>OY744483.1:67486250-67901341 GCA_963556165.1 Tipula helvola
TATAATATGAATATGGAATATGAATATTAATATGATTATGAATATGAATATTGTATATGAATATGAATATTAGATGATGAATAGTGAATATTGAATATTGAATAGTGAATATGAATATGAATATGAATATGAATATGAATATGAATATGAATATGAATAGGAATGATGGAATATGGATAGTGAATATGAATAGTGATATGAAGATTGTGATTGATGAGAGTTAGTGGATGTTGGATGTGGTTGTGGATTGTGGATGTGGATGTGGATGTGGTGTGGATGTGGTTGTGGTTGTGGATGTGGATGTGGTTGTGGGATGTGGATGTGGATGTGGGATGTGGATGTGGATGTGGTGTGGTGTGTTGTGGATGTGGGTGGTGTTGGGTGGTGTGGTGGTGTGGTGGGATGGTGGTGTGGTGTGGTGTGGATGTGGTGGTGTGGATGTGGTGTGGTGTGGTGTGGTTGGGTTGTGGTGTGGTGTGGATGTGGGATGTGGTGTGTGGTGTGGTTGTGGATGTGGTTGTGGTGTGGTGTGGTTGTGGTTGTGTGGTGTGGTGTGGTGGTGTGGGTTGTGGATGGTGGTTGTGGTGTGGGTTGTGGTGGTGGTGTGGTGTGGTGGTGGGTGTGGTTGGGTTGTGGTTGTGGTTGTGGTTGTGGTGGTGGGTGTGGTGTTGGGTGTGGTGGTGGTGTGGTGGTGTGGGTTGTGGTGTGGATGTGGTTGTGGGTGGGTGTGGTGTGGTTGGGTGGTGTGGATGTGGGTGTGGTGTGGTTGGGGTTGTGGTTGTGGTGGTGGTTGTGGTGTGGTGTGGATGTGGTGGGTGGTGGTTGTGGTGGTGGGTGGTGGTGTGGTGGGGTGTGGTGTGGGTTGTTGGTGGTGGTGTGGTGTGGTGGGTGGTTGTGGTTGTGGTGTGGGTGGTGGTGTGGTGTGGTGTGGTGTGGTTGTGGTGTGGGTGGTGGTGGTGGGTGTGGGTGTGGTGTGGTGTGGGTGTGGTGGGTGTGGGGTGGTGGTGTGGTGTGGTGTGGGTGTGGTGTGGTTGGTGGGTGGGGTGGGTGTGTGGGTGGGGTGTGGGTGTGGTGTGGTGGGGTGGGTGGTTGTGGTTGGTGGGTGGTGGTTGGTGGGTGTGGTGGGGTGGGTTGGGTGGTGGTGGGTGTGGTGTTGGTTGGTGTGGTGGTGGTGGTGGGGTTGGTGTGGTTGGTGTGTGGGTGGTGGTGTGGGTGGGTGTGGTGTGGTGGTGGTGTGGGTGGGTGTGGGTGGGTGTGGATGGGTGGTGTGGTGGTGTGTGGGTTGGGTGTGGTGTGGGTGTGGGTGTGGTGGGTGTGGTGTGGTGTGGGTTGGGTGTGGTTGGGTGGTAGGGGTGTGGTTGGTTTTGGTGGGTTGGGTGTGGGTGTGGGTGGTTGTGGGGTGGTGTGGTGTGGTGTGGGTGTTGGTGGTTGTGGTGTTGGTATTGGTTGTGGTTGGTGGGTGTTTGTGGTGGTGTGGTGTGGTTGTGGTTGTGTGATTGGATTTGGTGGATGTGGTGGATTTGAATGTGGATGTGGATGTGGATATGGATGTGGTATGGATGTGGATGGGGATGTAATGTGGATGTGGATGTGGATATGGATGTGGATGTGTATGTGGATAATCGGCCACATCTAGGAATCACATATTGGCTAGGAAAGAATTAAGAACTCAGTATCACTTTATTAAATGATGTTTCACAGATGATATAAACCGAAATGAGCGTTTTAACACAAAATTGCAATACTGAGCTGCATTTATTAATAATTTATTGATTCCTAATGCTTTGTGGTTTTCCATTATTGTAGCCTTCTTTTAGTCGGGTATTTCCAAAATATGTGCTGGGTTCTAATTGGTACTGGATCCAGATTTAACGATGACATGAAGGAGGTTATGTTGGTTTGCAGTTAAGGCAATTCTTATTAAAGAATGCAGTTGGTCACCGTCTGCCACTACAGCATGTGGTAAGCTATCGAAAAGTTTAATGTCTTTCTCAGACAGTCGGACACAGATAACGCTAGCTGATGTTGAGCCTTGAGGCTCATGAATAGTCGGGATTATACTTGAATTAGGCAATTTTAAATTTTTAGATAATTGCATTTTGTCGCATTTTTTGAAAATTAAGTACAGTGTATTTGGCATAACTGGAATATCGGAAATCAATCGGCATTTGTTAAAACTGACTGAACTCCTATTGTAATTAGTGGTATAGAATTGATGGTATATTGATTGTAATGTATGTACCACATCCGCAGGGCGGGTATGATAGTTAATCCCGATTCAGAAAATCCGGAGTAACAAAATTTCACTCCACGAAATCCCGACTGAACGATACTAAACAAAACCCTAACACAACCAAAACCTGACGACACAAAATCTCGAAAAAATCCCGACTTTTAAAAATAAAATCTCGCGCGAGAGATATTCTGGAAAAGAGCCGAGATTTTTTTATTTTACTTGTTTTACTTGTGAGATGATTATCGGTTTATCACTTAAATAATCAATTTTATGGGGTAATTAATAATGCTTAACTCAATTTAGCGTGCGATAAAGTTGTGAGCACGCGATGTATTTTTACGGAAGTAGCGTCGTTCTTCCAGTTTTAATGTAATCGAGATTTTGGCTAAATATGAGTACTTAATGGATGTGATTTACTTCAGTCAGGCAGAGAATTTTTTTTTAAATAGTAACTAAAATTTAATCCATTATTGAATATTATTTCGTATCCGTTAAATTGTAGGGGAGGAGTTCTGTCATATCCATTTAATAATAACTGGGCCCTTGACACATTTTGTCCCTCATGACGAAAAACAACGCTCAAGCGCTGCCTTTCCTGTTGAAAATTTGTTGCGAAACGACTTTCTCTCACGAGGGAAACGTATGAGCAACGAGTTCATCGCGCTCTTTAATACTCTTACAAATCTTCCAAATTCTGCATTTGCCGCCTGGTGGAACGAGGAGGTGATGATATCCTTTTTAATATCGTAGTGTATAAAAGTGTTGTGTCGCTATAAAAATAAAAAAGAAAATCTAAAAATTAATCGCGATTTTATAATGTTTTGTACACATTAAGGCTGTATGGTACTCATTTTACCAAAATAAGGGTATCGTAAAAATCAATTTGTGGCTACAAATGTTTATCAATTCACAAATTTTTTTTTTATTAACAAAGCTTAAGGTATTTTTGAGGGATTAATACAGGATTATTTCAAAATTATTTATAGTTTATCCGTAATAAAAATTCAAAGTTGACGAAATTTTGGATAATGGTGCTTACGGAAAATTCAATTTTCTTAAGTTTTTCTCGCTAAACCATGTATATCTTTTAGATTGACCTATGCAGAAAGATATTTTTGAGGGATTAATTCACGATTATGAAGATTAGTATCAAAATAAGAAAGATACAATCAAAATACTAAGAATATCGATATATTTATCGATACGAAAAAATTCAGTATCGATAAATATATTTTTTATTGTCAGAAAGGGGTATGATCTCGGCTAATTTTTGATTTGCTTTTACTCTACGAGATGGCTAACCCCAAAAAATGGTAAATGTCCAGTATCTTATCGTTTTATAATAAATTATATATTTTAGCATATGAGTTGCTATAGAAACAACGAAAATAAATAACCGAAATAGTGTATAATTGTATTCTTGAAGAAAGGGATATAAGCAAAGTCGACATACAGTTATATTTATTTTACATCAAAATAAAACAAATATACAAAACGATATTTTTCTTTATTATAGACACAGTTTAGACGCATTTTTGGACATTTAAATATCGATACCAAAACAGAAATTTTTTTTGAGTACCATACAGCCTTAAGTAAATTGTTCTAACCTTTCTGTTATAAAATAAAATTCCCGAGAATATAAAATAAATGATTGATCATCACGAATCCAACCATCTCGTGTAAACCCAAATTTGAAATATGCCTATATATTCGTATTATAACAACCTAAGAATGTAGGTACGTCCCTCCTATATAAAACATCATCTTCAATTATACTCTTGCTTATGGATCACGATTTATTTACTATTATATATAAATGATCTCTAATCCAGTTATATACAATATACGTATGTATGTACAAGACAGCAAAAAATAAAATAAGGCATAAACCAAAACAACGAATTAATCAAATTTCTAATCTTGTCTATAAATTTAGAATTGTACGTATCGTAGGTATATAGCGTATCATATTTGTACATTAATTGAGCGCAAAAAACACACACACACAACATCGATTTCTTACATGCTTTCATGTCAATGGCTTTCAATTGTAACAGTAAACTTAGTTGTTATATATGCAGGTAGTGAATGCTAGATATCCCACGCGCGTTTCGTAAGTAGGTAACTCAAACTACACACTAACCATGATTGTAATCCTTATAAATACAAATTTTGTTCCGTCTTGTTTACGCGGATCATATTTCATTTTAATTGGCACCAATTCATTACAGACTATCTGACTGATGGAACTTAATCAATAATATTCAAAATTATAATTCTGAGAAATTTTTTTTTAGACAAGATTTATTAAAATGATTTGTGTGTGGTTAGAGAAGATCGAAGGGGAAACACAAAGATTTAATGTTACACGATTTTAATATTATTGTTGTTATTGTAAATTCGGCTAAACATATGGTCAAGGATTATAAGATTACTATAAATTGCTTACCTGAGCCTGTATTGTACCAATTATATAAGTAATACGTAAATGCTATTCCTCCTACGTAATATTGAATGTGTTCAATTGTTATTACTAGCCGTGATGACATTCAATAAAAACGAATGAAATTTAAAAATGTTGCACAATAAACACAAATTAGTGTGACCATATGAGTATTTCATTTCTTATACCAATTGTTAGACCATTTCAAATTTTAAAAATCTTTGAATAATCAAAGCTAATAGCGATGCCACATGGAGAGATAAAAACGAACGATTTCGTTCGTTTATACAAAAATGCGCCACATGAGAAATGATATATCGTCGATAAAAATTGACGTCACACAAACAAAATGACATTTGGCTTTAGCGTTGTTCAGTTTCTAATTTGATAAGTAGTCTGAAAATTAAAAATCATGGCGTGTTCAAAAGGAATTATTTATATTAATAATATTATTCAATACTTTTGGCAACCCAGCCCAACGAAATGAGGTTAAATCAGAACGAAAATAAAAATCGTCGAAATTTTAGAATGAATGCGGAAATCGTGTTTATTTTTGGAAGAGTTCGGTCACGAATTTTATTATACCATTTAGTAAAATATCGCCGATAAATTCTCTCAAATTTAGAATTTGTTATTTTTAAATAAAAACTTAATATATTGTATGATATTTTAATTATAATTAATAATAGGGCAAATTTGGTAGATGATTTCATCAATTTTCATCAAGATTATTTTTTTATTTAATTGAAAATCGGATATTCGTTGATAGACCGTCGCCGATATTTCTGTCATGTGGCAACGCTATAACTGTGATTATTTTTTGAAATCTAGGGTACGAAGCTTTTTTTTTGTCCGATAGAGCACACAATCGTCAATAGAATGAAATAAAAAAATGGACACAATAGATGAATTGTTAATTAAATGCATTGTGCAATATTTTAATAGTTTTCGCGAAATAAATCATAAATTGTATTCTCTAAACAACATATCAAGGACATGAATTTTATGTTTATATTATGTACAACGAGTATTATAACCTTAACATTGGATGAGTAGTCTACATAAAATTTATTTTTTTAACGCTTTATTTTATTATTGTTGCTATTTTTTGTTGATTTTATTGTTATAATTGCAAATCATTCTTCTCTTGAATAATACAAAAACAAAAAACTAAAGATTTAGAATTATTAACAATAGTAATAGTTTTTTTTTTAGCATCAAGGCACATGTACAACAACAAAAGAAGTTGTATGGGTATAGTAAAAGTCATTTATTGGGCAAAAAAAAAAAATTACACACGAGTGAGATCTTTTGGAATGGGTCAAAGCACTTTGGGTACATACAAAAATATGACGTACTAGAAACAATTGAGCCAATCTCTTCCTAATATGCGTTAACAAAGCCAACAATTTAGTGCGTTCATGTTTTTGGCTATTAAGTAAAGTTGTCAAATTTATACTAATTTAGTGAACGGCTTCCGCAATTAAAGCAAATTCTGAAAATCGTTTAGCACGTACAAATCAACAACAAAATTGCACTATAGTGTTTAGCTAGGTTAGCACTAAAAAAATTATATTTTTAAAAATTTAATAATCAACAAACTATAATACAACAAAAACTGATCAAAACATATAAATAATAACAATAATTACAACAAAAAAAATGTTTTGTTTTTTTTTTAATTTTCTTTAGAAATAAGAACAAGAATATCTCATCATCACACAATAATTATTATTATTTTATTATGTATGTACGTACGTACATACGTACATACGTACGTATGAATAGTAAATTCAGACATCTCTCCCTACATTTTTTTTGTTTTTGTGTTATTGTTATTATTTTGGCTTACAACATTGATATATTGAATCGCGATTTTTAGTCAGTAGGTATATAAAAGCATGATGGTTTAGAATTAAATCAAACAGAATTGATCTGGTTGAGCTCGAGTAAAGAGTTCAATAAAAAGTATATTTTGCAAAAAAACATATAAACAGTTTATTTAAATAATAATTAAATAGTGGAAATTTAAAAAAAGGCGAAAATAATGAAATTTTTAATAATCGCTGCGGCGGTTGTAGCTATTGCTTCAGCCCATGCTTATGGTGGATACGGTGGCTCAAGACATGGCAAAGGCGGCTATGGAAGTGGAAATAGTGGTGGAGGTGGCGGCGGCGGCGGCGGTGGTGGATATGGAGGTGGTGGCGGGTTTGGAGCGGGTGGTGGTGGCGGCGGTGGTGATGGATTTGGAGGTGGAAAAGGTGGTGCAATAGGAGGTGGTCTAGGAGGCGGTCATGGAAATGGTGGAGGATTAGGAGGTGGTAATGGCGGTGGACTAGGTGGTGGTAATGGCGGTGGATTAGGCGGTGGCCACGGAGGTGGCAACGGCGGTGGGCTAGGTGGTGGTCACGGAGGTGGTGGAGGACTCGGTGGAGGCCTTGGTGGAGGTCATGGTGGCAGCAGTGGAGGTGGGGGCAGTGCCGTTATCTTTACTGGATCAAGTGGAAGCGGTGGTACAGGAGGCGGCCTTGGTGGTGGACATGGTGGGGGACATGGTGGTGGTGGCGGAGGTGGATTAGGGGGTGGGTTAGGAGGTGGCCATGGAGGAGGTGGAAGTGGAGGATTTGGATCAAGTGGCAGTGGAGGATTTGGGCAGAGCGGTGCTGGCGGCGGTCACGGGGGTGGCGGTGGATTAGGAGGCGGTAGTGGAGTAGGTGGTGGTCACGGAGGAGGCGGTTCAAGCGGAGGTGGACTAGGAGGAGGTTTAGGAGGTGGTCATGGAGGTGGATCAGGAGGAGGTCTTGGTGGTGGTTTCGGAGATGGAACCGGTGGTGGTCATGGCTCAGGTGGATTCGGAGGAAGCGGTAGCGATGGATTTGGAGGTAAGCAATTAAAAAACACAAAATATCTAGCACAAATTTAATATTAATTTGTTATTTTCTATGGCAGGATCTGGTCATGGCGGTTCAGGCGGTTTCGGAAGTGGTGGTTCGTTTAGTGGTGCCTCATCTAGTGCAACATCATTTGGCGGAGGTTATGGTGGCCACGGTTCAGGCGCTTCTGCTCAAGCTGCCGCCGGTTCAAGTAGTGGGGGAAAGTATGGCAGATAAGTTATTCTAAAATCAGGAAAAAAATTGTTTCTTTCATCTCCGAAAATATTGTGATCTTTTTTTATAATTTCCTAATATTTAGATTATGTAAATTGCGACTTATTGTTTGTATTATTTGAGTTCAATCAAATAGAGATAAATAAATTTAAAAATTTTTGTAAATGATTAGTTTTTCATTAAAGATTGAATCTATTTCACTATACTCAATCATTTAAGTTCAAGCATGGCATCATCCGTAAATTATAAATTTACAGCTTATCAACCTTATACAACTACAATTGCATTTTCTTCAACGAGCCTACAAAGTAAAATGCTGATAATCTCACTCCAAACTATTAAGTGATAGCTATAATCGTTTTCTCTGTTTAAATTTGTTGAAAAATCCTTATTGATATAATCACGTCTCAGATCAAAATACATAAAGCCAGCTTTACCAGGAAGATTCCAAATCACATCATTTGGAAAAATTATTACGCTCTGACTTTTACGATGGACCTCCAGTACCGATGTCGATAGTATCGAAATGTCTATACTATTGGCCTAAAATTATTTTCAACAATATCGAAAAATTTAGCGACAAATTTCTAGATTTCGTTTGTTGAAGAATTTGAGGAAATTTACTGCTAAAGTACTTTCAAACTTGAATGCACGTATCAGGGTTGGAACTCTCGCTTTACACACTGATGAGACACAACATAACCAAACAATCGCGCAATTTACGACGGATTTAAAATTACCTCGAACAAATATTCCTCCGTTCGACTGCAGTTAAAACGATTGGTAATCCTTCGTCACTTTATTCTCGAAATCGGTGCACGCAAACATTTCTTTGTTCACCGCGCAAAAGTTCCAGTTTTTAAAAGGTTATCTAAAAGGTGAAGCTTATAATCTGTTTAAGCATTTTTCTATAACAGAAACTTATTATATGGAGGCTTTTTGTAAACTTAAGGATCGGTTCAACAAGAAGTAACACTTAATCAGCCGTATTTGAACATCCCCACTGTTAAATCTGTAACAGCACCTTCACTGCGATAACTAATGGATCAATGTGTTGAAGTAGCCAAAGAAGCCAAATCACGTGACCCTTGGATTATTTTATTGTTTGTTTCGAAGTTGGACGATGAAAGCAAAAGGCAGGATCCATATGCGACTGCACGAATCATTTTAAATGATTTCTATGTGGATGATATTTTGGACGGGTCATGTGAAGTTGAGGAAAGTGTTAGATTTCAGAAGGGGCTTATAAAAAGTTTTAATAAAGTTGAACCGTGAACTTAAAAGCCTTAATCTAGTTCGTGACTCACATGTAAATGCGCTTGGATTACATTGGAATCCATGACCTGTTTTTCTTCAACACTTCAGAATACCACCGTTTTTACAAAACGTAGCATTTTATCTGAACCATCAAAGCTATGCCACCCATTTGGTTGGCATCTCCAGTAACAATTTTAATTGAAATATTTTTTCAAGGTCTATGATTATTAGAACTCGGATGGAATGAGCACCTACCACAAGGACAAATAATAAATCGTTGAATAATATTATATTCTGATGGTGGGCCCAACAGTGCAGCCTTCGTTGTATTCGTTTCTACTTAGATTCCGTACACATCAATCTGTTTTTACGAAATCGAAATGTCGAATTGTTCAGAGATACTAAGTGGGATAGAGTCATCACAGGTTGTAACAAATAAGCGGTCAATTGCTGAAAAAGAAGATTTCATAAAAATACTTGGCTTGTTGTGGAACCCACAACAAGATAACTTCATGTTTGAGGTACAACTGGCGCACGATATTCCATTCACGAAACGACAGCTTTTAAGTGAAGCGAGTAGTATATTTGGTCCTCTTGGTCTGGTCGCTCCGTGCATTGTTCCTATTAAAATTTTATTCCAACAATTGTGGAAAACAAAGTTGGAATGGAACGAAGAACTTCCTCAGGAATTTAAAACTGACTAGATAAGGCAGAAACAAGAAATATCCCAGCTGAATAAGATCATCCCAAGATAGTGTTCAATTGCGGCCAACAATGAAGTCGAAATACATGGATTCTGTGATGCACGTTCTACAGCATATGTCCGGTGGTATATATTCGATCCGTTAACGAAGATCAGAAGTGCAACGTAGTAAGCAGTAAATCAAAGATGGCGCCAGTAAAAACATTAACAATGCCGAAGCTACGCTGTCCGCGGCAGTGTTGTTAACAAAGTTGTGGAAAATTATCAAAGAAAGTCTGAAATTCATTAAAATAAGATCAGTAAGTGCATGGACAGACTCAAAAATTGTATTGGACTGGTTGTCTGCAAATTCGAAAACGAAAGATATTTTTGTAAAAAATCGTGTTGCTCTAATTCTGGAGAGCTTTAGGAATCAATGAAACCATGTGGCGTCTGGTGAGAACCCGGCCGACCTAGTTTCAAGAGGGCTAAATGCCGATAATGTAATTAACTCCACCCTATGGTGGAATGGACCCAGTTTTTTGAGAGATCCGAATAACGCTTGCGGCGTCGTACAAGAAGCAGAAGAAGAATTATGCATCGCAACAGTTATACGTATACGAAATACGAACGTCTAGATGGTACGTGTGAACGCGTTTCTAGTTTCTTCAAACTAACGATGATTGTTGGGGGCCCGGAAACGAATGACGGCCCGACCAGGAAGTTGCACGGATATATATTCCGATTGTGGTGCTAAATTCTAATTTTATATTTCAGCTTCTTTTAAAGCTAAAGGTTTCATGGCATTTCAATCCGCCTAGCGCACCGCATTTTGGGGGTATCTGGGTAGCAGGTAGCAGCGGTGAAGAGCGCTAAATCAAATTTAAAACGAGTAATTGGACAGAATGTGATAATTATTGAGGAATTCTACACTCTGGTAGTAGAAATCTCAGGATTTTGAATTCTCGGTCACAATGTCGCGGTGAAAATGATTGCGAGGTGCTAATTCCAGCACATTTTCTTATTGGAAGTTCAATAACTTCACTACCGGAACCAACAAGCAAGCAGTCGAAGCTCAGCTATAAAGAACGATGGCGTATGGTGAAAGAAATGACATAATATTTCTGGTCTCGATGGTACCGGTAATATTTTATAACACTTCAACATAGATACAAGTGACAAAAAAAGTTTCAAAATATCTAAATTGATGTCATCGTTATTCTAAAACATGATAATCTAGGAGGTGGTACGAGATGGCCAATGGGTAGAGTGGTAGAGATTCATCCAGGTCCAGATGGTGCGGTTAGAACCGTAACAGTCAGAACTCAAGGAGGTAATGTGATAAGACCAATTCACAAGTTATGTAAATTACCAATGAGTGAATCAACCGATGGGCTGGAATGCAATTTGTAAGCACAATTTTCTCATATTTAAAATGAAAAATGTCCCAAATGAATCAGGTATACTAAAATCACACTTTCATCTAGGTACATATGGGATTAATTCAATTTTCCAATCATTACAATTTTCATAAATCAAAATGTATGTAATTTAAATAGACAGCTGTGTTTTTTTATAAGTCTCGATAGATCTATTCAGATATTAGCCGTGTTTTTTTATAAGTCTCGATAGATCTCAATAGATCGCATCCAGATGTTCTCTATTTTTGTGGTTAAACTGCAATTGATTCAGTTTATTTTAATCAAGAATAACATTTTATTCAACAGTTTATCGTTTTTAATTCATTTCCTTGAATTACATAACTTATTAATTGTACATGAAAATCTTGCTTTTTATCCAGATATGCTATCGAGACTACAGATTTTCCCTTTTATGAGTAAAGACACAAATTAAAAATTTGTATTTTAGCATGGACGCATACGAAAGTAAATTTTTAGTACATCTATCATACAATAGGAAACTAGTAGCTGATTTACATTTAATCTGTTGCTCTATTTTAAAAGACAGAATATGTACGATAAAAGTATTAATTTTATTATTATTTTCTTCCATTATGAAGATGCATATTAAAAATGTGTTATTTAATACTGTTTACGCTGATTCCTGAAAGAAAATAAGAGGAAACACAAGGAATCAATTTTTTATTAAATAATTATTATTTTTATACGTATCTAATTAATCGTAAGATGCAGCATAACTGGATTTCATTATATAACTTTTTTATTATCTGAAAAGAAGAGAAATATTAGATTTAAGTGCTTTATTATATAATTTTGTAACTTACAAACTTCGCATGTATCCAAAATTTATTTGTTTATTTATATTTTGACAGCTACTGGTTGAAAATCACTAAAACAAAAGGGTAATAAATTAGTACCCATAGAACCATAGTTGTATTAAAAATTATGTAATAGTTTAAATACTTGATTTCAGATGGCACTTTGTCATCAATAATGTAAACTAAATCTAAAGAAAAAGAATTACGTAGAAAAAGAGGAGTAGCTTCGAGAACTGGATACAGTAAACATCTTTATAAAATTAAAACTGTGAAATAAAGAAAAAAATAACAAATCGTGATTTTTATTTGGACAAGTGATTTTTTTGTACGGGGAAATTATATCTGCGACATAAGGGTGATCACGGCGAATCAAAAAGTTGGCTTGTTCGATTATATATGTGGCTAAGACCAAGTTTCACAAACAAACAACAACAAAAATAAAACGGAGTTTTTTACATGGTCCTTCGAGCCGGATTATCGGCAAAAAATTGGCGAATTGTGAAGCATCGGGTTAATGCCGCATTGGTTTTAAAATACTGCGAATCTACAGAATTGCGTGTATCGTTTTTCATGTTATAAAAAAACTGTGAGTAAAACAATTTATCAAGTTTTCGAGATAAATCGGTGCAATCTGAAGCGAAAAAATTAATTGAGAATAGCGGTGAAAACAAAAATAAATTTCGTTCGGTGCGATAAACAGTTGAAATTCGAAGGTCGTTTTGCGAGATTTTATTCTCGTTTGAATCACGCGGTAACGGTGATAATCAGTGAAATAAAATAAATTTTTTTTTTGTGTTCTGTGCAATAAACAATTAAAAAAAAAAAAAACTGCGAATTTCGTGTGGTGAGATTTATAAATTTTGGTTGAATACAAAATGGCGGAAAAGCGTGCATTAAATCGCATATACAAACGAATTACAAACGTGGGGAATAACCTAAATACCACTGACATTACGCTGCCTGATAAGGGGTTGCCATTCGTGAACACGTGTTTGTCGTTGCTAGCAGACGAATGGAGCGAATTTGTAACTCTAGAGAAACTAGCGAAAGGGGAGTTTAATGACGATAACCTCAATCTTGTAGAGCAGATTGAGACTGAATACTTCGAATTAAAAACAAAAATTATTCAATTGCGAGCTTCGATCGGAGAGGAATTAAACACACAGCCGTTAAATTCCACCATAGATGACCTGGTTATCAATCAACAAACTTTTCTGAAGGAAATTTCAAATGTAAATCGACTCGACAGTGAAGTCAGATTGCCGAGGGTAAACATACCAATTTTTGCCGGGGAATACTCCGATTTCCCATCATTCAAGGACTTGTTCGAGGCGACCATACATAATAACGATAAAATTCATGGCGTCCATAAATTACAGTATTTGAAGGGGCTCCTCCGAGGTGATGCGGCTGCATTGGTATCCCATTTACAAACCACCGAGAATAATTACAGTGAGGCATGGCAGAAAATTTGTCTGCGGTATGACAAAAAAGGGCACGTGGTCAATACATTAATTACGAAATTCATTTCTCAACCGGTACTCCATTCTACAACGGCGAAGGGGCTTCGTGCATTGACCGATATATCCGACGAGGTCATAAGAGGTCTTAAGGTGTTGGGACCTACAGCAGAAACCAGGGATCCATGGTTGATCCACATCCTATCAAATAAATTAGACGGTAGCACGAAGGAAGCGTGGGCCAATGAATCAGCTAAAGTCGATTTTCCCACTTTGGAGAAATTCTTTCAATTTTTGAACACACGAAGCGACGTATTAGAAAGTCTTGATATCAAGCCAATTAAGACAGCAAAGCCGAAGACGATCAGCGCTATGCACTTGCGACCAGTTGACATTAAATGCCTCATGTGCGAAGGAAAACATTATTTGTCAAAATGTGAAGATTATCTAAAGTTGAGCACTGATAAAAGGAAAGAGTTTGTAGTCAATAAAAAGTTGTGCTTTAATTGCTTGTCACCTAATCATCAATCTGTAGTTTGTCGATCGAAATTCAAATGCAATAAATGTAAACGAGAGCATCACTCGTCAATTCACATGGAGCACAGCCAGCCATCAAAACAAAGCGTAAATACAAACAAAGAGGTTTCAGAAATATCTTCTTTGTGTAGCACAATGGTAAACAAAGATTCTGTGAACAATTATATCGCAATGTTACCAACTGCAGTGGCATTAGTGGAGGATGTGCATGGGTTTCAACATAGGTGTCGCTTGCTGCTTGACTCGGGCTCTCAGTCTTCTTTTATAACCGAGTCAATGGTGCAAAGGCTACAACTACCAAGAAAAAAGTTAAACGTAAGCATTTCAGGTTTAACGCCGGGAAGCCTGGTATCGCGGGGAAAAACTAAGATCAAAGTGCATTCAAAATATCACAAAGAAGAGGGTTTAGAGATCGAACCGTTAATCATTAGGACAATACCGGCAAAGATTCCGAAGGCGAGTGCAAATGTAGATAAAAGAATTTTTCATGGTTACGAATTAGCAGACGACAATTTCGATCGACCGGCTCATATAGACTTGCTGCTAGGCGCAGATAGATTTTTTGATGTTATTCAAAATGGCCAGGTTAGGTTCGAAGAAAGGTCATGCATTTTACAAAATACAATCTTTGGTTGGGTTGTGTCAGGCAACATCGAGCATTGTGATGAAGCAGCAGGCAGCAGTGCGACCAATTTCTCTGTTTTAAATTTTCATTTGGACATGGACATTGATGCGTCTCTTAGGCGATTTTGGGAGTTGGAGGAGTTTGAAAATGATGCCGTAACTTCAGAGGAGGATCAAGTATGCGAGGAGATTTATCGCAACACTACGGAGAGAAAAGCAGACGGGAGGTTTGTAGTCCGACTTCCATTTAAAGATGACCAACGCAAAATAGGAAACTCTTTGAATACGGCATTTAAAAGATTTCAATCCCTTGAGAGGAAGCTGGCTACCGACGAGAAATTAAAATTTGAGTATTCCAATCAAATGAATGAATATTTATCACAAGGCCACATGAAAGCGGTACCATCAGAACAATTGAAAATGTCAGAAGAAACAATTTTTTATTTGCCTCACCACCCTGTCCTGAAGGAGGCAAGCGATACCACAAAGATAAGAATCGTATTTGATGGTTCGTGTAAATCCACATCGGGAGTGTCAATCAATGACAAATTATTGGTAGGGCCGACCATTCAGCCTACTTTGTGGTACGCAATATTGAGATTCCGAAGTTACCGCATCGCGTTGACTGCCGACATCGAGAAGATGTATCGGCAGATTGAGGTGTCCGAGAAGGACATTAATTACCAAAGACTCTTGTGGAGAGACGAAGATGGGGAAATAAAGCACTACCAACTAACCAGAGTGACTTTCGGACTAGCGAGCTCCGCGTTTCTGGCTATTAGAACCCTGCGACAGTTATCGGAAGAACAACAAAACGAATTTCCAGATATCGCCGAACGAATAATCCGTCATTTCTACGTGGATGATTTTATATCTGGTTGTCAAACAGTTGACGAGGCACGCGAGTTAAAACAAAATATGAAACAAATTATGAGAAATGGTGGTTTTGAGCTGCGAAAATGGAGATCGAATCGGCCGGAATTGAGTGACGACGAAAAGGTAAACAGTGACAGAAAATTCGTAGATTCAGAAGGAATAAAGGTGCTGGGAATTCAGTGGTTACCTAACGAAGATGTGTTCAGTTTTAAGGTGCAACATGAAGATGAACTAGTCATAACGAAACGAAAATTGCTATCCGAAACGTGTAAAATATTCGATCCCATGGGCTGGGTTTCTCCATCCATAATCATATTGAAAATCCTTTTTCAAAGACTGTGGTATTTGAATCTTGATTGGGATGACCCACTTCCGCCAGATTTAGTCGCCATATACAATAAAACTAGATCTGAATTTCAATATTTTGAGAAATTAAAAATTCCCAGATTCGTTCACGTCCATGACGACAAGATGGAGTTACACGGGTTTTGTGACGCGAGTGAGAAGGCATATGGAGCAGTCATATACAGTAGGACGAGAGATGAAAACGGCGAAACAACTGTACATTTATTGGTTTCTAAAACGAAAGTTGCGCCCACAAAGCTAATATCTTTGCCACGATTGGAGCTCTGTGGGGCTCTATTATTAGCCAAGTTGATGGATTCAGTGAAATCTGTAATAAACCAAGAAGTGAAGTGTTTCGCATGGACTGATTCCCAAGTAGTGCTCGCTTGGTTATCAGCCCACCCATCGAAATGGAAGACATTTGTCGCGAACAGAGCAAACGAAATACAGACAAGACTACCCAGAAATTGCTGGAATTATGTGCGGAGTTCTGATAATCCAGCAGATCATGCAAGTCGAGGTATTTATCCTAGCCAGCTTGTGGAGTATAAGTTGTGGTGGTACGGGCCTGAATGGCTACAGATGGAATCGAAAGCTTGGCCTGTTAATCAGGATGAATTCGAATCTAGCAACGAAAAAATCCACAGAGAAGAAAAGAAAACGAAGATGAATGCTGCTGCATTTCACGCTAGCGTCGAAGAAAATTGTTTGACGGAGTTGCTTCAGAATTGTTCTAGCCTCCATAGAATCGAACGCGTTTTAGCTTACGCATTGCGATTCATCAGGAACACCAGAGAAAAGCATCGAGATAGACGACGAATCGAAGAGCTATCCTGTGATGAAATAGCGAACGCCAGAACAATTGTAATACGTCAGGTGCAAACTGATGCCTATAGCGATGATATTAAGAGTTTGATACGATTGAGACGCGTGGACAACAATTCTAAATTATTATCCTTGACACCGTTCATAGACGAAAATGGGGTATTGCGAGTTGGGGGGCGTCTGAAGAATGCTGAGGGAGACATCGAATTCAAACATCCGGCCATTATTCCTGCTGATCATCGCTTTACTCAATTGTTAATATGGGCCTATCATAAGCGATATTTACATGCGGGAGCCACGTTAGTTAGCAACTTAATAAAACATAAATACTGGATAATCAAGGGGCGCAGTAAGATTAGAAACGAGCTCAAGAATTGTGTAGAATGTATTAGGCATTCGGCAAAAACTACGGAACAAATAATGGGGCATTTACCAAGCGTGCGAGTGACACCGGCGCGCCCATTCAGTAATTGCGGTATCGACTTCGCTGGGCCAATATTTATTTTAACAAAACGGGGCAGAGGCGCAAAACTCACCAAAGGTTACATATGTTTATTTGTATGTATGGCGACCAAAGCGGTATTCATCGAATTCGTGAGTGATTTGACCAGTGAAAGTTTTATAGCGTCAATGAAGAGGTTTGCGGCAAGAAGAGGGGTGCCTAAAAACATTTATACAGATAACGGGAGAAATTTTGTCGGAGCGAAACGAGTTCTAGCCGAGGCCTGTGATCTTATAAAAAACATTCACCATAATTCTCTAATTTCAGAGTATCTAAGGGACAGTGAAATTTCATGGCATTTTATACCACCATCTACTCCACACTTCGGTGGTATATGGGAGTCGGCGATAAAATCGGTGAAGACGCATTTATCAAAGGCAACCAAAAACATCCATCTGACCTTTGAAGAGATGGCTACCTTGCTATCACAAATTGAGAGCATATTGAATTCGAGGCCGATGTATGCGGTCATCAATGATGATGCGAGCTATGAAGTACTAACCCCATTCCATTTCTTGATCGGGTCCGCGACAGGTGCAATACCGGAAGTAGAGCCCATCGGTATTACGTTTGCTTCCAGGTGGAGCATGATTCAATCCAGAGTACATTCATTCTGGAAAAAATACAAGAATGATTACTTAAACAGTTTGCAGCAACGTTATAAATGGCAACAGACGAGTAATAATCTACAAGAAGGAGACATCGTGATTATAAAAGATGACAACATGCCCTCATGCAAGTGGCCATTCGGTCGCGTTATACAGATCCATCCGGGATCCGATGGTATGGTGAGAGCTGTAACATTGAAGACGCCAACATCCACATTTCAACGACCAGTCGTGAAATTATGCAGATTACCTATAAGTTGACGACAAAATTCGTCAACGGGGCGGAGTATGTTTACGCTGATTCCTGAAAGAAAATAAGAGGAAACACAAGGAATCAATTTTTTATTAAATAATTATTATTTTTATACGTATCTAATTAATCGTAAGATGCAGCATAACTGGATTTCATTATATAACTTTTTTATTATCTGAAAAGAAGAGAAATATTAGATTTAAGTGCTTTATTATATAATTTTGTAACTTACAAACTTCGCATGTATCCAAAATTTATTTGTTTATTTATATTTTGACAGCTACTGGTTGAAAATCACTAAAACAAAAGGGTAATAAATTAGTACCCATAGAACCATAGTTGTATTAAAAATTATGTAATAGTTTAAATACTTGATTTCAGATGGCACTTTGTCATCAATAATGTAAACTAAATCTAAAGAAAAAGAATTACGTAGAAAAAGAGGAGTAGCTTCGAGAACTGGATACAGTAAACATCTTTATAAAATTAAAACTGTGAAATAAAGAAAAAAATAACAAATCGTGATTTTTATTTGGACAAGTGATTTTTTTGTACGGGGAAATTATATCTGCGACATAAGGGTGATCACGGCGAATCAAAAAGTTGGCTTGTTCGATTATATATGTGGCTAAGACCAAGTTTCACAAACAAACAACAACAAAAATAAAACGGAGTTTTTTACAAATACTACTTACCGCAATCCACAACTTTCTTAGCGAAAAAGAATTGAAAAATCGAAAAATGAACCTGTTTATCATTTTTCGTAAAAGTTGCTCAACATTTAAAAGATCATAGTAGCATTTTGAAAGAAAAAAAAAAGTTTTAATGTGTCCGTCTCATTTTTATATATGGATAAAATGTATTTGCACTTTTCCTCATGTATTTATACTTTTGTAATAATAAAATATAATGAAAACAACATGGCGTAACGATGTCAAAATAAACACAATTCTTAGTGCTGCGAGTGCCAGTATTTTTAAGTGAATGATAGGAGTAGCTACAATTTCCCATTTTTTATTTTTGCCAATATCTGAATAGATCTATCGAGACTTATAAAAAAACACAGCTATTAGCAAAAAAAAAAATGGGAAATTGTAGCTACTTCTATCATCCACTTAAAAATACTGGCACTCGCAGCACTAAGAATTGTGTTTATTTTGACAACCAGACAACGCTACGTCATTGTTGTTTTCATTATGTTATTCCAAAAGTATTTAATGCATTAGGAAAAATGCAAATACATTTTTACGGACATACTAAAACTTTTTTTTTTTCTTTCAAAATGTTACTACGTTTTTTTAAATGTTGAGCAACTTTTACGAAAAATTATAAACAGGTTCATTTTCGATTTTTCCATTTTTTTTTTCTCGCCAAAACAAACTTAGGGATTGCGGTAAGTAGTATTAAAATCACATTTTGAATATGCCTCTTCATAATGGAAGGAAATAATAATAAAATGAATACTTTTAACGTACATCTTCTGTCTTTTAAAATAGAGCAAAAAATTAAATGTAAATCAGCTACTAGTTTCCTATTGTATGATAGATGAACTAAAAATTGACTTTGGTATGCTTCCATGCTAAAATACAAATTTTTAATGTGTGTCCTTACTCATAAAAGGGAAAATCTGTAGTCTCAGACTTATAAAAAAACACGGCAAATATTTCCATATAACTTCATGTTCATATAGCAAATTTTTGTTGCAGTCTATCACATACTTCACTATTGTCCGCTGGAGCACATCGTTCCATTCGTCAATTATAGCTGTGTTTTTTTATAAGTCTCGATAGATCTATTCAGATATTTGCAAAAATAAAAAATGGGAAATTGTAGCTACTCCTATCATCCACTTAAAAATACTGGCACTCGCAGCACTAAGAATTTTGTTTATTTTGACAACGCTACGCCATGTTGTTTTCATTATATTTTGTTATTCCAAAAGTATGAATACATGAGGAATAGCGCGAATACATTTTATCCATATATAAAACTGAGACGGACACATTAAAACTTTTTTTTTCTTTCAAAATGCTACTATGATCTTTTAAATGTTGAGCAACTTTTACGAAAAATGATAAACAGGTTCATTTTTCGATTTTTCAATTCTTTTTCACCTAAAACAGGTTGTGGATTGCGGTAAGTAGTATTAAATAACACATTTTTAATATGCATCTTCATAATGGAAGGAAATAATAATAAAATGAATACTTTTATCGTACATATTCTGTCTTTTAAAATAGAGCAACAGATTAAATGTAAATCAGCTACTGGTTTCCTATTGTATGATAGATGTACTAAAAATTGACTTTTGTATGCGTCCATGCTAAAATACAAATTTTTAATTTGTGTCTTTACTCATAAAAGGGAAAATCTGTAGTCTCGATAGCGTATCTGGATAAAAAGCAAGATTTTCATGTACAATTAATAAGTTATGTAATTCAAGGAAATTAATTAAAAACGATAAACTGTTGAATAAAATGTTATTCTTGATTAAAGTAAACTGAATCAATTGCAGTTTAACCACAAAAATGGAGAACATCTGGATGCGATCTATTGAGATCTATCGAGACTTATAAAAAAACATGGCTTATACATTTCAGAGATGTCATTGTGGGGCATTTTATCGTTCAGCAGGAAAGGGTTATTTCTGTGTTGATAAATTTCAATTTCTTCTAACCGGTTGAGCATTTTCCTTTTTTGAATTTTTTGTAATATTTGTAAGTTGTCACTGTAACTTGTATAATTGTGTTATCCATGCGTCAAGTGGTGTGCGAAGTTGGATTTTATATTGGTTTTACCAATTTCTTTTACATGTTCTGTAAAACTTGTTTTGAAATTTCTGCCAGTCTGGCCAATATATAATTTATGCCAATATATACACCTGTTTGACATTCAATGTGTGTGTTGCGTGTGTTTATTCGTTTTTCAAATTTAGTGGACGTTCTAAATGCTAATGAGTATCGTACAATACATACAAGGAAATTACAACTAAATTAAGAAATTAAGTAATTATTAATTAAACTTGGTAGGGAGGTTTTGAAATTACTTATTGATTTATTAAAAATATATACAATGTTATCACAAAAGAACAAGGCATGGTTCATCGCTAATCTATATTGTGCTGAGGCCAGACCAGTAAAAATTAACTCTAAAACGAAAGAAGTGTGAACGATTTCATTAACAAGTATAAAAGCAATTCATCCAAATACAGTCGACGAGATTCTAAGCTCATTAAGTTTAATTTTTGTAATCTAACAATGTACTTTGGAACAATATCTTTTTATCGAAACCTCTTAAATAGTCTTCTCGTGAATCTGCGTTGAATAGACTCAATTCTAGCACTGTTACAGTCGTAAAAAGGATTTCATATTTTTGTGTACAATACTCAACTTGGCTTCTAACTAACGAACTGTACAAAATGATAATAGCTCTGTAAGATGAAAAGTCTTGACATTCAAGTAAAACAAATTCAAGTAATTTATTAGTTTTGGAACAAATTCTATTAATATGAGGATTAAAAGTCAATGTTATTGTGGATACTGTTGATATCGTTGTGTAAAATGTTTAACTGCCTTGTTGTGCCGCTAAATAATAATAAAATGTCATCGACAAATCTAAACCAATATACTATGTTGTTATTTAATTTGTTGACGTCATTTAAAATGAATTTTTGTTCAAAATTATTGAAATATATTTCGGCAAGAGTTCCAGTTAAGGGATTTCCCATTGGCAGGCCATTTGCATTTAATATTTGTTATTATGGGTGAAATAAGTTTGGTTTGTGACAACGTTAATTAAATTTAATGCTTGCTCAATTTCTATTTGCTCGAATGTTTGCTGCATCAATAGTTGTTTCGTGATGAGTAAGGTTTCCTCTATACAGGATTGTTGCCGTACATATGTATATTTGTGATGTCAAATGAAGCCAATTTTCCATTGTTTGGGATATTGATGTTTCTTAAATTTTCCACTAATGCGATGTTGTTCCTTAATGACGTGAAGACTTAATAAAAGTCTAGTCTGTAAGCGTACCATGAAATGCGTCAACTATTCATTCTTATCTACTAAAAATGGAACAAATTAAAAACATTTCATTCGCCAATTTCGGACAGAATAATTATTGCTGATTATTATTACTCGGTCAAACAAATCGTAAAATGAATGATAGTACAGCGAAAACTCATTAAAATATTATAAATAACCACAATTTATGCAACAAAATTTTATTTTTTTTTTTTTTCAATTTTCTTTAGAAATAAGAATAAGAAGATCTCATCATCACAATAATTATTTATTATTTTATTATGTACATAGCTATGCACAAAACTATGAATAGTAAATCCAGACTCCTCTCCCTACATTTTTTATATTTTTTATTCTTGTTTTGATTTACATCATTGATATATAGAATCGTGATTTGCAGTCAGTAGGTAGTTAGGTATATAAAAGCATGAACGTTTAGAATAAAATCAAACAGAATTCATCTGATTGTGGTCAAGTAAAGTGTTTAATAAGAAGTGTATTTTATAAAAACAATAAAACATTTTATTTAAATAGTAATTTGAAAAATAATAATTAAATAGTGGAGATTAAAAAATAAAAAATGAAACTTTTATTAATCGCTGCGGCGGTTGTTGCTGTTGCTTCAGCCCATTCACATAGACATGGCAAACGGGGCTATGGAAGTGAAAATAGTGGCGGAGGCGGTGGTGGTGGTGGTGGTGGTGGATATGGAAGTGGTGGCGGATTTGGAGCAGGTGGCGGGTTTGGAGGAGGTGGAGGGTTTGGAGCAGGTGGCGGCGGCGGTGGAGGTGGTGGTGGCGGAGGCGGATTTGGCGGTGGTGGTGGATTTGGAGGTGGAAAAGGTGTTGGTGGAGGAGGTGGACTAGGTGGTGGATTAGGCGGTGGGCTAGGTGGTGGACTTGGAGGTGGACTAGGCGGTGGCCACGGGAGTGGTGTTGGACATGGTGGTGGACACGGTGGTAGTAGCGGAGGTGGATTAGGAGGTGGCCATGGAGGAAGTGGCAGTGGAGGATTTGGAGGTGGAAAAGGCGGTGCTGGAGGATTAGGCGGTGGTACTGGTGGTGGTCTTGGAGGTGGCGGGGGAATAGGAGGTGGTAGTGGATTAGGTGGTGGTCATGGGGGAGGCGGATCAAGTGGAGGTGGATTAGGAGGTGGATTAGGTGGTGGATTAGGGGGTGGAGTAGGAGGTGGCCACGGAGGAAGTGTTGGAGGAGGACAAGGTGGTGGTGGAGGATTAGGCGGTGGTCACGGTGCTGGTGGTGGTCACGGAGGTGGCGGTGGACTAGGAGGTGGCGGTGGACTAGGAGGTGGCGGTGGACTAGGAAGTGGTAGTGGATTAGGTGGTGGTCACGGAGGAGGCGGATCAAGCGGAGGTGGATTAGGAGGTGGCCATGGAGGAAGTGGTGGATTTGGATCAAGTGGCAGTGGAGGATTTGGAGGTGGAAAGGGCGGTGCTGGAGGATTAGGCGGTGGTCATGGAGGTGGCGGTGGAATAGGAAGTGGTAGTGGATTAGGTGGTGGTCACGGAGGAGGCGGATCAATCGGAGGTGGATTAGGAGGTGGCCATGGAGGAAGTGGTGGATTTGGATCAAGTGGCAGTGGAGGATTTGGAGGTGGAAAAGGCAGTGCTGGAGGATTAGGCGGTGGTCACGGTGCTGGTGGTGGTCATGGAGGTGGCGGTGGAATAGGAGGTGGTAGTGGATTAGGTGGTGGCCACGGAGGAGGCGGATCAAGCGGAGGTGGATTAGGAGGTGGCCATGGAGGAAGTGGTGGATTTGGATCAAGTGGCAGTGGAGGATTTGGAGGTGGAAAAGGCGGTGCCGGAGGATTAGGCGGTGGTCACGGTGCTGGTGGTGGTCATGGAGGTGGCGGTGGAATAGGAGGTGGTAGTGGATTAGGTGGTGGTCACGGAGGAGGCGGATCAATCGGAGGTGGATTAGGAGGTGGCCATGGAGGAAGTGGTGGATTTGGATCTAGTGGCAGTGGAGGATTTGGAGGTGGACAAGGCGGTGCTGGAGGATTAGGCGGTGGTCACGGTGCTGGTGGTGGTCATGGAGGTGGCGGTGGTAGTGGATTAGGTGGTGGTCACGGAGGAGGCGGATCAAGCGGAGGTGGATTAGGAGGTGGTTTTGGAGGTGGATTTGGAGGTGGTTTAGGAGGAGGATTAGGAGGTGGTCTTGGAGGTGGATTAGGAGGAGGTGGCCTTGGAGGTAAGCAATTAAAAAATACAAAATGACTATCACGAATTTAATATAAATTTATTATTTTCTATGGGAGCAGGTGGTCATGGCGGTTCAGGCGGTTTCGGAAGTGGTGGTTCGTTTAGTGGTGCCTCATCTAGTGCAACATCATTTAGTGGTGGTTATGGTGCCCACGGTTCAGGTGCTTCTGCTCAAGCTGCTGCCGGTGCAACTAGTGGTGGAAAGTATGGTAGATAAGTTATTCTAAAATCAGGAAAAATTTATTTATTTCATCTCCGAAAATATTGTGATTTTTTTTTTATAATTTCCTAATATTTAGATTATGTAAATTGCGACTTATTGTTTGTATTATTTGAGTTCAATCAAATAGCGATAAATAAATTTAAAAAATTTATGATTTGTTTTTCACTAAATGTTATTTTTTCCCCTATATGTACTCGATCAGTTAAGGTCAAACAGGGTATCTTATGTAAAATACAAATATTTAGATTAATATTAAACTAGAACTACATTTTCTTGCATATGTCAACAAGGTGAACCGCTGATAATCTCATTACAAACTATTATGAAATAACTGTAATTATTATCTTTGTAAATTATATTGGCTGGCCTTCCAAATTAAATTAAATAATCTTTTTTTTTTTTTTTTCATTTTCCAAGAAATATTGAAAATACATAATTTCTATTCCAACTGCCATCAGTGGGTGTAATCGTTTACATGTATTGAGTGCTTGCCAGAAAAGAATGAATCAACAGATCCATTTGCTATTATTTCACTTTCAACAGAAATATTCATTAGTCCACAGTCTGCTATAAATTTGCCTACAGCTTTGAAATATGCAAGCATAATTTGAAAAGATCCTAAATGAAAAAATGTGTTATCAAATAATGACTGCTCACTAGATTGGGTTTCCATCGCAGCTTTAGCAATAGCTAAATCGTACGTAACTCCAATATGAGACTGCTGTACTTTTTTTGGCTTTCTTTCAGTCTTTCGAGAACAACATTTCTGTGTTTTTTTATTTAGAAAACATGTTAACTGCATAGAATAAATTGTTCAGAAAACAAAACGCATTTGAAATGAAAAGTCGCAGTAGCTTTTAGTAGTTATTATTCATTTTGATTAAGATTTGCCGGAAAAAAGGTGGAAAATATTGGAAAATGGAAACATACTTTAGAAACTTTAGAGAATTGGGAAGCTATTTCATTCATAACTCGAAATCGGGAAAAATGCAGTTATCATGTTTTTTTTAAAAACAACAACAGATTTTTAGAAGTAATTGATTTATTGATAGGCGTTAGATAACAAATTTTTTGTTTAGATGTCTATTTCTGTATAAATTGGATGTTAATGAATTTATCGTTTTATCGATAAATGAATAAAATTTTTATTGTTTAATTTTTATTATTAATTTAGCCAGCTATAATTATTATTTTATTTAAAATGTAAGACTTGTTTCGTTCAACGTTATAAAGCTTATACCCTATCCCGCAAAATATAATAAAAATTTTATTTAAATTTTATTGTACATAAAGAGAGATTATTTAGTGTATATAATAATCTAATACAAATACTATATAATATGAAATACATATAATTCGTGACTAATGCTAAATACAAATGTAATTGAGAGAAATGTTAAATATATATAAATGTAAGAACGGTGAACATTGTATAGATTCAATACAGTAGTTATATAAAATGTCAGGGGAGTCGAACAATTTAAATTAAATTCAAAATACGCAATCAAATAATAAATAATTAATCTTGAGATGTTCGAACAGTTAAAACCAACCCTCATTGGAGTATTCGGAATTTTGAATGCATGTGACAGAATCCAAGGTTAATGATTCGGAAATTATCTTCGTATTTTTTAACAATATGAATCCAACTCGCGAGTAATTCAAAATGTATTATTTAATACTATTTGCCGCAATCCACAAGTTTTTCTTGGCGAAAAAAATGGAAAAATCGCAAAATGAACCTGTTTATCATATTTCGTAAAAGTTGCTCAAAATTTAAAAGATCATAGTAACATTTTGAAAGAAAAAAAAAAGTTTTAGTATGACCGTCTCATTTTTTTATCAGGAGTATTCGCACTTTTCCTCATGTATTTATACTTTTGGAATAATAAAATATAATGAAAATAACAATGACGTAGCGTTGTCTGGTTGTCAAAATAAACACAATTCTTAGTGCTGCGAGTGCCAGTATTTTTAAGTGGATGATAGAAGTAGCTAAAATTTGCCATTTTTTATTTTTGCAAATATCTGAATAGATCTATCGAGACTTATAAAAAAACACAGCTTTAGTTTAATCACAAATTTAGTCGAAAATATCGACATGAGTCACACAGCATTAAGATTATCATACAAAATACACGGTTGTGTGATGAAACGTATTCGTTTTCTTTTGGAAAGACAAGTGCTGTGTTTTTTTATAAGTCTCGATAGATCTCAATAGATTGCATCCAGATGTTCTCTATTTTTGTGGTTAAACTGCAATTGATTCAGTTTATTTGAATCAAGAATAACTTTTCATTCAACATTTCATCGTTTTTAATTCTTTTCCTTGAATTGCACAACTTATTAATTGTACATGAAAATCTTGCTTTTTATCCAGATATGCTATCGAGACTACAGATTTTCCCTTTTATGAGTAAAGACACACATTAAAAATTTGTATTTTAGCATGGAAGCATACCAAGGTCAATTTTTAGTACATATATCATACAATAGAAAACTAGTAGCTAATTTACATTTAATCTTTTGCTCGATTTTAAAAAACAGAAGATGTACGTTAAAAGTATTCATTTTATTATTATTTCCTTCCATTATGAAGAGGCATATTCAAAATGTGTTATTTAATGCTATTTAGTTAAGTTGCTCAAAATTTAAAAGATCATAGTAACATTTTGAAAGAAAAAAAATTTAGTACGTCCGTCTCATTTTTCTATAGATCGTGATATTTGTTCATTTTAGTACCGCAATTGTCGCTAGTATAAATTATCTTTTCCATAACAAATGAGATAATTTACACTAGCGCACCTTGCGTAAATGATGGCGAAGTTGATGTTTAGTACAAGTGCTAAACATGATCTATACATCATGTTTAGCACTTGTACTAAACAGCAACTTCGCCATCATTTACGCTAGGTGCGCTAGTGTAAATTATCTCATTTGTTATGGAAAAGATAATTCACACTAGCGACAATTGCGGTACTAAAATGAACAAATATCACGATCTATAGATCATGTTTAGCACTTGTACCAAACATCAACTTCGCCATTATTTACGCTAGGTGCGCTAGTGTAAATTATCTCATTTGTTATGGAAAAGATAATTCACACTAGCGACAATTGCGGTACTAAAATGAACAAATATCACGATCTATAGATCATGTTTAGCACTTGTACTAAGCATCAACTTCGCCATCTTTTACGCTAGGTGCGCTAGTGTAAATTATCTCATTTGTTATGGAAAAGATAATTCACACTAGCGACAATTGCGGTACTAAAATGAACAAATATCACGATCTATATGGATAAAATGTATTCGCACTTTGCCTCATGTTTTATAGATTGTGTTTTAGTACATCAGTTCAACCTTTATTCCACAAGACGTCGCGACGTTACGGGGTCAAAATTTTTGATTACATTTTTTTTATATGGATTTTAGCCCAAAACAGCTCTAATAAAATTTTAAAAAAATGAATAAAATTTACCTCGGCGCGAATAATAATCAAATGATATTTGTTAACAAAAGAAGGATTTGTTTATTTTTAACATAAAATAAACGGGTCGCCGTTTTAATTGTTAGAAAAACGAAATATAAAATCATAAATTATTTAAGTTTTGTATGGTAAATTTTATGTTAAATTGTTAAAAGAACCATTTAAGCTGCCTGGAATAACAAATTTCACAAAAACAATGATCAGCAAGGAGCTCCTAATAGAAATGTTGAAGAAAAATTTAAATTATTGAACAAAAACAAACATAAAGCATCTGACATAACCTCACAAAACACAAATAATGTTCGATGTTTAAACATCAAATTCTTGTAAACCAAAGGTTTTTCTATTTATTTTATGTTAAAAATATAATAATTATTCTTTTGTTAATCAATTATTTTATTTTTCAATTTGTATCATAGTAATTTTCTTTGATTATTTTTCAATTTTAATAGAGCTGTTTTTGACAGTGGCGTAACTACAAATTTCGGGCCCCACCGCAAAATTTTTCTTGGGCCCCTAAACATGTTCTTGTATAACAAGTAAAGTTTTAGCTAAAAACTTATTTTTTCCTATTATCCAGCCTCGCATTAATTAAAAGTGTCTAATTTCGAAAAGTGTCTAATTTCTAATTTTGTCTCAAACAAATTGAAATTTCTTACAATCAACTCAATGCTATTAAGATTTCTATATATATATATATATATCGATAAAGCATCACAAATTTCGAGTATAATTTGAAAAATATCAAAAATGTTGAATTTTGAAAATATCTTGAATATTCTAGAAGGTTCTCAAATATTGAATTATCCGTAAGTAAGTAAAACCAAAGGAAATCCTATAAGCGCTAATCACCGCCTTGTAAAATGTAAATAACCTGGGCATTCTTGAATAATTTCGAATAACCTAGGAAATTAGAGAAATATCGAAATCGCGAGAAATCAACTAAATATCATGATTTAGATTTATATGTGTAAATCTGTAAGTTCTCACAAGTCAAAGCTAAGCGCAGAACATTGCCATACAAAATTCGAATAAATTGGAAAAATCTTTCAAAATCTCGAATAATCCTAAAAATGTCGAAAACTTTCCAAAACCTACAACAAACCGCGGAACAATCTCGATCATCCCAGAACAATTCGATTAATCTCTATATTACCTCGATTGATCTCGAAAAATTTCAATAATACCGAATAATAAAGAGTTTCGGAAAGCCTGTAAAAAAATCTAGAAATCCCACGCAAATTTCGAAAAATTCCGAAAATTCGTGTAAATATCGAATTATTTGTCAAGTAATTTATTATTACTAAAACTACTAAGCAAAATACTACACCAACTTAAGTATCACTACTTCAAATATATTTTGATTTTTTTGGAACTGAGTTCCCAAGTTTGAATTCCATTTTATTATAAGATTTCCTATGAAAAGTGAAACAAAAATTCTAAACCTATGGAACTTGATAGGTGTGGGTTATCTAAGTTCCAACGATAATTTTGATAAATGGAAAAAAACTTGGAACTGATGTATGAGTTCCATTTTGTTATACTTGGGAAGCAAGTTAAGGCTAAGTCTCGCACCAATCACGCATCCCATTTCCATGCTATGCTCCAATGATCTCTAGAAATGTTAAAAAATGATCAAAAGATGAAATCCGAGGCAAGGGTATATGAAACAGGAAAATTTTCAATTTTCTGATTTAAAATAGTTTTTCAAATTAAACCGGTTTTACCGGGTACCGTTTAACGGTAATAAAAAAGATTCGGCAAACGAGAAACTATATCAATCACATTCAATCTTTTACAAATCAATTCAACCTTTTCTAATCAAAACTTGATTTGTAAAAGGTTGAATTTGAAGTGCAAAAGAGGTAAATTTGAAGTGCAAAATGTATTTTACAAATAAATCAACCCAGCAAACACTAAAATCCTTATCGTTTGATGTCAAAAGCTTTAATTTCAAACGAGTTTAGCAAATTTTATTCTAAATCTAAATATCCGTCAGCACGCAAAGCCATTTTAATTTCTATGGAGTCAAATTACGTGTAATTACTCATACATTCACCTCCAGCAACAGAGAAGAAATTGTTGAACTTCTCTTAAGAAAATATTTAATAGTAACAGGAACGATGTTTTCTTTCTCTAAAAACTAGACCACGGTCTTCTCATAAAAATTTCCTAGAAATTTCCCGTTTCGCAAATTTGAAAGGGTATTCTACTTTAAGTTTAATCTTAGCTACCATCTATCTGATCTTGTCTTTGAACTAATATTCGAACGCCTGATAACTCTCGTGGGCCCCTTTAGCCGTGGGCCCCCCCGCGGCGGCGGGTGCTGCGGGTACCTAGTTACGCCACTGGTTTTTGATCAAACTCCATGTAAAAAAAATGTAAACAAAACGCATTGACCCAACGTTCATATACTCTGGTGGTAAGTAGACATACTAATCACACCATCTACAGTGGTAGACATTCGTATAAACGCACTATGTTTTTTGAATATAGTTCTAAGAGTAAAGTGTTTTGATTTTTCAAGTAGTCTAAATTAGGTCTATCATCTTAAATCTGTTGATAAGATAAACCATTAGTAAAAATTTTAATGTTTTACTTAAATAAATTCAAAAATCTAAATTTCAGGTGGACATTCGTATAAACGCACTTCTGATAATGTACTAAAATAAAAACCAAAATTAGCAATTTTTCATATATTATTTTATTTAATATTTGGTCTGGCCCCGACCTTTCTGAATAACTTCGAAAATTCGAGTAGGCATTGAATTTGTTAAATTTTTGAGGGGTTTCGGATCAATTGTGGCCCAACATTCACGGATGGCACTTTTCAAATCTTTAATTAAAATTATATTGCTGTTCATTTCCATAAACTTTTCGAGGAAGGCCCTCTAAAGATTTTCGATAGGATTGCAATCAGGACTATTGCCTATCCAAGATCTCAGCTCGCCAGAAAGGTCTAATCCGCAAAGAAGCTATACACGAAACCGTCCATCATGCAGGCCATTGGATCTTCCTGTGACGACCCGGCACATTGCCCGTATTTTTAATAGTTCACCGAACATAAAATGGACAAAATTTTGGATCAAATCACTTTTAACGGCCATGCATACGAATAATCCGCTCAAATTTGCTCGTAAATACATGTCGTCGATAACGGATTGGCAGAGTGTGATTTTTTCTTACGGAAAAAAAATTAATCTGGATTTTCCCGACTGCTACAGTTGCTAATGGCATAATTTTGAGGAAGATGGCGTCGTTAGGTCGAAGCGTAATTTTGTGGCGGTGTGTTATGGTATGCGGAGCATTTTCTTATAACGAGGAGCTTCCCATCTGCTTTATAACGACACGAATGAACTTCCGTATGTACGTGAAACTTTTGGAAGACGTTTTGATAAATTATCTGGATAATAACATCAACAAAAATTATAATTTTCAACAAGACAATGCCTCGATCCATGCTTCGAAGGAGACCACACCGTGGTTTCTCGAGAGAAACATTCCCCTTCTTGAATGGCCAGCTTGCAGTCCTGATTGCAATCCTATCGAAAACCTTTAGAGGGCCTTCCCCGAAAAGTTTATGGAAATGAACAGCAATATAATTCAATTAAAGATTTGACAAGTGCCATCCGTGAATGTTGGGCCACAATTGATCTGAAAGCCCTCAAAAATTTAACAAATTCAATGCCTACTCGAATTTTCGAAGTTATTCAGAAAGGTCGGGGCCAGACCAAATATTAAGTAAAATAATATATGAAAAATTGCTAATTTTGGTTTTTATTTTAGTACATTATCAGAAGTGCGTTTATACGAATGTCCACCTGAAATTTAGAATTTTCAATTTATTAAAGTAAACCATTAAAATGTTTACTAATGGTTTATCTTAGCAACAAATTTAAGATGATAGACACAATTTAGACTACTTGAAAAAAATCAAAACACTTTACTCGTAGAACTATATTCAAAAAACATAGTGCGTTTAAACGAATGTCTACCACTGTATAGATCATGTTTAGCACTTGTACTAAGCATCAACTTCGCCATCATTTACGCTAGGTGCGCTAGTGTAAATTACCTCATTTGTTATGGAAAAGATAATTCACACTAAATTACAATTACAATATTTACATCACAATTTTAATTTCGTTATATTTATTTATTTTATTTATTTGTTTACTAAAATTTTGGAACGCCTTATTTTGAGCAAGAGCTCATTCACAATATGGCGTCAATGTTCGAAAACAAAAATAAGTAATTATAGAACTTCAGCATAAACGTAAACCAGCAGCTACGGAACATACACATAAATTCTTCGGGCAATGTTGTATCTTGATCTCGTAATGTTATATATTTCTTCTTTGCAGTTTTCCTGGATTGCATGGGAAGAGTTTGCAGAATTTGTTGTTACGTGCCTGAAGTCAGGAAAGGCCTGTAGTTAAGGCATTTTGATGCTGAGCTTTCCATATTTTATGTTTTTAAAATGTTTAACCAAATTTTATTATTTTTTGATACAAAAAAAACTAAAAACACGATCTATAGATCGTGATATTTGTTCATTTTAGTACCGCAATTGTCGCTAGTCTGAATTATCTTTTCCATAACAAATGAGGTAATTTACACTAGCGCACCTAGCGTAAATGATGGCGAAGTTGATGCTTAGTACAAGTGCTAAACATGATCTATAAGATCGTGATATTTGTTCATTTTAGTACCGCAATTGTCGCTAGTGTGAATTATCTTTTCCATAACAAATGAGGTAATTTACACTAGCGCACCTAGCGTAAATGATGGCGAAGTTGATGCTTAGTACAAGTGCTAAACATGATCTATACTTTTGGAATTGACGATTGTAAAAGTAGAGAAAGGGCCTCTCGAGGACAATAGTTAAAATGATGCACCTGATAAAATGACATTTGTCACAAATGCGACGAAAGAAAATTTAGCAATGCGGTAATTAAAAATTGTTTTTATAGTCCGAAATTGGAATAATTTACAATTATTAGCAATCCGGTAAGTAAAAATTGTGTTTACAGATCAAAATTGGAATTGTTTACAATAATTTCGAACGTCAAATTATCAGGTACATCAGTTTAAAAAATTTCCACTAGGTGGAATCCGTGATGCTCCAATCGTCAATAACAAAATGAAAACAACAATGACGTAGTGTTGACGTCTGGTTATCAAAATAAACACAATTCTTAGTGCTGCGAGTGCCAGTATTTTTAAGTGGATGATAGAAGTAGTTACAATTTCCCATTTTTTTTGCAAATATCTGAATAGATCCATCGAGACTTACAAAAAAACCACAGCTAATTTTGTTTCGGATTGTAGTGACATTTTCCGAAGAATGATTCATATTAGTTGTCCAGCCATATTGTCCATTAGGGAAAAAAAAAGTGAAAATATCATTGGATTTGGATCAAGGTGTTTGGATAATAGATTAATTCTTTTCATGGTTTTAGAGTCAGCTGGATGTAGAGTAAAATCGAGTGTAGCTGGTATTCGCGATCTGAAACAAAAATCAATGCAAGATCAACAGCATTAGTTGAAGCATTATAAACACGTTGATCGTCGTGTAAATTTCTAGTAAAAATTAATGATACATTATTTATAGGACGGCCCATTTAGGGTAGCATCTGCAACTTCTTTTTGATAAACATAAGGAGAATTTTGAAGAATAGTAGAAATGATTGTCATTATTTCACGATTGCAAGAAGCATTAGCTGGATTATTCATACGAATATTAATAGCGATATCTAAGTCATAGATAAATAACTCTGCGTAAACTATATCTCTACAGCGATCGTGGTAGTTTTCTGAATTTAAAGAGAGGTCTATAGGAATATTTTCAGCTGATCGATGATATACCTCACCTAATATTTTGAAACAATAAACGCTTCGTATGGCATGTCATGTATTTTAGCACCCAAAGAAAAAAATGCAATCGCATTATTAAATTGGCGAATAAACTGTTGAAAATTCTTACTTTTATTATCAGTTCATATCAGTTCAACATATTTTCTTGGCTTGTGTATTATATATAATATGATTGTTATAGTGCATGTTGGTTGCATTCAGCTCCATTAATCAAGCATTTCAGCTCCATTAAGGGCAATATTATTTCTCCATACATATTAACGTGGATCATTCATCGTGATCTATTCATGAGATTTGTCCAAAAGTATTATCGCTCTTAAATTTAAAAATCTGATGTCATATGTTATTTAACATAAGCCGATGACTTCTCAACATAAAACTAAACAATTTCGTGAAAACAAACTAGAACCTATAACTATAAACAGGTTGTACATATATTTACATATATGCGATAAAAGTTTGTCAATGCCAAATAAGCATATCGCGAAATTTTATTCATAGATTTAAAACTGCCATAAAATACATGTTAATGCTTTGCTCTCAACTGGTTAATATTAAATCCATAATGCCATAATTTTAAAACACCTCTCGCATTACATGTGCAGTCGAAATCGGTTTTAAATCATAGATCATGATTATGTTATGCGCGCGCTTGGCATTGACTACGATTTAATATTGAAAACACAAAAAAAGTGTGTTTATACTAAAAATTAGAAGGAATTAAATTTAAGAATAAATTATTAATGTTAAGTCATGATTCAATATTTGACTGTTTTTATTATTGACATAACTATTATATTCTTATTGTTGTTGCTATTTTTTTGTTAGTTGTTTACTTCTTTTATAGAAATACGTTTAAAAATAGCGTACATCCAGACTCCGCGTATATTTCCTTGTATAAGACCGATTTTATTTTACTATAAAAGGTTGGATTATCGTTTAGATTGGAACACAACAAGTTGAAACGAGTTATAGTTAACATTAAAATAAATCGTCGAGAATAAATTTTTGAAAATATGAAGTTCATTGTAATTTTCGCTGTTATCCTAGCGATTTTCGCAGCAATGGTTTATGGTGGTCATGATGGTGGTCATGGAGGTGGCGGTGGAGGACGTGGAGGTGGCGGAAGCCAAGGTCATGGTGGTGGTCATGATAGTGGTCATGGAGGTGGTAATAGTGGCCATGGAGGTGGTAACAGTGGTCATGGAGGTGGTAGCAGTGGTCATGGAAACAGTGGACACGGTGGTGGTGGCGGTTATGGAAAACATTAAATCTTTGCCGGCAATAAACCAAACACTACTTCACAATATGTACCATCCAAATTTTGATTATTTTTCCATTAAAAATTTAAATAAAAAAAACAAAAAAATATGAATTATAATTGTTTATGTTACAAAAAACAGAAAACGGCTCTAAATTTATTTGACATTGTGAAAGTCAAGGTAAGTTTTGTTTATTTTTTAAATAGTGATGAAATGTGTTAATTGTGACAGGCTATAACTAATTGAAATTGTAATGGTTAAAAATTTATCGTAATGTGGCTTACACAATTTATTGTCATAAATTATTTGTAATCAGTTTGTTCAGTAAAATTTGTGAATGCACCAGATGTTCCAAGGATTACTTGTACTAGGGCCTTAAAGGAAACGATGATGATGCGATAATCCGGGCAAGAATCATTTACACTATTGGTACAAAATTCCTATGTAAAAAAACACCATAAGCCAATCAGTATTTCAAACGAAACAATTCTAAAATAGTTAACACTAACATAAGATGATGTGGAATTCTGCTCTAGTAACACAAATATACAAAACAAGTTAAAATCTAAGAACATAAGATGAATTTTACACAGTCAATTAGCATTACATATTGCATTGAACAGGCATTATTATTTATTTGGAAGGTCAACTAATCCGACTTCGTTTAGCTTTTCTGATTGTCAGACAGTGCTGTTGTACGAATAAAATAGTTTCATGTATTGCGCCTATTGAAGTGTTTATTAGCTTTTGTGAAAATATCCCAAAATTTCATCCTAGTGAATAGAAAAAGTTGCATTTGGCAACCCTAGTCCAATTTAACCCATTCTTAATGCTATTTGAAGTTAGCCCAGCCCAGGATTTTATTAAATTAAGATTAATCGAAATTAAATGGTATTGAATAAAATCATCACTGATGTTTTTATGAATCAAGGTGAGTAAAATTAAGTAATTTTAAATGTATCTGAAGTTAGCACAATTTTCATCCGCGACAAATGCGATAGAAACATTAAATAGTACAATCGTGACACTATTTACTCTCAGCCCCGAAAATCCTGCTGTCACGAAAATTTGTAATATTTTTTTGTGGTTAGCCCAAAATTCTATCACTTTAAGATGTCATGATACTATATTTATATCATGACAGTTACTTATAGCTTACGCACTTTTGCTCTCAGCCCAGAAAAACTAACTTTTTAGAATTTTTGTATGTCGGTGAGTTGTAATATAGTCGTTTGAAGTCAACATTCGTTGGCCGGCCCAGATGATAATAAAATTAAACAGAGGATGGATTCGGTTGTTCACATCTTACAAAGAATTTTAAACAAATGCATTAAACTGCAACAAATAAACTAAACTACCCTCTATCTCATGCTGTATTCATTTGGGCCGACCAACAAATATATGTTGACTTTTACGACTATATCACAGCTCACCGATATACAAAAATTCTAAAAAGTTCACAATAGTGATCCTAGGTATTTGAAATCATTCACGTCTTCATATTGTGTATCTCCTGAAATGAAGTCTCGCTTCATTGATCTACGCTTCATTAATCTGAAGGCCTATTAGTTACGCTGTTAATTCCAATGGGAGCAGGACCTCTTTCAGATAGATGATGTTGCGACCCAGAATGCAATTATCGTCAGCGTATGATAAGGTTGATTTATAATACATGCAGCTGAGCTGCGCAATATTGAGCTGACGAATAACATACTCCAATGATAGGTTGAATGGAGTTTGATTTATTGAATCTTCGTGCTGCACTCTAGATGTTACCTCAAAGTCATCCCAAATGTTGCCATCCATTAGGAGCTGGCACATTGAAACCAATTTTGACGGTATGCCCAGGTAGGACAATATACGTTGCATAACGTATTCCTCTTAATGCTGTCGTATGGCTGTTGGACGTCTATGAATAGACTGTGTATAGAGATGTCCTTTTCATAGCATTTCTCCAGTACAATTCTCTGCGAAAAAGTTTGATCAAGAGAAATAATTTCGCCATACATCGGGGACGGTTTTAGTGTCCGTGTCAGTTTACTGCTACGTGGATGAAAGTCCGTAGCCATTTCTCTTATGCAACGATATCTATCTTATGCCTGAGGCATCCATATTTTTATATACCTGAGGCATCCAGGTTTTTTTCGACTACCCAAATTGGTTAATTGTAAAGGCTTTTAGATCCTTTAGATATTGATCTATTTGCTTTTCCGGTTAGATAGGGATAGGATTTCGTGTAGATAGGCTCATTTGTTGTTTTCATTTCTGTTTTTACATTAGTATCACAATTTCTTGAACGTTTCATTTAGCTTCTGAAGATAGATTACAGTTCCTAACTTCAATGTTGTTTGAATGTCGTCCCCGATTATTCCGCCGAATGTTTTTAGACCAAGTAGCATAAACACCCTGTTATTGTGTTGATGGGTTGATGCCCATTCATTTGGAGAATTCTCAGATATTTTTTTATTGATCTTGATGTCAGCCCTCCCCCCCCCCCCTCCCCTGGATTTTATTTTAAACGGGACATTAGCGGGAATTACTCCTTAAGCTAGTTCAGGTTTAATGAAGTGCGTGTTGGCTCCCAGTGTCGTTTAAAAATTTGAGGGTGTTGTGTTTTGTTGTTTTGTACTCTAAGTATGGTACGTTAGAATAGAGACTTTCGTCATAAAATTTACTTCTGAGTTTATTTCTTCAGGTTCGTTTTTGATTAGTTGATTCTATTCCTCTTCTTCGTGTGCAATGATAAATTCTTTGTTGCTTTTGGAGTGTTCTCTTTTTGGTGTCTGGTTATTCTGATATGCTGGTCTATTCTTGTAATTTAATCGTTTGGTTTGAATTGATGGATCAATCTCCATTGGTACTGCGCAGGTTTCGGAAAAGTTGGCCTAGATGGTATTTGGTTATTGAAGTTTTGATTGTTGTATGGTGTTTGGTTGTTATATAGTGTTGATTATTGTAGACTATATTTCTCCGTTGCGGTGGTATTGAATTGTAAGAAGATTGGTTGATAGCAGCTATTACCGAGTTATAATCGTTCCTTTTTTAATTGCCAAATTTCTAAAATTCATGTTTTGAATTTCAAGACAGGATCCACAGGCTTCTCTCTGGAAGTGTGGTTGGTTTATGGATGATTAGCATTCTTGTTCTTGATAGTCCTTCATTTAACCCTCTGACGAAAACGTCCTAGGCTCGATTCCTGCAGCTTTCCACGAGAACTGATGACTCACTTTGGCGTAAAATTCATCATCGTCATATTCCTTTGTGCGAGTGTACTTAATTCAAGCTTCAAAATTGTTGGGAATTTTTCATTGGTCCTTCAAGCCATGAAACAACAAAAGGCAAAATATTTATCAAGTACAGATAAAGCTGTAAAACAGCACTTCGTGTGTATCGCAAAATAAATACACATGCAGCGTTAAGGAAACATTAACCTGATGCTGAAAACTACGCTTACCCAAGAGCCATTAACAACCGGTGGATCGCCACGAATCAACCGGCACTCCAGATTGGTGTGAATAACCGGAACGTCAATCGAGATCAATATAAAGAGAGAACAATATAAACAACTCTCGAATCTCGAGTCACGACAAAAAGTCGCGGGGTACCACAAACCAAATAACTCAACACAAACCCAATAGTCAATTTGCAGATCTTCATATTAACGCCGCGAAGTATTGGCAATGGAGGAATATAAATTCAGCCGATTTTATAAAGCTCAAGACGTGAAAATGCGTTTGTGTTATAGAACAACGGACGAGGCGGAACATCTTTTAGAAGCTGAAAGCAGCCACGATCAACTGCAACACAACCAGTACAAACTCGATGCAAGGATGACACAAATTGAGCAGTTGCATGAAGAACTATTAATAGACGCCACGCCTGAAGAACAAGCTACTATGCCCTACTTTAAAGAAGACTACTATTCAATTTTAGTCAGAAAATTGGAGACGCTGAGATTCAGGATCATCCGGGTGCTGAATAAACATCAAAACAAACCAAAACCAAGAGATACAGTAACAACACACGACCTTTTTGATCAAACCCAGCTAGCGCCAGTCATAGTGGAAGACACACCAGATCAATAGGCCAGAGAATTGGCTGCACTACTTCGTAAATTCTCTAAAGAAATTGTCCAACTATTGGCAAACAATGGAATAACATGGCATTTCATATCTCCAGCATCACCCCATTTTGGTGGACTTTGGGAAGTGGCAATAAAATCAGTGAAAAAACATTCAGTAAAGATTATTGGAGTAGCTACAGATCCTACAGATATCACTTTAAAACAAGATTATTGCACAAGATGGTACGACCCCGAATATTTAAATCAAATTCAACATAGAAGAAAATGGTCATCCGAACAACCCAACTTGAAAGTAGGTTAGGTAGTGCTCCTCAAGGATGACAAATGGTGGATGGTGAAAGTATATCCAGGCATAGACCAAAAAATTTAAGTAGCCTCACTTCGAAGTCCTGAAGGAGTCCTCGTTAAAAGGCCAATTCACAAATTATCACTGACAACAAGATTGTCCTCACATAGACACAATCATCAGTCAACTAACAACTCCGTTACGTGTTCAACCTCATCGACGCGAAGTCAAACAATGAAGAGTACACCACATCAAAACAGTATTCAAGGAAGAAACAACTTTGCATCTGATATTATGGATACTAAGAATGGTGCAAATGCTTTATGCTTTTGTCACGTCATCAATCACTATAGAGGCATTACCATCAAATGCAGGAATTTATTTTCACAACTCCGGAACTGTCAACTTAATGGAATTACAGTGGAAAATCATCATAAATTATAATTTAATCGGTTATTGGGAAGACATCAGATCGTTAGAACATTATGTCAAATATTTAGATGAGGGCTATCAAAAGGGATGGCAAGCAAATAACCAGTTGAAAATGTGTGATGTAATAGTACAACAACTGAATGAACAAATGCAAGAGATTACCTCACTAAATAATCTACTTTCTTCAACTAACAAAGAACACCTAAGAAAGCGGGACATTGGGAACATACTTGGTGACGCTTTTGGCATCATGAATCAAAGAGATGCCTCCCATATAGAACTGCAGCTTGAAAAGGCAGAAACCAACGAAAAATATTTATTAGAACTCATCAAGAACCAAACATCGATCATAGATGGAACCACAAACATCTGTAAACATGAAAAGGAATTGACCGACAAGAATTTCCGTGCTGTTTCCAAACAGTTCTTGTATCAAGACAAAAGAATTGACAAGGTGTCTGCAGACAGTGATCATTACAACGGATTGCAGACCATCGCAACCTTCACGATTCAAATAATGTTGGTCATGAGGCGAATAGCAGTGAAGCAGAGAATCATTATTGACGTCATCCTCCGCTTTCATCGTAGCCATTTCCATCCAGCTTTGCTGACCTCACAACAATTGAAAGAGGAAATCATACGAATTCACGAGCACGTTCCAGCAACGATGCAAATTCCTGAATGATTGAAAAAAAAAACAAAATATGCATAACAACCACAGTATACTGTGCATAACAACAACAAAATTGTATGCCGAAAATGACGCTTTCGGGTAACACTTATGTTTAAAAAAAAAGTGTTTCTCATAATTGATTACATAAAGCGTGTTCGATTGGACTGAATTAACTGAAGTAGTAGCTGTATCTGAAGTAATAGATCGATTATTTGACAGCCAAAATATGTCAAATTTTTTTGAGTGTTAAGGAAAACAAACAGCAGTTTATATGAAGCTAACTTAAAATGTTTGAAAATAACTTAATTTTAATAAAAATAACCACACAAAAAACTCAAACGGCACAAGATTAAACCTAAAGAATACGAATTTGCCTTCTTTTATGTTTTAATTTTTCACACGCTTTTCACAAAAAAATTTACTTGCTTATCTTAAAATGACATAAAATGAATACATTTCAATTAAATTTTTATTAAAAAATATTTAATATATGTCTGTAATTATAGAAATAAAATTGCATCTGTGCCACTTCATACAAAAAGATATGAAGAATATTTTGACGTTTATTTGTTTTCCTTAACACAAAAAATCACAATGAAGTTGTCTAGCATTCAATCTATTGAAGTGAAGAGACTGTTCGATTGACAACTCTTCACTTCAGTTAAAAATTGAGCAACTGAATTAACTGAAGAGATATTTTGCTTATATAGTTACTTCAGATGAGTTGTTTTTCATTGTTTTCGTTTGTTTTTATTTTTGTGTGTAGATTTAGGGGACTGTTTGGTTGGGAATTTGCGACCTAAAAAATTAATTTTTAATAATACATTTCTAGAAATTAATGGAAAATTACATTTTAAAACATTTTTTCTAACAAAAGCCGAACTGAAATAAAATGTTTTATTTTTATTTTGACATTTAACTGAAGTAAAGAATACCAAATCGAACAGTCTCTTCTCTTCAGTAACTCAATTAAGTGAAGAGTAACTCAATTAACTGAAGTGAAGAGTTGTACTCGGCAGTCCAATCGAATACGCTTATAATTGCGTTATGTCGCTCGAAACTAGTATTTTTAAAATAAAATACAAAAATATCACAATAAAGAAAATTAAAAAGTATTTTAACTTAAGTATTAAATAAAATATAAAATTAAATCAAATAATTTAAGTGTGATATAAGCCACGGCCACCACAAATAGTAATGTACATATTTACATTATTACGGAAAATATTTTTATTGAAAGGTGTTATTTCACCAAGATACAAGCGTTCAATTCTAGATATTTTTTCGAAGAATTTTTTTTTTTTTTTTCAAAGCGATAACAATAAATTCAAATTCTAAATATTTTTGGTAACTCAAAAACACGATTTTTTGTGGGTTTACTGAGTTAACACGCGTGTGTTAGTGGTATCGTTCTCCGAAACGATGAGCATACTTACACAATAAATTCAATAAACTAATTTTCATTAATGACAACTTTTATTTTGCACAAATAGATTTTTGGGTTTTTTTTAGTTGGCTGAATCTTGATTCTAAAAATGTATAAAGTTAACGAAATTGACCCAATTTTATCATTGTCACCTAAGCTATTGAACAATTTTCATCAAAATTGTTTTCCAATCAAAATTAGTTTAAAATGAAATACTTAACTGTTTTATTTGCCTTAATCATTGCTGCATACGCTAAGCTGCAACACTGTGGTATGTCTACTTAAGACTAAAAACATTGAAGAATTATAATAAAAATCAAATTATTTTCTTTATTTTAATTTACAATACAAAAATAAATATAGATAGTGACCCAGCATGGTGCGAAGATAATGGATTAGGCGATGGATTATCTGGATTACAATTAACTACCTCTGAACAAAAACAGCTATTTGGGAGTGGCAGAATACCTTTCTTGAATCCATTTTTAATTTTCTTTTTTGCTTAATTATATTTTGTTTGAACAAATTCGGGTGTCAAAATCTTACGTAATTCTAAGCTAAAATAATTCTAATTTACAAATAGTTATAAGATAATAAAATTTATAAATAAAATTTAAATTTTTAGTTGTTTTAGTTGTACTGTTCGTTAAAAAAGGTGAAGGTAAAATGTGTTTAGATTCTCTAGAAATGATATGTGAAATTTGATTCCATTACATAATGTAACTTACATATATTGGAAATTAAAAATTCTCATTATTTTATAGACAAATTCTAAAAAACATGTGAAATTAAAAAATATAAAAAATTCTAACAACACCTATGTAACGACGATATGTAACGTTATACCCATTTAAGGTACGAACTAGGCATATTTAGAAAGAAATGTCATTTTTCATATTAAAGCAAAACAATAAAAAACCCGATTTTAAATTTCAATTTGTTCGAGGCAAGTTAATGACATTAAAATTATCTTAAATGTTATCAAAAGTTCTAGTGCTAGTGTGTTATCTAAATTAAAATTACATTAATTATTGTGAATAAATTTGAGGAAAAACATAATTCAAATAGACAAAATCTAACCTGAAAATGTAAACAAATTAGCCTAAATACATCGCTGCTTTACGCCATTTGTTTTTCTTTTTGTAGATGCGCGGGATCTGTCAGAATTTCGCTGAGATATTATTTTCACTATATATCCTTTTTTTTTTTTTTTTGTGTTTCCTTTTGTTGTGGTCAAGATCTGAGACCTAATATAACCTACTTTTTAGTGATTTCCACTTCCAGTGACTTTTCAATACATACATACTTATGGAAATGAATATACACGCAGAAATTTTGTTTCTTTTCAAAATACAAGAAAAAAATCATGGCCTTCTGCGAAAGTGCAATATTATTTTACGGTAATTGTGTGTTGTTGTGGTCATATTATTTTACAGTACCCAAGTATTTTTATATCCGAAAAGTTTTGTATTTTTCTGACATTTTGCTGATTTCATCACCAACCTTTTTCTGGAATAATGTCCAACTTATTATAAGATTTACTATGAAAGTTGGCCACAAAAATCGGAAAATGATGGCAAAAAAATTTAGGTTATGTCGCACAAAAAATGGGCAGGGCTTATAATATTCATTATTGACGGGAGATTTTACAACCTTTTTTTTATTAACAATATTTTATGTAATCAGCGCCTATAAATTTTCTGATCACTCCCTGTCAACAAACATGTAAAAGTGTTGCTCTAATTTTCTTGAGGTATACTGCTTCCTTGACCAAAATTTTTATCTAGAAATGAACAAAGAAAACAAAAAAATTATTTTTATAAATTAACCTTAGAAAATAATAATGTAATTACAAAATCCGCATACAATCTTTCAAACCAACACAATATAAAATCAAATGATTATGAAAATTACCTTTTACGATTTAAATGGGTTGATGTATCACACACGGGATTCTTTCACCTTTAGAGAAACATGAAGGGAGGCATTTTACAACACGCATAACCATACTACACCAAATGTTACCTCAGTCAACTTTTTAAAAATATTCACATTCGCCTATATCCAATATAATATCGAGCTGAAATATAGAAATCAAATATTTATTACAATTTTTTATCTTTATAGTTTTGAACTTACTTTACTCAAGTGCAGCACGAAAAATCTTAAGGAACTTATTGTAATGACGGCTGTCACAAAAATAAAACAAAGAACATTTACGTTGTATCGAAAACCAATTTCAGCATATCCCATTTTTTTCGACCGAAAACCGGACTAAAATGATTAACCGATTCAAGTTTTCAGTTTTGTTAGACTTGGGTAATTGTGTGTTGTTGCGGTAAATTGTAAAATTCTTATATTTTGTCTATAACATGATTTATATACATTTCTACATAATGAAAATCAAACCGTCAATCGTCATGAATGCACGCAGCCAAGCATTATAGTAAGGATCCCGGAATACGCCGAGCCCACTGTACACCCGTTTACATATAACAAAACCGAAGAATAGGATAGGATTGTTAGATAGAGGAGAGACTCGACCCGGTTACAGACACCTAAGCGATTGATAGTTAGTAAAATAGTTAGCACAGGACAACACAATTTCTAAACTACAACTGATTTACTCCATGTTGATCCTGGAGGGTTGATCCAATCTAAAATTTAATTCTGAAACTCAGGATTAATTTTAATCCCTATAATAATGATTAATACAGGAACTAAGTTATATTCTGAAAATTAAATTATTTATTAGTAGACAGTAGACTTATAACGCTTTATAATGTTATGCGTTTTCAAATTTTATTAATTAAATAATATGTATTTATTTATAAAAATATATTGTTGTTATAAATTACATATTTGTGTGTGTAGGTTTATAATTTATTTTATAATTTTTATTTATTTATTTAATTTTTTTACAATTTCTTATACAACACTATCACCGTTTTGTTATATTAATTTATCCACCGCGACAAGCGCGCGTGTGGATGCCACCAAATCCGAGATGAGACTAATTATTAATTATTGATTTTATTATTTTGTTTTGTCTCTTTGTATGGAAGAGTTTATAGTTCAGTTGTCGTTTGTTTGTATTGGGTGTATTCTGTTTTGTTTTAAACTGTTCGCGATAGAATTAATTTTGTGGTGGCGAATGCATAGTTTTAGGAGCCTGATAAAATGCATGAACCGCCACAGACTAATGAAGAGACCCCTTTTAATTTTCTTTAAACTAATTTAATTAATAGACATTAATGAACAAAATACATAAATAATTACAAAAAATTGCAATTTTATGAAATCGACTATGAAGACTCTCCCAATTCTTAGCTAAAACTTCTAAAAAAAAGTTTAAAACTTAAAATTGCTAAGCTACGATTTAAATTCACGACACTTGTTCTATTAGTTACAGGTATCGTGAGCCAGTTATTTAGTTATTTATATACTGCAACTAAATTAAAATCAAACTAATCAGCTATTTCCTACCTATCTGGAAACAAAAGAATAATATTATTAGAATTTATTATTTATATAATTATATGAAATAATTTAAAAATGATTATGATACATTGCACCAACACCCGTAATGCACCGATAATTCCATTAAGTTTCTTCACACTTATATTAATAAATAATAATTGATGAACAAAATAAATAGAGTGCAAAGCCTAGTTTCTTTATCCTAGAATCCCAATGTATCCAATTCGATCCTAAAACTACAGTTTAACTCAAAACTACTATTTGAAATGAAGAATTTTCGTGAACCTGCCACTTGAAGTATAGAAGTTTGATCTATGTTGACTGTTGTGTAATGAATTACAATTAATATCACCAGTACCCAAAATTAAAGATATAAGACACCAATTAGTTTCTAAAGTATGAATTCAGAACTGAAGTTCTGTAATTTAGGTGGATAAAAATCAGAACAACAGAATTTTTTAAAATTACCTGTCCGCTGTTCGCTTCAAATTTCTGGAAATCTGCGTTGGTCCCCACGAACACCTCTGAACCTGCCATAGGACAAGTAACCAATTAAATTCTCCACCATGGACCAATATCATGGACCATGGACCAATAATTCTGAAAATTCAAATCAAATATTAATTCCTGTAGTTGGAGCTCGTGAACATAAGTATAATTCTATAAGGAAATATTGTAATTTGATACTTATTATAAAAACATAATTGTAATTGATGAACCTGACCGAATCCAAGAAGTTCCAGAAATACTAAAATAATTAGATATCCCGACTACCAAAACTCCTCATCTGCACATTTTTGCAATTTTCATCAACCGCAAGCTACAAAACATCACATTTCATCATAATAGAATCATCACGCAACAACGGAAATAAAAATATTAATATTGTATGTACTAAAAATCATACAAATACTCCTGATCCCTGCACCAAAATTCATGAATATATTTGTGCCAATAGTACATAAAATAAAATCCAAACACACGTTTAAGTATGCATAAAAATAAAATATGAAAGTTAACTGCGTATATCAAATTGATTAAATTTCAGTTCTAATTCGATCTAAATATACGATTATTGTATTTAAATTGTATGTACAACCACACAAAAATTAAAATCATGTACTACTTAATCGAGAAATCAAGAAAATTTAATTTCTTGCTCTATAAATATAAAACATTACCTAATAAATGCATTCCGGTGGATTGCATTTTCTAAATTTAAACCAAACTATTCCATTTATTTAACTATTCACAACACTAATTATTAATTATAAATTTAATTATAATTTCCATAAATTTTCACCGTATACTATATAATATATTTTTTTATATTAATTCTACACAACATAAGACAAAAATAAAAATAAACAAAATAAAATTCACTTTTCAAAGAAGACGGCAAAAACACGTCTACCCTCTTTGAACGTCAACGATCAACCCCCAGGACTATTCAGTTCGCCACTTGATGAAAAAATATTTATACGAAATGAATTTATTGGTCGATGGAAAAAATCATTCTTGCTTTTTAAACTTGTGCCACAGAGAAATATATACAGAGGAGTAAAGTTCATACTACTCAAATGTATATGAATGATATTACTTACAATTTTCGTACTGTAGCCAGAAGTAACACCCTAGAACGAGAGGTTTATATCGTTTACATTATAATGTTTTCTCGTTCTACTTTCACACAATTAAAATGCAATCGTGCTTGAGGTCGTATGATCGTATTTTTTAAATACATAAATAAAATACAGTCAAATGTCTACAGACCGTTTTAGGATGTGCCTCTTGGTAAGAATTGGTTTCTTACAGGGAGAAAAACTTTTCAAATTATTTTCTATAGCACGTCTCCGGACAGTGCTAGGATCTACAATTAAATCTAGTGCTCCCACAATTTCTCTTGAAGAAATAAATGGCTCTTTTTTTATTAAATTAATTATTTTTCTATCAGTACGAGCTGATGTTTTTCGAGGACGGCCACCGACATTCAAATTTTTAACCGTTCCACTTCTTTTGTATTTTTTAATTAAACGCGAAATTATAGATTTATTGATTTTATATTTGTTTGCGATCGAAGTTTGCAATTCCCCGTTATAATAATCACTAATTATTTTAGATTTTAAAATGCTATCGTATTTGTTCCGACCCATAATGTATTATAAATAATCCTTAACTAGACCTGATTAATACACAAAACAAACTGAAAAGGATTCTTTTGTTTTTGTATAAAAACTAATATTGAACAGGTCCCGTTAAATAAGAGAAATAAAAGTAGAAAGTAAAAGAGACGGAAAAGTTGCTTTTGTTTTGCACAACCAATTATAATGAATATTTGAATTTTTTTTTTTTTTAACTAAAAAGGAACTGTTAATTAGTTTTTTTAGTTTATATTTGTAAGCATTATGTATAAAGGAATAAATAGCCATGAATCAATTTTTTATAAAAAACAGTAAAACAGAAATAAAGTATTTTAAATGATTATGGAGCAAAAGTTGCTTAGGTTTTGCACAATACTGTATATACATGCATATATATAATATAATACGTTATTCTCTCACATAACAGCTGCAAAAGTAGAGGGGAAATTTTTGAGAGGAAGGTATATTGTACGGTGCAGGCATCGCAGATTAAATTTTGGTAAGGTTTATTACAAAAAAAAATTTTTTTAACTTTAAACGCGGTTATCTCGAAATGACGTTTTTCAAGTTGGCGTGCAAGATTGAGAAAAAACTACTTATCCAATCGTTCTAAAATTTTAACACGTTGATCTACATATATTTCTGCTCAGAATGAACTACGGAAGAAATAATCGGCTTTCAATTTTTTGAGTTACAACTAATTGGGGGGGGACAAAAACGCTGCATTTTCGAAAAAATGCCGCCATTTTTTTATTTTTCAACCAATTTTTCTTTTTTTAGTTCATTCCAAGGGCGATTTAATGCTGAATAAAACCCCGTTTTTTTTTTTCAAACGTTTTTGAGAGCAGTTATGATGCACGCCGCGAATTTTCAGTGTTTTTGGAAAACCGTTATAGCAGACGACAGTGGGCTAAAAAAAATCTAACAAAAATTTTTTTTTAAACTTTCAGTTAAATAAAATGTCAATGGAAAGTTTCATTAAGATATCTCTTTTTATTCCATTAAAAAAAATCTTTGAAAAACTTTTTGTTTTTCAATTTTGAAGGTGGTACGTCCCCTTAATAAATTCGTAAAAATAGAAATAAAAATTAAAAACCAGAAATATTTATTTTTCCAAGGTCACATAAATGTATATGGTACGTATGGTATGTATGCACGTTTAAGCAATGTGTCTACGCCACTAAAATTAAAAGTCAACCTAAAAGAAATATTATATTAATGTAAACGGAATGTCATTAATGTCTTGAAGATTTAAATTTACTTACCTTAAATTCACTTGAAATAACTCGATGAAATCAAATCAGCTGACTAGCATTCCCATCAGTTGATCGGTAATGGCATTAATGAAATTCCAGTTTACGATTTCTAAAATATAATAAGAAATGTAATTAGTTTTAATAATTTCAATTTTAGCTATTCAATTCACTTATCTGTCCAGAATATCCATACATAAATTTCGTTACAGCTGTAATACACGATTCTTATTGACAGCGACGATTTATATTTTCTGAAATAAATACATATAATTAATAAGTTGGATACGAAGGACATTTAATAGAATACTTATCTTTAAACACACTATTGTTTTATATCCACAGTATTATGTTGAGTTTTCTTATAATAATTACACTTTATAATTAAATTTATTACTTTAACCACAAAATTTAAAATAACAACAATAACAAATTAAATCAATGTAAAACGTCATGACAGATCAATTGCAATAAAGTTGGCAACAATTGGAAATAGTAGTTCATTGGCAAATTCACAATTGCACAAATTATTGCAGTTCTTCAATCACTACGTTGCTATAAATTCAACCATTTTTATTATTATTAGAGTTCATTTTTCATTCGTACAAGACAGACGTAAATTAAATTGGTGTGAAGTAAAATTGTCGTCAAATTAAAATTTATAAAACTGAAAATTTAAAATAATAAAATTAAACAAGTTTGTTATTTCAAGTGTGAGAATTTAGTTTCTTTTTTGTTCCTGAAAATTAAAACCAGCGATACCGTGCCATACTGCACACAATGCTAAAATACATACAAATTTTCTAAATATGTACACATAAACAAAAATAAAAGATAGATTCCAAAATAAAATACAAATGTTGATTTCAAAAATGTATGGGAAATGATTTTTGTTACATCATACAGGTACATAATGAATCATTTTGAATGGAAAATCCCTACTAAAAAAGTGTATGTACACAAAATGTCTATCTTCTTCAAGCCTTGCGGTTTTCTTATAAAAAAAAAACAGATATCAAAACCAACACTAATGTACAACAAGCCTGATTCCGTAATGAGGTACACCAAAACCAACAAAAATGTTTATACAAGCCGTGCCAAGCAAACACTTAAGCTATAAAAATTGTATCCTATGGCTTAGTATTAGCTTTGAGTATATATATATAGAGCAATCACCAAACCGAAAAAAAAGTTGTAATACTACCTCGCTGCAAGATGAGAGCGCGACAATCGGCATGTTTACAAGTAGAATGAATAATAATAATGAAACGAAGAAATAACCTTGAATGGTACCATAAAGTAAGGAAACAAGAGGAACTAAAAAGAATGAATTATTTAATCTTTTGCATAGCTAGCGACACACCCAGTAGATTACTTTTAGGAACTAACATGCCGATCGTGAAATACAAAAACAACATTCAATTAAATAACATTGTAGAATAGAATAGTATTGTAGAAATAGCGTTGGTTGGACACAATACATAGATATTAATTTTTTATTTTATCCTCATGGTGGTAGTTAAAGAAGAATAAATAAACTTATAGGCTTGAAGAACAAAGTCGGCTTACATTAAACAATGCTGCTAGAAAGGAATGAAAATTGTTTGATTTTTAATATACAAATACTAAAACAATACGCTTTACAAAAAATAACCTTGAAATCAAATATTTGACGCTCTGTCGCTCGCAGTATGAAAAAATTAAAAATTGAAATAACACCTTCAAGCGCAATTTACTAATGCTTCGATGTACAACATATTGCAATGATATGAAAAATATTATTAATGCTTGAAGATGTTAATAATCGAAACCAAAAGTAAAAATAAAAAAAAGGTATAGTGTAATTTTCGTACATAACTATACCATCTCATAATTATTTACTTATTTATTGGTGGTAGAACTAAAAGACAATAATAGAATTAGAAAATGAGCACAACCTACTTGTATAGAGCTGCACAGTATGCGTAAGTATTTATATTTTCATAATACCCTTGTTTTATTTTCGATTATAATCCGTTGTATTATTTAAACGCAATTAGATCTAGTTCCTAAAATTTTGATTATAGTATATATTTGACGTTTTAGAGTTTTAGTGCATTTTATAAAAAGCAGAGGAATTTTCATAAACAATAATATTATTATTCAATTTCAATTAATTCTAAATAATTAATAAGCGATTTTGTTTGATTCAAATAAATACCGTTACTTCATAGTTTGTATAAATTTGTTTTCTGAAATGGGTGGTCCTTCGGGCGTTAAATGCACTGTGTTTAATTGCAATTCAAAACGAAAAAATGGAGCCCGGCTTTTCAAATATTCCAACGTTTACGATAAGTCTGATTTGTGCTTAAAAAATTGCCATATTTTACCAAATAGTTTAAAAAATATTTTCGTGTGTTCCAAACATTTCGAGGCACAGTGCTTCTTAAAGCGCAAATTAAAACAAAATGCAGTTCCAACCTTACTATTACCTAAAGAAAACCAGACGAACGCTTCAACATCAAGTGAAACATTGAATCCTGTGAATCAAATTCAAAATAATATTCCTATGGACGTTGACGAACATTGCAATTCGGTTCATGAAACAGATCTTGCTACTTGCAGTTCGAATCTAAAAACTTACACAAGACGTGACGAAGCTTGTAATAATTTAAGTTACGAAGATATCTCCAAATTGCCGGATCCTTATTTTGACAATAACTCAATATCAATAAGTGAAAATTCATTTCTATGCAAAAATTGCGAGAAATCAGAAACAAATATCGAGGTTTACCGCCGGTTAAATCGAAAATGTCATTTTCAAATTTACGCGTTAAAAATTGAAAGAGACAAGTTAGCTAAAAAAATAAAGCTTTTACTGCAACAAAATCGAACATTGAATAAAAAAATAAGTGTACTAAAGCCGAAAACTAAAATTTCTCTAAATGACGTGATAGATAAACAAAATAAAAGTGTAGAAGCTAAAAATTTCTGTAAAATGATTTTACTGGAGCGAAAAAACAATCAAAGATGGGCTGATGATCTCAAAACTCTTGCACAAAATATGTATTACCGTTCTCCTAAATCATACAATTTCATGAGAGACCGATTAAAATTTGATTTACCTTCGAAATCATCCCTAATAAGATGGCAACCAATAAAAAATGTCTTCCCAGGAGATAGTAACGCATTTATTTTGAATAAATTAAAAGAAAAAATTGAAAAATTATCGTTCACTGGAAAACTTAGTTCGTTGGTTTTTGATGAAATAAAAATCCGTCAAGATTTAAAATATAATATTGTCAGAGACAGTATAGATGGATACGTTGATCTAGGTGAGGAATCTAGAGGAACGGAAATTGGTACTCATATTTGTGTTTTTATGGTTAGGGGTTTAATAGAAAATTGGAAGCATATATTATGCTACTATGTGTCCCATAATCCGATTAAATCTGACGTTTTAAGTAGATTAATATCGTGTAACTTAGATTTATGTGTTTCTCTTGGGTTGTCGATTCGTGCGGTTATTTGTGACCAAGGGTCAAACAACCGAAAATCCTTAACTAATATGGGCGCTGGCAGAGATAATCCTGTTTTAAATTATGAGAGTTCCGCAAAAATTGTTGGAATATTTGATTCCCCTCATTTAATTAAATCATTTCGAAACGCAATGCTCAGTTCCGACATTAAATGTGAGGATGGTTTGGCAAGTTGGGATATCGTTAGAGAGCTCTATGCAATCGAACAAACTTCTGTCATTAGGATGTGCCCAAAATTGAATGAAAAACATATACGTCCTATGAATTTTGACAAAATGAAAGTAAAGCTAGCCACACAGGTATTCAGTCGGAGTGTTGTAGCAGGAATTAAAACTATGTGTGATTTAAATAAATTTTCTGACTCGGTGAAATTAAAAGTGCCCGCAACATGGAAGTTGTTTGATAAATTAGATAAATTATTTGATTTATTAAATTCCAAACACATGTTTGATGTGAATAAGTTTAAATCGGGATTGAGGTTCGACGAGGCTGATGAAACGTACAAGTTTCTAGAAAATATCATACCGTATTTGAAAAATATTAAGTTGTGTAACAATAAAAAAGTCTTCTCTTTTGACGGAATGGTTCAAACCATAAACGGAATACTGTTTATAATAAGGTCATTAGCAAAAGAAAGTCTCGACGTGCAATATATTTTAACTTCCCGACTAAACCAGGACGCGTTGGAAAATACGTTCGCACTTATAAGGAGCGCTAATGGCAACAATTTCAGTCCTTCAGTTCAGGAGTTTAGCTTTACCATTGCTAAATTATTATCAATCAAATATCCAACGTCATTTACTTCTTTATCAAATTGCGAAGAAGATAATGATACAAGTCTCTTGGATATCCTTCGGGAGGAAATTGACCAAGAACCAGCCACAGTTAATGGAAACTCAATAGAATGCCAGGAATCAACAAAAGATTTGCATTGTAATATTAGTGATCACAACGATTATCATGAAAACAATTATGATGAATTAGAATCAGATAGTACAACCAGTTTAGAATTAATTTTAATACCTTATGAACCAAAAACCAACTCAAATGCACCAACCCGGTATTTCGTTGGTTACTTAATCCAAAGGGCTTTCAAAAAATTTAATTGTGCCAGTTGTGCATTGCAATTGGTGAAGGAAAATGATTATTTGGAGTGCATGTCAGAATTATTAATTCACCACCGTAACTATTTAAATGATACCTTTGGAAAACTTCAGACTCCATCTCAGGCATTTTTTGAATTATGTAAACGACAAATAGAACAGTTTGAGCAAATTTTTACAAGCAATGCCCACACTATTGGCTTGAAACAACAAATTGTAAAAGCTCTGCTTGGTAATAAAAATTACTGTTCATTTTACGATAAACACCATTCTTGTTTTGGCCATTGTTTATTTGTATTGAACCTGATGATCCTGATACTAATTCGGAAGCACAGCAAATGGAACTTCGAGCGCATAAAGAAAGAAAACCTAGAAGCCAATAACACCAAAAAAGAAACCCGGAAAAAAGAGCAAGTACCAGCAGTAAGGACAAAAGATGGAAAACAATCCTAAATTAAAAATTGTGAATTAAAATACAATATGAATTAGAAATAAATAAATTTATGAATTTCATTATTTGTTTTGAATTTATTTATTTTAAAAATGATTAAAGAAAAGAACTTAATTTAGGGTTTTGAGTTATAGTAAATTTTAGGTTCCGTGAATTAAGTCTGCGGGATTAATTTCTCATTAATTCCTTTTTAATTATAATTTAATTTCGCGACTTGGGTTTATTAATACCTACTAGAAAGATTAGTGATTTGATCTTAAAAAAATAAACTGACAACTAATTCCTAAAAATTCCATAAAATTTGCAAAATTCCATTATTACATAAATTTCTACTAAATTTGATTCATGAACAAAAAATTTAAAAGATTCCTTTTGAAAACTCCAGATACAAATAAATACTTTCATTGGCGATGCAAAGAAAATGTTTGAATGCGTGTTTTTATTTTACACCATTCATATCCTAAATATGTATGTAGAATAAGTGTGAAAATAAATCATTCGCATCCACCACACACAAAATATTTATAATATAGATAGAGAAATAAAACAAAAAAGGAAAAAATAAAAACAATGTAGATACAACAACAAACACACCAAACGATCTTTATTATGATTAAATGTAACGACACGCGCGCTGGCGTCAGTGAAAAGATTTCTATTTTTTAACTTATCTTATTCTTTTTAATTTATGATGGTACACAAATCCATTTTTTCGTTTGTTTTTTAAATTTTTTTTTTTTTTTCATTTTCACAATACATTTATGTATACATACCTTGTTTTTTAGTGTAATTTGCAAATAAATTATAATACCCTATAAAGGACATCATGACACTTTTCCATAGTAAACTTGCGGTCAATGATATTGGCAGATTTACCGATAATGCAGTATTATTTAATACGGGAAAACATAGTACGGGATAACTTCTAAAGATGTCAGCTTTAACAATTTTTAATTTTTGGTTAATAAATCAAAAATAAAATTAATTTTTTTTATAATTCATGTCTAGTTGTAAGTTTTATTCGTGTTTTTTGCTTTTGTTTATATTTTTGTTTCGATACAACAAAAAAAAAATTTAAAAAAAACTACTAGTGCCATCTTAAGATTTAATCTATCTATCGCCGTTTTTTGACCGTTAATGTCCTTTATAGGGTATTATAATTTATTTGGTAATTTGTTTAATATTTATACCTATACATACTCATCCAAACATAAGCAATATTATTGTCGTTTCTCATTTTTTAAATAAACTTTTTGGTTTTCCGTTACAATAAAATGTTTCATTAGTCATGAGACGAATAAAACAAAGTATCTGCAGTTTATTTTGGTATTTTTTAATCTTGGGATTTGTGCGTAGAGCCTTAATAATTGCTTATTGATGACAACAAGTGAAATTTATTTTCTGTGAAATATAGAAATAATAATGAATACAATCAGTGCTTAACATATCAGACTAAAGTTGGTTTAGTAACAAAAAAATACAGGGTATACTTGGATCCCAGCTCGAGTTGAAGATTAATCAAAATCACTTGTTAGGTGTTGTAATGAGAATAAATAAACAACACAGTTGTTGCTGCATTTAGATTTAATTCGTGCTGACGGCGCAAATTTAAATGGTTAGAATGACATTTTAGAAGACAGCTAACAAGTAAACTTTAGCACCTATTAAAGAAATGTTTTGTGTATATTATAGGTAATTTTAAAAAAAATTATTGTTTTTCAAAATATTTCAAATAAATTTATTTAAAACTTGATTAATTCACATGATTATTTACTGATTTATTTCATTATTTCATCTTTGTGAGATTCACAATGGAAGAAGAAATGTTGCTTTTAAAATATTACGGAAGCCATTTTTGTCAATACAATCAGTTTCCTTTTAAAATTTTTGAAAAATTTATCAAATATTGAGACAATTTCCTTTAAATCTTTTACAAACATTGATGGTGTAGTCAAACTTCTGCAAGGTAGTTGTTGTTCCGTATAATTTGAATGGTAAGCACGTTTTATTAGTTTTGCTGTTTTTTTCTTGAAATTTTGCGTCTCTATTTTTAAGAATAAATTTGTGTGCCAAAAAACCAGCTACTTATGCATTTGCACAATTTTTTAATGAAATACATTTTATTATTGTATTTTCATTACTGATTTGAAGGATTCTTTTATGTCATTTTCTTCATCATCGAGCATTGCAGCTTCCACAGTTTCTAAATCAAGCTCTTCATCAATGTGTTCGCTTGCATCAGTTTCTGAAAGTGGTGTAGATGAGGTTTGTTCCAATAAATTAATAGCATTACACGGCGTTAAACTTTAAATTCGACTTTAACATACTCGAATTTCAAATTGGGTATTGTTTGGGGACCTTTCAAGAATCATTTAAGATCAAAATTAACATAATCCGCTTAGCCGTTTTTAAAAAAAGTGCGTTTTCATAGGTTTACGGTGAAGCTCCCGAAACCTCGAACTGAAGAAATCAAGCGCGAATTTATATACCGAACATCAAAAAAGTGGAATTCGCTAATACATTTCAAATTTCCGAAGGAATATAAAATGAATAAATTTAAGGTAGCTATTAATCTTTACTTGCAGGATCGCGCATTGGGTGCAGAAGCTCTGACAGTTACAAGGAGCTAGGACCGTTAATAAGTCCGCTCTGCACCCAATTAAAAAATTTATAAAAAAAAAAAAAAAAAAAAAAAAAAACATTAGAAAACTTCAAAATATTAAAACAAATGAAACAATCTTATAATTTTATTTTATTTAATATAAATTTATTTAACATTACAAAAGAATAAACATCATGATTTAACGTTATTTAATTGACAAAAACTACTATCTGATGCATTAGTCATTGGATGAGAAAATTTTAGGTAACGTTTATGTTTGTTGTAATATAAAACCAATGAAAATTATTTTTTTGGATTTTCTTTTTGTCTTATTTAATTTAATTATAAATAACGTTTTATTTGATATAAATTTCATAAATAAATTCATAATGTAATGCAAATAAATTCAATTAAACTTGATTGAAAAGCATTTGTGATTCATATTTTTGATGCATAAGTATTTGTGATATGCAGAAAAATTTAAAAATAATTAGTAAATTAATTAAATTTAAAATTATTGTTGGCTAATTAAATAATAATTAAGTCATTTATAATTTGTGAACCATTGGAACATTTTTATTACGCCTCCAACACGTCTCGGAAGTGGCCCAAAAATTATGTAAAATCGCAGGGAATCTTATCCCACATGGTTTTATAAACACCCCATAATACATTTTTAGTCTTGCTAGATTGCGAATATCTTCCGGGTTCATTTAAACCCCAACAAGGGCAAATAAAACTCTGCCTTGGCCTAGGCAACTAATTATGTTCAATATTTTTATATAATTTTGAGGCAATGTTACTTCTTTTGTATTTTAGCAAATTAAGGGCCGACTGATTTTTGAATAACTGGGAAAACTATACCTCATTCAATAAACTGAAATTTAACATTGACGTTGAAGTGTTGTGATTTATACAACCGTATACAATTTTATATCTTCCGAAAGAATACTACGGGAAGAAGTAAGCACCCTATTTGATATTCTCTGCTAATGTAATATCACATTTTTTATCCATATTTTCTAATTAATGCCAAAACACACTAATTTGGACATAACAGGGTTATCAGTTCAATTGGCAATCCAATATAATGAAGTTCACATTTTATTTTCTCACAGTAAATCATATTCTGTTTGGCTAAGTGTTCTATAAACTACAACTCTTCAAACGCAATGTTTGTTTGCCACCCCGGTGGCACAGTGGTTAGCATACTTGCTTTACGCTCCGGAGGTCCCGGGTTCGATTCCCGGCGGATGATGAAAAAATCACGGCTTGTTAAGGGTAGGATCAATGAATTAATCACTCATTATCCGTTAACAAAAATGATTACAAAACTTCAAAAGGAAGCGGCCAAATCCCTCTATGGGATGTAGCGCCAGCGAAAAAAAAAAATGATTTGTTGGATACCCGTAAAACAATAAGATATTGCCATTTTTCCATCGGATTTCCAAAGCGCTATTTGTTAAATTTTCGATAATGCCTATTAATTCTTTGGAAATTGCACTTTTATCTGGATTTTTTGAAAATTTGGCTATAGTTTTTTCAGCTTATGTGAAAACGACATTTGCGATTGCCGCAAAAATTCCCATATAAACTCCGTTGCTGAACACTTGAGTGGCTAATTTTACGGATAACTTCTCAAATGCATTTGGTCGTATATGCTTCCTCGTTAATTTATAAAATATTTTAATTGTACCTTCATTAAAATCAAAAACTTTCTCTAAAATTTTCCAAGAAACTCTACCAAACTGTGTTTCATACTGTGTACCAAAAAGCATTAGTTAACCTATTTCTTAAACTTTTAATCAGATGTGGCGGATCATAAAAAAGATTTTTTTTTTCATTTAAGAAAAAATAAGGCTTTGGCTCCGAAGCTCCTAACAGTTTATAGGCACTTATTTTGTTACTGCCTTGGTTACAATTCACAACACATATATCAAATCCGATGCGTGTTGCTTCAGAAATACAGTAAGTGAAAATTTGATGCAACTCATCACCTTTGACATTACCGATATAAATTCCCAAAGTTTGTTTCCAATTACTGTTCAAACCACGTAAAATAATAATCAAACCATGAGTTGCAATGATATTTTTTCGACCTAAATGACCATGATCTAAAAATTCATATATAGGTTTTGCACTCCAAATTCAACCTTTCACAAATCAAATTCATCCTTTTCCAAATCAAATTCAAACTGCCAAATTCAAGTTTTATATTTATGGAAATATCACATTGAAATTAAAAACATCGGATTGAACTCCTGTCATTCACTGATAATTCATACTTAGAATTTTTGAGATGCTTTGTGACCAATATTTTTGAGATTATTTTGGAATTATTGAAATTTTTTGCTATTCCAAGTTTTTGATATTGGTCTGCGGCGTATAAAATGTTTTTCTCGATTCAATGGTGAACCAGGAAAAACTTAATTATTTGTACCGGTAGGCGGTGGAGGAACTAAACTTGCCTGGAACTCCGTTTTTCCTTAACCCGCGACTGAATGGAAGGGTCCATCGCAGTTTCTCGTGAAATGAGCAACTGTTGGTTCCTAAATATTTCCTTTTATACCAAAGAACCGTATACATACACTATATTTTTGTATTTCTAAATTATTAAAATTTCCATATTCCTAAAATTTACAAATACCTATGGAATTTGTTAATTTTCTAAATTTCGAAAATCTTAAGCTTAATGTATGTATTAAATGTCTAAATTAACTAATTCCTAATACAACTTCTAAATTTCAAAAATGTTGTAAAACTCTTTAATGTCAGGCTTCTTAAATTTTACGAATTGTTAAAGATTTAAATCTTTAAACTCCCATTTCCCTAAATTTCTTAATTTTTTTTCTTTCAAAACTACGTTGCAAAATTCGTTAATTTCTTAAATCAATAATTCCAAATTCCAAATAAATGATGAATTTTAATTAAATAAAAATTTATAAAATCCTAAAATAATTTTTTCACTATTAAAATTTCCAAACTACAGAATTCTTATATTTGATAAAATTCCTATTTAAGCTTCTAAGGGTTTTTGCTTTCCAAATTTCTGACACTTGGGGTGAATTTTAGAGTGAAGTTCAGGGTTAATTTTAGAGACGGGTTTCCAGTGATTCACTCTAAAATAAGGGCATATTTTAGAGTGAATTATTGAATTTTATGGGTTACTTTTAGACTGACTTGTGGGTTGAATTTAAGAGTGAATTTTAAAATTAATTTGTCGTAATTTTAGGAGGAATTTTAAAGTTAATTTGCGGTAAATTTATGATGAACTTGATGGAGACATCTAAGGCGAAGTTTATAATAATTATATAGGGCGAATTTTAAGATGCCTAAATAAAATAAATAAGCCAAGGGGCATAAACCTCGGTATATTTATTTTATTATACTTGTTATTTTGTATCTAGAATTTAAATACATTAAAGTTATTAAATTAAATAAATTCTGTTGCTCTACGGTTGAATTTGATTCGGAAAAGGATGAATATGTTTTGAATAAAGGTGAATTTGATTTGAAAAAGGATGAATTTGATTTGGAAAAGGATGATTATTTTTTGGCAAAAGGTGAATTTGATTTGGAAAAGGATAAATATTTTTTGAATAATGATGAATTTGATTTGGATAAAAGCGAATTTGATTTGGAAAATGAAGAATATGTTTTGTAAAAGGTTGAATTTGGAGTGCAAAACCTATATTATATCTTCAGAAGTATTAAATTCTAATTCCGGTTTGATTGTTATTTCGTCTAATAACAACACACATTTTTTATCCATTTTTGAAAGAAGTGCACTCTCTCTTGGTCTGTTACATATTTGCGACACTTTTCATTTGAGTGCCATTTTTGAATGGTTGACACCGCAGGCAATGAAACTTCTAATTCTAACATATAATTATAATGGGATGGAGATTTATAGTAAACATTTAAATATAAATCTCGTTCGACATTTTGCCAATGAGCATTAGCTTTATGATGCAACTGAGACAAAATAAATTTTCTTACCTGATCACTTTTTTGACTAAACATTTCATTAATTGTTTCTTTAACTAAATTATCTGAGCATAAGAAATCTAATTTCTTCTGTTTTGGTGAATTAAATATAAATCTAGGAACTTTCGTTGAATTTATTATATTGGATTTTTTTCTTCTAATATAAGGCATGACAGGAAATTGATCTTCAGTTCTTTCATCATTATCATGAAAATTAGATAAACAAATATTAGTTATACGGTTTGAATATTTCCTCTTAAATTTGGACCGGCAGGTGATCGATTTCCTTCCAGTGATAAATGATAGTCTTCAAGGAATGGCGAAATAGTGAGGGATATATTATCTATAACAGAAAAACATTGAACTTCTGGCAAAATCAATTTTTCTTCGGTGATATGAGTAGCTTTTCTTTTGAATGTCTTTCTAATTTATATATTTGGAACAATTGATAAACCTTCATATTCTTTATCGAACGAAACGGGATACACATTTTTATTTATAATTTTTTTTTATCCTAAAATACGAATATCGTTGTCGTAGAAATGATTTTCGCAAAATTTTATGGGAGTGTTCAACTTTTCTGTGGTTATTTTCAATAATTTGTTGCCTGAATCTTTAATCCATACATTCCGTTTTTTATCACTACTTAGGAAATTGAAAAACGATAGAAAACTTCCATTTATACAAATATTTAAACATCCTTCGTATTCGTGTTAATAAACAAAAATACTTTTACTTATAACTAGAACCGCAGAGGTAAAAATATCCCTACAAGAACGTTCATTTGATTTTTTATTCCAGAAATCTTAAAATGTATTTAAGTTCATACATAGTTTCAAAATTAAATTTCAACAGATTTAAAAATCAAAAACCAAATGACCCACACAATCTTTTTGTACAACATCAACACAAAACAAATATCACTCACACATTCACACTGTTCTGTACGATCAAAACATTCAAAACGAAGAAAATAGGAAAAAAAATTATTCTACATTTTAGTTTTTAAATCGATTTATTGTTGTTTTTGTTGTATTTGTATTATACATCTATGATACGAGCGGAAAGAGGAAAATTTTAAATTATATTCATTTTCAACCACAAATCTTACTGTATACTTCGATACATTGCAACCTAAATATATTATGCACAAAAAATTAGAAAAAATTTGTAAATCATACAAGTAACGCTATCTATTGAGGTAGTATTACAATTGGAGTGATTCCTCTATATATATATACTCAAAGGTATTAGTAATGTATAAAATAAATCAGAAAATATATATACACAAAACTAACACAAATGCCTAAAATATTGTTTACATTTTTGTTGGTTTTGTGACATACCAATACCAACTCATAGAGCACAATTTCTGAGAGAGGATCGGTGTAAAGAGCGAATGGCACCGCTTGTATAAACATTTTTGTTGGTTTTTGGTACACAGATCCCTTCTTACATTAAATCGCATATACTTGGAAGTATTGGTGGGAAACTTAGTATGTTTTGTTTTGTCTACAATTTATATAGTGTATCCGATCACCAATACTTTCATGTATAAGCGAAAAATCAGTTATGATAGTCAGCAAAACCAACACTAATGTACTACAAGCCTGATTCCGTAATGAGGTACACAGATATCTTCTTACATTAAATCGCTTATACTTGGAAGTATTGGTGGGAAACTTCATATGTTTTGTTTTGCCTGCAATTTATATAGTGTATCCGATCACCAATACTTTCATGTATAAGCGAAAAATCAGTTAGGATAGTCAGGCTTGTAATACATTAATGTTGGTTTTGTAGTCAGGCCAAAACCAACAAAAATGTTTATACAAGCCGTGCCAAGCAAACACTTAAGCTATAAAAATTGTACCCTATGGCTTAGTATTAGTAATGTATAAAATAAATCAGAAAATATATATACACAAAACTAACACAAATGCCTAAAATATTGTTTACATTTTTGTTGGTTTTGTGCAAAACCTTCTACAATTCTCTCTTGAGAAAGCCTGACTGCGTTGTATAGCTCTCTTACACATATTTAAAAATATATCATGGGTAGTGTATTGGTCGCTACGAAAAACCATATAAAAAAAATACAAATTACCACTACTAATTCCAATGGATATCACACACTACTTAATATCAATACCATAACCATATATATATACGATATTATTTCACAAATACATTCACCATGATATATATTTTTATAGCATTAGTATACATTCCGTTGGGCTTTCTCAAGAGAGAATTTTAGCAGGTTTTGGTTTTGTGACATACCAATACCAACTCATAGAGCACAATTTCTGAGAGAGGATCGGTGTAAAGAGCGAATGGCACGGCTTGTATAAACATTTTTGTTGGTTTTTGGTACACAGATCCCTTCTTACATTAAATCGCATATACTTGGAAGTATTGGTGGGAAACTTAGTATGTTTTGTTTTGTCTACAATTTATATAGTGTATCCGATCACCAATACTTTCATGTATAAGCGAAAAATCAGTTATGATAGTCAGCAAAACCAACACTAATGTACTACAAGCCTGATTCCGTAATGAGGTACACAGATATCTTCTTACATTAAATCGCTTATACTTGGAAGTATTGGTGGGAAACTTCGTATGTTTTGTTTTGCCTGCAATTTATATAGTGTATCCGATCACCAATACTTTCATGTATAAGCGAAAAATCAGTTAGGATAGTCAGGCTTGTAATACATTAATGTTGGTTTTGTAGTCAGGCTTATAATACATTAATGTTGGTTTTGCAGATATGATAAAACAAACGTACACTTGTGAACGAAGCACACACACACTGTTATAAAATGGAAATCATACAAAAATCGAGAAGAAAGTTGGTACATTTCTTCACATAAATTAAAACATTGATATGTATATATATTAATTTATTATCAATCTATTACAAATAATGAATTTACCTTTTGTTTGGATAATAATTATTTTTTAAATAAGGGAGCCCCATTTTATCCATCATTTCATAATCCACTGTTGTTAAAATCCATCTTTTTAGAAGAGAACCGCTTTTGTGCAAATCCATCATTGGCAAAATCCATCTTTCCTAAAATCCGTACCCAATTTTGCCAAAATCCTCTATTGACAAAATCAATTATTTACGAAATTCACCATTAAAAATTTCAAAAATTCTTAAAATTCAAAATATTCTTGAGATTCCAAAGTTAATAAGATTTATTTGAAACACAAGGTTTACATAGGATTCGTAAGATCGATAAGATTCACGAGATTCTTAAGATTCGTAAGACACACAAGATTCAGAAGATTCATGAGATTAGCGAGATCCATAAGATATTCATGAGATTCATAAAATTAATCAAATTAATAAAATTAGTAAGTTCACTAGAATCAAACGACTCTTAAAATTCATAAGGTTCATAAGATTCATAAAATTAATAAGATTCATAGGATTAATACGATTCATAAGATTAATAAAAGTTTTATGAGATTCATAAGGTTTGTATATACGATTGATAAGATTGGAAAGATTCATAAAATTCACAAGATTCCTATGTTTCAAAAGAGATTTCAGAGAAGATTCCTATGTTTCATTCGTTTAAATTCATAGAATTCAAAAATTCATAACATTGAAAATATAGTATTCTTGAGATTCCAAAGATTCATAAGATTTAGTTGATCCACAAGGTTCTTAGGATTCGTAAGATTAATGTGGTATATGATATTCATTAGTTCATAAGATTCGTAGGAGCACAAGATTCATAATATCCAAGAGATTCATAGGATTCATAAGATTTATACTACTCAAAAGATTCATAAGGTTTATTTGATTCATAAAATTAATCAAGTTAATAAAATCAGTAAATTCACTTGGTTCAAATGACTCATAAGATTCATAAGGTTTATAAGATTGATAAGATTAGCAAGATTCATGAGCTTAATAAGATTCATAAGATTTTTAAGATACATAGGACTTATAAGATTCGTTAGATTTACAAGATTCATAAGATTTGAAGATAAATAGGATTCATAAGATTCGTTAAGACTCACGATATTCAATAGATTTATAAAATTCGTTTAAATTCATGGTATTTAAAAAATCGTAAGATTAATAAGAATGATGAGATTCATAAGATTCTTCAAACTTATGAGATTCCTAAGACTCGTAAGGCTCATGAGATTCAAAAGATTCATAAATAAGATCAACAAGATACATTACATTCACAACTGAATCGATAGTGATGGATAATTTGGAAAATTTAGAATAATTTTCTGAAAAATTCGTTTTAAATTCAGAAAGTTTTGTGAACCAATTCAGTATGTGATACTAATGTCAATTTCTGTGAAAATACGATAAAACACTGGATTATACGAAGTTCTGGAATATAGCCAACTAGGATGAAACTTGGGATTATATGTTCACCGATTTTCGATCTACCTCACAGTAGATAAACTTCAACAGCTACCTGGTTTACCGAAACTTCATCAGACTATAGTTTTTATGTTACTGCCTATTGAAATTTTTGTGAATCTGGCATCGGTTAAGGTTTCTAATATGGACATGTTCGCAAATTTAATCACAATCAAAGAAATATAAGATAAAGTGGGTGTCAGCACGCGCAGTTTGAGCGAAACTTCTAATGGTATATGTCGGTCCCAGTAGTAGACAAATCATTTTAAAATCTCATTTCCGTAGTGAATGTCGTGTTTCATAATTCCAAAACCATTTCAGGATCCCTTTTCCAAGATGCATGTCAAACTGCATGTCCGTTTTATCGGAAACCGGTTATTCTTCATGCCCTACTTCACATGTCCTCTAATTGAGGCATTCCGTTTTCTTTGGCATAATTGTTATGTCCCCTTAGCAAGGCCTTTCGTTAGTTAAGGGTTAGTAATGCCAATCGCGAATGGACATGCGAATGTTGTCCTTAAGCATCGAGGCTGTGGTTGGTTTATTGGTATACACCTTTTCTCTCAAATATCCCAAAGGATGAAATCTGGAGGGTTTAAATCAAGGGATTATGGGATCAGTCGATATCACCACTTTTTGAGTAGAACGAGCTGTGTGTGATGTGGCACCGTCTTGTTGGAACCACATGCTTTGTAGGGCTAATTGATATAATTCGGGCACAAGAAAGTTTTCCCAACATGTCCCGATAGCGTTACCAGTAACTATTTCAGCATTAGCTCTAGCATGTTGTGGCGTTAGATGCTCCATAATAAATTGTTATCGATCACTCTCAAATGCCAACTGACTACTGTCATCTAAATCAAAATGGCGGCCATCTATTACCGATTCAAGTCTATGATTTTGTTTGCTTCGAATTCATTCTTAATTAGTTCTCGAAATCCATAAAAAATCCAAAGAATCCATCGTTTTTTTTACTTTTGCAAGCCGGGCTTGCAAAAATAATAAAAACGATGGATTCGTTGGATTTTTTATTGATTTTGAAATAATGGATTTTGACTAGAAAGGATTTTGACATAAATGGATTTTGTGAATAATAGATTTTATTATAATGTATACGGAAAAAGGTGGATTTTGTCAAAAGTGATTATTGACCAAAGTGGATTTTGTCAAGGTGGATTTTAGAGAAATGGATTATGATGTAATGGATTTCATGGGTAACCCTTTAAATAAACTTGTTGAAATGGTTTTGTGATTATCTAAATTAAAATATTATTGTATTAAATACCTCGAAATTTATGAAAACGTTAAATGTACCAACAGCAACAATTAACAAATATAAAATTGTTCTTGTATTTTAAAAAGAAATGTTTGAAATGATTATGTACATGAAAACATGAGATAAAGTAGAACAAATGTATTTTATTTATGTATTTAAAAAATACGATCATACGACCGCAAGCACGATTGCATTTTAATTGTGTGAAAGTAGAACGAGAAAACATTATAAAGTAAACGATATAAACCTCTCGTTCTAGGGTGTTACTTCTGGCTACAGTACGAAAATTGTAAGTAATATCATTCATATACATTTGAGTAGTATGAACTTTACTCCTCTGTATATATTTCTCTGTGCTTGTGCCGCAAATACATAATTTTTCTTCGAAATAAGTGGCATTTATCAGGCCAACAATTTCATTTTGCTTCGTCATAAACCATCTGACCTTATTTCGATTTATTAATGTAAATCCATCTTCTAACTGAAGTTTGTAAAATATCTTTTTACAATTTGATAGATGTTGTTTATTGTTCCGATTTTCATTTGTTACTATATCGGATATGCAATTTTTCCGATAACGTTATGCTAATTTTAGATAATTCCACTATTCGTTTGGCGCATTGAGCCAATAGTCTGTTACCAGTTCGGAGTATGCTCATAGGTGTCCAAACCTATTAACATTATCAGTTAAATGACATAGGTTGTGCACGTTGCTGCTGATTGTTCCGAAATTGTATGTGAGCCGTATATTTCAATGTACTTTTCAATAAAACTGTTAAGAATTTCGTTCGCTATTTTAACGTATTTTAAGTACTGTTTGCAAATACAAATTGTAACAACACAAACAAGATACAAGAAATGTTCATACACTTCAGGATGTAAATAGTCTTTTAAAATCGCAGGACCGCAATACAATAGAAATTTTCTAAATTCTAACCATTTCCGAAATTTCATTCCGTCCCAGCCTCTGATACTATCACTTCCAAATCTAGTAAATGCAATGAATCGGCCACTGCGAAATCCGTAATTAAACAATTGGCAATTTTTCAAGTGGTGTGTATTCCTTGTGCTGATTAGGGTCTGACCTGTTGCGGAAACCAGCGTGTGTTCTATATAGGAAAGCTCATCCGATTTTTTTATATTCACCAATTGAATCGGTCTCGGACATTGCAATGTGTAATGACTTACAATCTAGGGCATTATCACCTTACAACGTTTAATCACTTTTTGTTTTCTCGGCACTTTATAGTTCACGTATAGTTTTCTTTATGAAATTAATATTTTCAATTGCTAACATTGCAATTTTTATTTTTATTTTTATTATGTTTTATTGCACAATAGAATAAATTTGAGAGTTTACTGTTCAATGGTTGGAACGTATATTGACGAATTATTGAAGTTGAAAATTTACGAAAAAATTGCAAATTGTTGACTGGATTGTTCAATTTCAAGAATTCCTAAAACCAAAACCATTCAAAACAGCTAAATATAGCTTGCATGCAAATATCAACGCGCCAACATATTATCGATACGATTTCGATAATTTATTTAAAAATTTAACGTATCACTTATTTTTTGTCCCCCCCCCCCCCCACCCGTCTGACGTACACGTAACAATAAATTGAAATTCTAAATATTTTCGGTAACTCAAAAAACAAGATTTTTTGGGGATTTACTGAGTTTACTTACTACACGCGTGTGTGTGTTATTGGTATCTCCTCCGAAACGACGTGCTCCACAATAAATTCAATAAACTAGTTTTCAATTTAATGACAACTTTTATTTTGCATAAATAGATTTTTTTTTTTTTGGTTTTGGTTTTCTGGCTAGAATGTTGGTTCTAACAATGTATAAAAGTGAAAGAAAATGACCCAATTTTATCATTGTTACTTAAGATATTGAAGAAATTTCATCTAAAGTGTTTCGAATCAAATCTCATTTAAAATGAAATACTTAATTGTTTTATTTGCCTTAATCATTGCTGCATACGCTAAGCTGCAACACAGTGGTATGTCTACTTAAGACTAAAAACATTGAATGATTATTAATAAAATTCAAATTATTTTCTTTATTTTATTTTACAATACAAAAATAAATATAGATAGTGAGCTAGCACCGTTCGAAGATAATGGATTAGGCGATGGATTATCTGCATCACAATTAACTAAACCCACACGATATCTAATTAGTATTTTGTTGGAACAAGTTCGGATGTCAAACATGGATAAATCGCATAAATATTAAGTATAAAAATTATTTTAAGTTAAAATAATGCTAATTTACAAATAGTGGCACGATAATAAAATTTATAAACAAAATTAAAATATTTAAGTTGTTTGCTGTTGGTTAAAACAGGTGAAGGTAAAATGTGTTTAAATTCTCTAGAACTGAAAATATGATAATAATATATTTGTTACATGAAGTGGATAACTATGCCTACCTAATGTCGTTACAAAATATACCAATTGTATTTTGTAACCGGAATATTGTATCAGCGGTTTTTGGGCGATATTTGTACCTAGCTAACTAGGGTTACTAGCAGAGCCTTCTAGAGTATAGAGCCATAATCATTATGACGTATTTTTTAGAAGCTTTTTTAGTGGTATAACTTTTCAATAATTTCCATAGGAATCCATAGTAAAAATGGTGTTTTTTAGCTTCAAGTTTTTCATTGATAAAAGCAAAAATGTTACAAAATTTTTATACAAAAGTGTTCTACATATCTTTAGCAGCAATATACAGGAAGGGTATACGGGTATTAAGTAAATATTAGTTGCAGAAATATTAAAATTAAATTATTTCTAAAATATATTTTTCGAACTTTCATTTTGAAAAATACATCAAAGTTGGCTCTGACGAATTAAAATAATACTTGCTACATTTATCTTTAGTTTTACTAGTGAACGTTAGATGTCTCAGATTTATACCGAAAAATACGAAAAAAATTGTTTAATCACAAAATTATGACACGTTCTTAATATTTTGAGAATTTGTTTTGCTTTTCCTACAATTTTTGAACTTAAATTTCCCCAAGTGGCGATTTTTGGTATGGTTTTTCAAAGTATTTACTGCCCACTGCCATCTATGTATATTGGCTTAATGCACACGATTTGTAGTAAGCTTTTCTTGTTAATTTGACCAGAATGCTGTTGTTATGAGCTTTTTTTATATTTTGGTTTAAATAAACCAATTATTACAAGAAAATGAAAACGATTTACTTAAACGAGATTTATATATGTTGAAATTCAAACATTTATGAAAATATTTCAGAAATCATAATTAAGAATTTGCAACGTTTTCATTTACAAATTTGTCTTCGAAAAAAAAGTGATTTCCCATATGTTTTATGTGTTTTACTATGGAAATTTTGGTTTTTTCGTCGTTTCTAATTCCCTTATAAAAGCTTCGTTTTTTAGATTATGGCTTGTATAATCAAGGTTGCTTTGTTACTAGTCGTGAATTTTTCAGACACATGAAATCAATATAGAATAAAAAAAATAAAACGATCTTTGATCGCACTTAAAAATATCTCATACCCTGACGTGTCATCTTCTAAGTTATTTCTTAAACAATTGAAGACATGAATGGATGAAGGTGATATGTAACATTTTCACAATTTTACAGCAACGACCTTCAAAGTTTCTAGGATTCGTTTAAAAACACTTGTTCTTAGTGTAGTTTAGTCTTCATCCGCTTTAAATTTCTCTAGTTTTGCGAAGATTTATTGGGACAAAATGAATATACGAACATAACAACTTCATTCATGTAAAAAGATCAAAATTAAAAAAATGTTACATATCACCTTCATCCACTCATGTCTTCAATTATTGTAATCATAATCAAACCGAATTTTGTTTAGATAGTTCTTTCAAAAAAAAAAAAAATATATTTATGTACATACATACATATGTACATATATTAACATTCAGTGATATATAACCATCACCAACTGGTAATAGCAAAATTAAATTAAAGGAAGTTTAACATCAATAGATTGAGAAATACCGACACAAGAAACTCTTTCAAGCAAACCCTCAGGGGTGGCTCTACCATATAGGCGAACTAGGCGGCCGCCTAGGGCGCTGAACTGTTGAGGGCATCTAAAAATACGGCCTTTATATTTTTTTAATTTCATTTTTTTATCAAATAAAATCTAAAATCTAAATTCGTGATTTACGATATTTTTTATTAGTTCAACAATAAGGTCTGTCAATTCAAAAATAAAGCAAATTTACACATGCATATACAAGTAACATCACGAATTCGTTTTGCGTGTAATCGCAACATCACCTCGCGGTTACCCGGTGTAATCGCACCAAAAAACACCCAAAAATTTGCTCCAAGAAAAAAACTTAAATATTCATTCTGCTATCCAACAATTACAAAATCCGAAATTGTTTTTAAAGAACTTTAAAGGAACCCATTTCTAGTAAATAATCACACTAATTGGGAATGCTTTGTCGCGATCCACGCATTTCAATTATCCATTTTCATGCGTTTATCTCCACAATTGTTTGAAATTTAGACCATTTCAACTTTTAAATATAATTGTGTATAAGATAACTTCTTTCGGTTTGTAGTGACACCTCAGTGCATTTGATGCACTAAATGTACTGGTGGTGCATATCTTTGCTATGCATATTAAATATATTCCACATACAGTAATCCCCTATATAACACGGTACTCTTATAACGTGTTTCATATTACACGATTTCATGTCCCTCGTATAACACGTGTTTTCCCCCATATAACGCGGGGATTTCCCACATTGATTTTAACCCTTTCAAACGCCATTTAAAATTGACTTTCTTCCAAAAATAAAATACGTAGCACAATTATGCACTGCTATGATATGGCATTGCTCATAAAACTGTAGAGTGAACATAAAGAGAACGATCACACAAGAGAAATGAGACAAAAATTAAAAATTACGGTTGGTCGAAGCGATGAAAGTTGATGTACAATATATTGTACAAGGCGTTTGAGAGGGTTAATAAAACGCACATATTTCGTTCATAACATAGTTTTTCCTTAATATTCGATTTAACCCGCTTTAGCGAGAAAAGTTAAACGTGAATCATTTGTACATAACGCGTTATACGAGGTCATACGAGCGCGTTGTACGAGCGTGTTATAGAAAATTCCTCATCACCATCTATTGACATTGTCGACTATCTCAACTTAGCAAAACATTACTTGGATGAGACACAATTATTTTGTGCTGTTGAATATCTCTTATAATTTATACATCAGTCTGCTCACAATTTTTCAACTGAAAAGAAAACTACAAAATAATAATTTTGCTCTCGTACGAGAAATACACGCCAGTTTTGGGCGTAGGTAAATTAAACTTAACAGTTTACGTTTTTGACGTGATAACGTTTTACACCCCATGTTCAGAAAACTTACCCGAAATTTAGCCCTTGGTCGGGGGCAATTACTCATCAACTATAAGCATTACCTTTAATTTAAAGATGTAATTGTTTAGATTGGTCCTTCGGGTTTATGTGTCACGCAACATATTTTCGAAATGATGTCAACGGGCGAAACAGGAACCCGCGCCGCGAACCTGTAATTTCGGCCGATTTAAATGCTTCAACCAGTGTAGCGAGAGAACGGCTCATCTGATCGGAGATCCAATGGTGTCAATTTTTGCGTAAAAAACCAGTGGTGGGTTAATTATTTTAAATTAAATTAATTAATCACCCCACAAATTATAATTAAAAATTTAAACTAGGAAATAGCGATTGTGGTTTAGCCCGTGGTCGTGGGCAATTACTCATCAACTATAAGAACTATATGATTGCTTAGATTGGTCCTTCGGATTTACGTGTCACGCATAATATTATCGCAATGATTGACCTCTGATTTCGACCGATTTAAATGCTTGAACCAGTGTAGCGAGAGAATGGCTCATCCGATCGGAGATCCGTGTTGGTGCCAATTTTTCCGTAAAAAACCGGTAGTGGTTAATTTATGTTAAATTAAATTAATTAATCTCTACATAAATTTTTAGGGCACTATAACAAGAGAATGCCTCATCAGATCGGAGCAATTCGGTTATTAATTTGTGCTTAATAATACTGTGGCAGATAATTTATTTTAAATTAAAATAATTAATCTCCACATTAATGTTAATTAAAATTACAAAGTACAAAACAGCGATTTACAACCAACCATGAGAATCACTTATCTGACCGGAGTAATTCTGGTGTCAATTTGTGTGTAAAGAAACTGTGGCAGATAACTTATTGTTAATTAAAATAATTAATTTCCACATAAATTTTAATTAAAATTACAAACTACCAAATAGCGATTTACAATGCTTGAGATCATTGTAGCGAGACAACCCCTCATGCCTCATATGATCGGAGCAATTCTAGTGCTAATTTGTGCGTAAAGAAACTGTGGCAGATAATTTATTGTAAACTAATATAAATAATTTCCACATAAATTTTAATTAAAATTTAGATCTACAAAGTGGCGATTTACAATGCTAGAGAACACTATAAAGGGGGAATGCCTGATCTGATAGGTCACATGTCAGTGTGGACTCTGATATATATTTGACCTAGGCTGCGGATCCACCACACTAGCCTCGGCGACTTTGGGAGGCACTTGTCTGCGAAACTCACATTCATCAGGCACATCTCCGCTGAGACCCTGCGCTTCATATCGTACTTCTCATACCATCGCCCAGTACTTAATCGTTTGCAAACAATCACTGTACTCTCATTTCCTGATTCTAATAATAAAGAAATTTATTTTAACAAACCTATAACATCGTGCCATTTCTCGCACCTCTTATAGACGTTATCACGGAAAACACCTACGGCCGTGTAGAAAACACAGCCTACCCCGAAAGTTTTTTTATTAATTGGTTATAATTATAAGTGAAGTGGTTCCCTGAATTAAATACGTGTAGTGAGTGGGATACAGTTTCGGTATTCCTCCGCGATTTACGAGGCTATTAAATAAAGTGGAGGTGGATCTTAAATCTATTTTTGTAAAAAATAATTTATACGTGAGAAATACAAAACCCTACACCAACTCTTTGTGTAGTAAAGTTCAACAAAATTTGCATTTGGTTAAATTATACAATGACCCCGTAAGTGCCATAGCTTTAAACTACCGCTAGAAGAAAAAATTAACTTAATGGTTCCATTAAACACCGAGCAGCAATTAGGCAAAGAAGTCCACAAATTTGTAAACGATATACAGCAATCAGCTTGGGAAAATACTCCTGAAATTAATAAGAAAATCAAAGGGAACAACTACCCTTTGTAAATTAGGGAACTCCTAGCAGAAAAAAAATGAGCGAGAAGAGTATGGCAACAAACAAGGGCCCCCCAAGATAAAACTAATTTGAACAATCTCACTCAACAATTAAGAAGAGAGATCAAGAATTGAAAAATGAATCAATCAACAACTATTTAAGAAAATTAGCTAATGATAGCAGTACTGATTATTCTCTTTGGAAAGCAACCAAAAGAATTAAAAGACCAATAATGCAGAATCCGCCAATAAGAGTAGCAGGTGAGAAATGGGTTAGGAATAATGAAGACAAAGTTCGAGAATTTGCTGAACACCTCAAAAAAATATTTCAGCCACACCAGACGAAACGTTAAAAGCCGAGTTAATAACTGAACAAGCTGTGCTAGAAAGTAAAGAAATCCTATTGACAACACCAAAAGAAATCGTATGTGAGATAAAAGCTAATGCAGCATTTAGAATCAAATATGTACCAAGCTTGTGGAAAATTGCAGAAGTAATTATGATCCCAAAACATCGGAAACCACCACACATAACCTCATCTTACAGGCCAATTTTGCTATTGCCAGTCATGTCCAAACTCTTTGAAAAGCTACTGTTAAAAAGGTTAAATCCGATAATTGAGAGTAAAAACTTGATCCCAAATCATCAGTTCGGTTTTCGTAACCAACACTCAACAATTGATCAAGTTCACAGAATAACCAGTTTAATTGAGAAAGCACTAGAGAAGAAAAAGTCTGTTCAACAATATTCCTAGACGTTGCCCAAGCGTGTGACATGAAGGACTTAACCATAAATTAAGAAATCTTCTAAAATCCAATTAGCTAAAATACTGGAATCTTACTTGAAAGGTAGATTCTTCAGGATTAAGTTAGATGATACTTTCTCTGAATTGAAAGAAATCATCGCAGGAGTTCCACAGAGTAGTGTATTAGGGCCGGTTTTGTACCTACTGTACACTTTTGATCTTCCTGCATTAGAAAACAACATAGTGGCGACTTTTGCAGATGACACGGCGATCTTAGCTGTTGGCACAAGCAACGAAGAGTCAATACAAAAGTTACAATCAGCAATAACTAAAATTTATAAATGGACGAAAAGATGGCGAATATGATGGCGATTCGAACATATCCCGATTACCATAAATCGAGAAACAATACCGTATGCAAACACAGCTAAGTACTTCGGCATGATATTGGATGCTAAACTGCGATGGAAAGCACATTTCAAGAAGAAAAGTGAAAAACTAAGACTTAAATACAGAAAGATATATTGGCTGATGGGAAGAAACTCTTCTTTATCAACATACAACAAGCTTCCACTTTATAAGCAAATAACAAGCTTCCACTTTATAAGCTATCTTCCATTGGCATGAGCAAACTAATCACAAGTTCTTGTACCTACTCGCAGCTACTCATACTAAATCGATGGTGTAGTTGTTGGTACTTGTGTTATTAAAATGTTCGCGCATTGCAAGTAGCAAATTTGTCCCATTGGAATACAGCTATTGTAAATGCACTGTTTGTAAGAATAAGCGCACTTAATTAAGGGGGGAACCTCCTCCAGACAACAGGTTTTTCAATAAATGTTTACAAAAAATTGAGAATATTTATTGGAATGAATCAAATTACATAATAATATTGACGTTCAAATGAATACAAATAAAATTTTTTGAGTCAAAAAAAAAAAATGGCGGCGCTCGAGGTGCTCGAACATGGCTCCTAGAGTTTGCACCGTGGAATGCCCAGGTCATTGTAGTTAACTAAAATCAACGAAACAATTGTTTTTCATTAAAATAAGTTATTCTGCTTTCCGTGAACCTAAATTTAGCAAAAAAAACGAAAACGAAAATAACCAAAAATATAAATTCTGGAAAATGGGGAATTTAGTTTTTAAATAAAAAGAAATAAACCAAAATTTAAACCAAGATTTTCTAAAACCAAGATTTTGATACACTCCCATTAAAAACATTCTTTGAAAACTGCCCACATACGAATTCATTTTGTAAGCAACTTTCAATTAGCCTGTTCACACCATGCATACAGCACATCGCAACACTGCAACAGTCGCGCGTTCACACTATGATGCGTCAACTGTTGATATTTATCTACATTATGTATAAGTAACATTTTATATGAACAAAATTTTAACTAAGTAAAATCTCGATATAACGGACTAATTCGAACGAGGGTAATCCGTTAAGCCTTGTTCAGACTACGTTAGTAATTTAGTCGAGTAGCGAGTATTTTAGTAACTAAACTCGATGAACTGACCAAAAAACGTTCGCATTACAGTCGAGTACAAGTTACAAGTGAGTGAGCGCTGAGCAGTGTTTCAAAATGAAGAGAATACGCAACAAACTAAATATACACCCATGCTCTATATATTTCTTTGTTCCTTCGCTCCAATGAGACGATATCCTTGCGGCAACTAATGAACTCGACTAAATCAACATGTTCGCATTTGTTTTTTGTTTTGTTTTGCCTTACTCGACTAAAAAAAATAGAATAAAATCGATCGACTCGACTAAATCACTTACTAATCTATTCAACTAAAATTTTGGTGTTCAGACATATTAAGTTACTAAAATACTCGCTACTCGACTAAATTACTAACGTAGTCTGAACAAGCCTTTATAGCCGATTGTCGGTTATATAAAAATATTTTCCTTTTGATGTGCTAGGTTGAAGCGATACAGGTTCAAAAAATCAATAATTTTGGATTGTACTTTTGATGTCTGTTTCTCTAAAACACACTAAAATTACGAAAATGGGAGTCATTAAATAAACGCTACTAAATCGTCGAGATTAGGTTTTAAAATTGATAATTTTATGTTTGACCGAATTGTTGCTTCTTCATCGGTATAACATTCTTATTCTGATCTTCCAATGCCATTACCCAGATCACCTTCATATATCTTCAACCACTGCGACACATCTTCCTCGTCCACGTATTCACCGTTATCCTGAATTATTTCGCTGAAATCGGTGCCCTTCTTAATCTACATCGGCTTCTTCATCGCTAAGCAATTTTTTCCAGCCATTTTCTAAAGTTCGAACTTTCACTTCATTACAGGCTGCCGCAAAATCAAAGATTGCTTATTTTAGGTTAAAGTTTTTTAAATTATGTAAGGTATGCTGCCCTCTAGCGCCCTCTTCAACAAATTCATCTGATAACACAACCATCACTTCTTCTAGATTTTTTTTGCGGTATATACGTTTGGTGGCCAGAATTATTCGTTGGTCCATTGGCTGAATAAGTGAAGTGGGATGAGCAGGTGCATTGTCCAGAAGCTATAAGCATTTTCTTCTGTTTGTATGTGCTATACATGTAATTCTAAAAAAAAAAAATTTAAAAAAAATTGTCCGGTTTATCCGAAATCCGGTTTATCGGGGTCCGTTATATCGAGGTTTTACGTAATATTTTGTTGTTTTTTCTCTTTGTGTAAGTAATTTGCAATTCGTTCACCACATAAAAGATTTGTTGAAACGATGCAACACAAAAATTACTCATCCAACACAGTTTGTAGGCAAAGAGGTATGAAACGATGAAGTGTTGCGAGTTGCGATGCGCTGTATACATGGTGTGAACAGGCTAAATAGCAGTTATTATTTGTATTAATTTTGGACCTCAAATATGTTAGTAATAAACGAATTGTTACAGAAGAACGTCTCAAATTTCTACGGACATGCAGAAAAGAAAATATCTTACCTAAATTTGTATACAAAAAGGAAAATGCTTCGAATCATTACAAGAACAAAATCATCTGTTTGGAGATATTATAGTTCGGGTTAAAAATATTTTCTTAAACAAATTTCTTAGGTTAGAAAAAAAAGTTTGTAATTTTACGTTACAAAAATTAAAGGATGAGGTAAGTAATTTGATTTTCGCTTAGACAACTTAGACGCTTTTTTCGCAATTCCGATTAGAGGGGGAAATTGTATTGTCTTGTGACAAATATTTGTCACTAATAAATTTTAAGTTAAATATTATTAATTTAGTAGTAAAGATTTGGTATTAATAGATAAATATTAATTTAATTTAGTTTTCAGAGATGCCCGTGAAATTTTTTTGAGCCATATTCGTAAATAGCCTATTTAGATGCAGTACTTAATTAAATTATCGGTGCATTATGGGTGTTGGTGCAATGTATCATAATAATTTTTAAATTATATCATATAATTATACAAATAATAAATTATAATAATATTATTTTCCTGTTTCCAGACAGGTAGGAAATAGCTGATTAGTTTAATTTAGGGCTAATTATTTATTTTTAACTTTTTATTTTAATTTTATTTTAAATTTAGTTGCAGTGTATAAATAACTAAATAACTGGCTCACGATAGCTGTAACTAATAGAACAAGCGTTGTGAATTTAAATCGTAGCTTAGCAATTTTATGTTTTAAACTTTCTTTTAGAATTTTAGCTAAATATTGGGAGATTCGATTTAGGCGATTTAATCTTAATCACGTAAATATTTTTATTTTATCAAAGCGATAACAATAAATTAAAATTCTATTTACTCGGATTTACTGAGTTTACTAACTACAATGTTATTGATATCGTTCTCCGAAACGACGAGCAGCTCTTCACAATAAATTTTATAACTAGTTTTCAATAATGACAACTTCTGTTTTGCACAAATAGATTTTTGATTTTTTTTTTGGTTTTCTGACTGAATCTTGGTTCTAAAAATGTGTAAAAGTGAATGAAACTGATCCAATTTTATCATTGTAATTTAAGATATTGAACAAATTTTATCTAAAGTGTTTTCGAATCAAATCTCATTTAAAATGAAATACTTAATCATTTTATTTGCCTTAATCATTGCTGCATACGCTAAGCTGCTACACAGTGGTATGCCTATACTTAAGACTAAAAACATTGAATAATTATTTTCTTTATTTTAATTTACAATACAAAAATAAATATAGATAGTGAGCTAGGATCATTCGAAGATAATGGATTGGGCGATGGATTATCTGCATCAAAATTAACTACCTCTATACAACCAGCGTCGTTTGGGAGTGGCGACATATTTTCTTTGAAACCTACACCATATCTAATTAGTATTTTGTTGGAACAAATTCGGGCATTACACATGAATAAATCGCATAAATAAGAAAATCTTATGTAATTCTAAGTTAAAATAATGTTAATTTATAAATAGTGGTACGATAATAAAATGTATAAACAAAATTAAAATATTTAGTTGTTTGCTGTTCGTTAAAAAAGGTGAAGGTAAAATGTGTTTAGATTTTCTAGAACTGAAAAGATGATAATATATATTTGCTACATGTGCCTAACTATGCCTACCCAATGTTGTTACAAAATATACTAAAATGTATCTTGTAAACTGAATATTGGATCAGGGGTTTTTGGGCGATATTTGTAAGCTGGCTAAAGCTACCTAGGGTTACAAGTCATGAATTTTTCAGACACATGAACTCAATATACATTGAATACAAAAATAATAAAACGATCTTTGTTAAAGATAACTAGTTTTAAAAAAAACAAAATTTTTGCATAAATTAAAAAGTTTGAATGAAAATCGAATAAACATAATTATTCTTGTGTATCCATAATAATATTTTTACCGACGTTGCTACATTTATAAGAATTACAAACGTATTTTATTAACAATATAAAACAAAATTTAAAAGTGGGGTTATGAAGAACACAATATTTTTTTATATCACAAGAATTTTAATATAATATGTGCAACTTACGTTTTTTTTTATTTCATAACAAGTCGGTAATTGAAGTTATTTATATTTAATAAAATGCAATAGTTTCAAAAAAACATTTTTTGTTTTATAGCAACTATATAACTTATTATAACAAGTTCATTGAAAAAAAATTTATGTAATTTTAACTAATATAGTAATAACTTGACTTATCTATTTATTTAATAAAAATATTTATTTTTTGAAGCAGTTATTTTCTTTCAATAATTATTTTTGGGGAAATTAAGGGAAATTTAGAAAAATTGGCAAAGTTATCTAAAAATGTACACAATTTTAGGATGATTTTCATTCATAACTCAAAATCGAGAAAAATGCAGTTAACTAGTTTCTCAAAAAAAAAAACACAAAATATAGGTATAGTAGATGTTATCCCTTAAAATCTTGCTATATAGCAGGATTTTAAGGGATAACATCTACTATACCTATATTTTATATATATAATATTATAAATTAGTTAGTTTGTATGTAAGTGAGCGCAAATCTGAAAAACTACTGGACTAATCACCAAATTTTCACTGTTGGCTTCCTTTTAGCCTCGGGATGGTTTTAGACTATTGATCGGGCTTTTTTAGGAGCGAGATAATCAATCAGCAAAAACGGGTTTTTCTTAACGTTCTACAAATCAATTTATTTTATTTTGTAGTTGGTTTGTAAATTGAAAATATTTTGCTATAATTTGTATTTTCAATAGTTTTACCATAGACAATCATAATAGATTTCTCATTTGGCTAAAAACACAAAATAAAAATAAAAAATTTCCATTCAAATGTTATCGCTGTACTGCATATACGTATTATATTTGCAACGCATTCTAAAATCATTGCCTTATAAAATACACAACACAACGATAACATTAGAGGTCGGTCGTTGACGCTCGAAGAAGACGGACGTGTTTTTTGTCGTCCTCTTCGTAAATTTAATTTAATTTTTATTTTTGTTATACAGTGATTTTTTAGTTTTGGGTTGTTTAGTGTATTAAATAAATGTAAAATAATAATAATATTAAGTGAAATAAGTGCAATAATTAATTAATTATTATTAATAATAGCAATAGTGATAATAAAGTTTTAATGTGAATTTGGAAAATGTAATCCACCGGGATGCATTTGCCAGGCAATATTTTGAATTTTTAATGATGGAGATCGAATTTATTGATTTCTTGATAAATTGCATGATTTTGGCAATAATAATTGTGTGGTTGTGCATAAAATTTGGATGCATGTCTCATTTTTTTGATCAAATTAATATAAAAATTAAAATTAATCCATTTTGATACGCACTTAATATTCATGTTTGTTCGTGTTTCATTTTCTACTACTTATACGTATTTTAGTACATATTTCGTTTATATACAATGGATTATATGGAAGATTAATTCATAGAACAATTATGTTGGATTAATTTTTAATTTTTATATAAATTTTAAAATCTTTATATAATTTATATAATTTGTACATATAGTTTTAATATTTTAATATACATACATATATCTTTATATATATGTAATGTATATATAAATATAATTAGATTTTGTCCGCCATTGAAGTGTTGTGTGTGTAGTGTGAGTGTGATATAAATGAAAACTCAAGGTATACAGAAAAAAGAGGTAGTATATTCCCGTGTCTCATTTTCGTCTTTCTTTGCGCATCACGTCACGTGAAGACAAAGGGGCGGATATTTGTATGAAGTTTGGCGGTTTTTTGGTTGATTTTTTAAATAAATCAAGAATAATCGTAATTTTTTTTTAACAAACCGTATTTACAATTGATAATGATAGTTTACCGAGACCCTTTTTATGATTTATATTTTTTTTATGGTCCAAATATTTGAGAAATAATTCTTTCGGATATATAATGTCTAAGATAAATGGAAAAAAGGGTAAACAAAATTATGAATACATAACGTAAAACAATTAAATTATTAAATGTTTTTGGTTATTTACGTACCAATTATTAATTTTATTTTTTTTTACGTTGTGTACTCAAATTTTTGCCATCTATTTTCGTTAGGCTTCAAATTATTGGTATCCACGTACCTATTCAAATATTATGTCATATTCAACGTTAAATATAAATGGCAAAATATATTAAATAAAAATTCAGTTCACAAATTATTAAACGCCCAGTTAATAGAAAATATAAATTTGAAAAAAAGGAAATTAAATAAAACTATAAATTAAAATTAATATAAATCAAAACACCCATTCCTGTTTAGTGTTCTATATGTGTTCTTTTCAGAAATATGAACAATTGATAGTTTTGTTGCAATAGGCATTATTCAAATTTAGTATATTTAAAATCGAACACTCCTAAATTTTTGAATTAAATAATTAAAATCAAATCGTTCTCTGCATTTAACAGAAAAATTATACTCATAAATTCCAAAACTTGTTATGCAATGTGCTCAAACAGTCTGCTCTAGACACGAATATTAAAACATACCTCTTTTCGCGATTTAATTCCGAAAGTATTGCAGTATATAACTAAAATCAAAATTGAAATGTTTAATTTTAACATAAAGTCGAAAAATAATTAATGGCAAAAATAAAAAAAAATTCATTTATTTTCCATTTATTTGGAGAATTAATAAAGATATCGCGGAATTCCATATGGATATCAGCATTTTTGTCTTCATGTGACGTCAAATTGTGAAAAAAGGATAGCAACAGCATGCGCAATGTTATACCTTATTTTCTGTATATCTTGTGAAAACTTATTCTTATTGTTACGTCCCGACTATACATAATGCATACATATAAAGGATTAAATGAAATGAGAATGTTTTATATATGGATGCATTTTCATAAGGTAACGCATTTATGAAAGAGCATAATATGGAAATATTTATTTTCTGTATGTGTGTGAGGGGTTTTGTTTAATATTATATTAGGATTCTAATATTTTTCCTCAAAACCTTCTACAGTTCTCTCTTGAGAAAGCCTGACTGCGTTGTATAGCTCTCTTACACATATTTAAAAATGTATCATGGTTAGTGTATTGGTCGCTACGAAAAACCATATAAAAAAAATACAAATTACCACTACTAATTCCAATGGATATCACACACTACTTAATATCAATACCATAACCAAATATATATACGATATTATTTCACAAATACATTCACCATGATATATATTTTTATAGCATTAGTGTACATTCCGTTGGGCTTTCTCAAGAGAGAATTTTAGCAGGTTTTGTTTTTCCTGGTGTTGTTTTCATTCGTTGTGTTCATTTAAAATGATCTTTATATACCAAGAGCGACACATACGCAACACAAATATTATGTTTTTTGATCCAAATGGTATTCTTAATTCTTATATGAATAATTCGTATAATTGAGTAAATTGAATCGAATGGGTCATATTCATATAATTCATATTAAATCATTATATGAATAGGTATTTCATATGACACGATTTGTTTCGGTATTTTGGTTTTAATGCGGGGGAGTAGAAACAATGTAGAATTATATTAATTATTAAATTAATTTAAATGGAGTCTTATGCGTAATTATCCAATATATGTAGGTATAGTTTAAATTTTAATTTTTTCTATTTAACTTATTAATTATTTTAAATTAAAATATATTATTAAAATTGATTATTTTATTTATTAATTATTTTAAATTATCTAACTTGAACGGTATTTTTGGGATCAAGATAGAACGAGTCACCATGTCGTTTTGTAGGTTTGGTCTTGATGCAAGCATAGAAGGGGATGCGATTGAATGACGTGAGCTGCAACAACAAAATATGGTTGTCTTATTATTAAGTTTTAGATTAAATAGGGTTCCGGAGCATTGTGGCATCCTCGTTGGCCTATGAAATAATTGGTGGGAATTGAATATTAAAAACAAATTTCTGTTAACCGCCAGATTGCTTCTGATTTGAAATTTTTAATGATTACAATCAATTTAATTTTAATATGTACTTGCATTTCGAGATATTAGTGATCGTGATAATGAATTGTTTAGTTGTTAATTGATTATACTATAGATATTTTGATGGTGGAGTGGTGCTGTCCTGAGCTTTGCATATTTTTGCCGTGTACATTCCTATTAACGGATGAGTGTAGGGGTACAATTGGGAGGTGAATGGAATGGTTTGTGGTTGTGCGAGAAAGTATCAATTAGTCGATATGCTGATACTTGATAATATACTGCAGTCTTAACTTGTTGATTTTTGCAACAATAACGCGGTGTATTTTCCATTCCGTTTGGAATAGTTTTAAGCCAAGTCTTGATCGCAGAGAACTGCCAATAATTTTTGGAAATTTTATTGGCTTATTTAATGTTTGTTTTTGTACAAATTACTATTTGGTTATCAAGGTATGACGGCAGGTATATTGGCTATGGTTTATAGTTTCACAGTTTAAATTGTGATGGGTATGGAAATACATAGCTGCAGTCAAATCATGAAACGACTGCAGCAACAATATAAGTTGTGTAATATTTATCCTTATCCTTATTTAATTGTGTTTATTTATTTTATATTATTACATTTTATCCCACCTTCATCAGGGGCGGATTATGTTGTCTTAGAAGAAGGTTGGTGGATATATTTTTAAATTTAGAAGGTGACTAGTATGACGGGGTTTTTTGAATGGGAAGACACTAATTGGATTTATTACACTAGGTCGGATTTTGAGATACCGCTCTATAAGTTTTTGAATGTAGTTTAAATAAATGATTCTAAATTCCTTAGAAATAACGAATATCTAATTAAGTTGCTTTGAATTTTAGAAGGATTAATGACCTTAATGATGTGATATTAATTACTTTTACTATAGCCATTTTATCAACTAAACCATGATTATTTTATAGCTTAATAATTTTTAGTTTTAAAAAAACAGTAATTGGTAACAATTAACTAATTTAGATCTTGATTTTCAGAAATATTCAGATAAACACAATATAGATTTCCAGAAACTTTGTGTAGAATAAATTTGAAATTTAAATCATTAAGTGAGGTTGGGTGAAAATTTGTTTTTGCTATTATGAGATGAGAGAAGTTGCTTTTGCAGCTGGCAAATTACGATAACTGCTAAAATGTGGAAATGATGAGATTTGGTAGTCGGGATATCCATTTAGTATTTCTGGAACTCCTTGGATCATGTCGGGTTCATCTGTTATAGTTATGTTTTATAATAATTATCAAATTACATTAATTCTTTATATATTTATATAATTATACTTAGGTTCACGAGCTCCAACTACATGAATTAATATTGGATTTGAATTTTCAGAAATATTGGTGACCATGGTGATGAATTTAATTAATTAGTTACTTGTTCTATAGTAGATTTAACAATTAAATAATGGGGTTTTAAGCGCTTAATTAAGAATGTTAATTTAAATTTTAAAAGTAGTATTTAATGATAATTAGCTAATTTCGATCTTAATTTTCAGAAATATTCGTGGAAATTCAAAGCAGATTCCCAGAAAGTTAAAGCATCTAGCGGATAGGTAGTTTTAGAAACTCTGTTGTTTTTATTTATATCCTCCTATTACAGAACTTTGATTCTGAATTTAGACTTTAGATACTAATTTGTGTCTTATAATTTTAATTTTGGGTGCTGGTGATATTAATTGTAATTCATTACAGAATAGTTATCACAGATCAAACTACTATAATTTAAGTAGTATGTTCAGGAAATGCTTAATTTATAATAGTAGTTTTAAATTAAACTGTAGTTTTCGGATCGGATTGGATACATTGGGACTCCAGGATGAACATGCCGGTTGCGACACCCTGTTCATTTTATTCATCAGTTATTATTTATTAATTAATATAAGTGTGAAGAGTATACATATGAAGGATTCTCCTCTTTCTTAATTTACTGATTAATAACTTAATTTTCAGAATTTAACATAGTTCCAGAATTAATCATTTGCAGCCTGATTTAACTCTCCAGTGTCAACAAAAAGTTAATAAGCTTGTAGTTTGGAAATTGTGCTGTCTTGTGTTAACTATTTTACTATATTTATTACTAACAATTTACTAACTATCGACTGCATAGGTGGCTGAAACCGGGTCGAGTCTCTAATACTAACATTCCTTTCCTATCACTCGGTTTTGTTTTATGTAAAGGGTGTACGGTGGATCCGGCGTATCCGGGAATCTTGCTGAGGCTTGGTCGTACACTCGTATCAATCAATCAATCAATCACAACACAACGATAACATTAGAATTATCAGAAGTTTTTGTTTTTTTCCTTTAGTTACTATGAAATGAGAAATCTAGTATGAATGTCTATGGTTTTACTATGTACTGTTTGAAAATCGTAGCAGAAAAAAGGTTTCAATCTTCATTAAGAACGAGAAAAAAAACCCATTTTTTGTTAAAATGCATACATGGCACATACATAGATTAGTAAAATCGTTAACTTTTAAACAATTCCATTATAATTTATATCTACTTGCAAATATTAATTTAAAATAAAAACACAATTTTAGTAAATATTACTACGCAATTTTATTTTATCTGTTAACGCCTAAATCTCTTTAATTCATTTTAAAGCCATCTTATGTTCAAGAGCGAAAACAAAAGTGACAAATTCATAAAACAAACAAGTGAAAATTACGAAATTTGATTTTTTTAATATTTAATCGGTGTTGTTCATCAAAATACATTCTGACGTTACTAAAATTTAAATTTCCATTTTGTTTGAGTTTTCTATAAAAAACCACAACAAAAATTCTAAAACTTTTTAACTTTTAAAAAGATGTGTGCTTTTCAATCCCATCTATGAATCATGAATGATTGAGTTAACTAATCAACAATTAAATAGTGCGAGCTCAATAGAAATAGAAATTAATGACGTTTAAACTTTTTGAAATTCAATCGTGTTTTGTTTACGAAACATAAATTAGTTCAATATAGCTGAAAATTGCTAGAAATGTCTATTAATTGTGTATAAAATAAATAACTGTGCAAGTTATACTGTAAAATAAATCTGTAAGTTGTACCAAACTCTGAAGCATTCTAAAAACTACATAATAACACCGTAATACATCTCTTCTAGAAAAATGCCGAAAATAAAATCCATACTAGGAAGAAAAACGTATCATGCGAGCAGAGTACATAATTCGAGACTCAATGAAACTCAAAAACAGCGTGAAATTCGTATATCTCAAATTAGTTCAGCAAACTCATTTAGTCGTGCTCGGGAAAGTATCGTAGAGCGAGAACTACGTTTGCAGATAAATCAAACTCATTCTACTATCAATAGATAACGCAAATCGACTTCTCAAATAACAGAACGACTAGAAGATCAGCGTCAACGTTCTGCTCGGAATAGAGCGCCGTGTCGAAATGTGTTTGGATTCAGGTCTGCGCTATCATACCAACCGGAAATAGATTATGTACATAAGATTGGTATATACTAATTGGTAACCATTGCCATGCAAAAAATGGGCTAAGGAGGCACCTGAACTTTGCTGTGCTGGTGGCAAGGTGATACTTCCAGAACTCGAGGAACAGCCAGAACCAATCAGGAGTCTAATTCTAGGATTACATCCAATTTTCCAAACATTTCTCGACAACAAAAAAAGGTATTGAATACTCTGTTTCAAATGATTTCTTTTAGTGCTAAAGACGTAAGAGAAAGTAATTTCATGCCCACTTTTAAAGTTCAAGGACAGATCTACCATTATATTGAAAGTTTGCTCCCGTTTGCAGAAGGTGAATATTAGCAGAAATTGCTTTAGTTTTTTTGAGTGATAAATGAGTGACAAATTTATTAAGCCAAAGTTAATACATATACCCAAATTTCTTATGAGTTACATTCCTATTTGGAAATGTGATATGAAACAAACTTATTTTTTATATCAATAAGGCAGCCTCCACCGTCAACCTTATCTGGGAATTGAATAAGATCTCTGTCTTTACGATATAATACATAATTTTCTGTAAAAAAGTTCCATATTTAAAATTGATTCATTTAGAGTTTAGTAGATACTCCTGGTGATGGCCTAACAAGCCGAAATCGATCGAGTGATTAGTTAAACCTTTTGTAATTTTGCGAAATATTTAACAAGTGTTTTTAAAAAATTTAAAAATGTATGTATAAGTGTGTTTCGCCAAGTGCCTACGGTAGAAAGTGTAAAAAGTATTATTTAGAATTGTTTCATTTAAACAAATAATATCATAATCAGTTGCCAATAATGAATTATAAAATTGTTTTGTCTTTGTTCATAAAATCGTAAACCATTCACATTCTGAAAATAAACAGTATTGTTACGGTGACACCTAGGATAGAATAGAATAAGTTAATTGAAAGTGCAAAGTTCTACTGAACTAAAATGGAATTTTCAATGATGATGATACGGTGACAACCTTCAGTAAGTAGATCATCCACATAAAAATCACTTTCTATGATCTTTGGTGTTGTTGGCTAGTTTTTCTTTACATCTGCTACCAATTGCATTAATGTTCTTACAGCGAAAAATGTCGCTGCTGTTGTTCCATATAGGTGACCGATTTTAGTTTGTATTCTTTTATTGGTTGTGAAGAATTATATTGCCACAATATTGCTGGAACATCTTTTCCGCATGTGCTGTTAACACGAATTTGTGTGCTACCTCAAGAAGATGGCAATTATTACGTTCATCATTATATCGTTCAGGAATTCGACCCGATGAGATTTTTCTAGATGCATCGAATACTACTGTCAGCTTCGTGGTAATACTTCCGTGGTTATGATCCCTCCATGATGTGGTATGTCGGATGTTGGACTATCATCTGGCTCATCTCTCACTAGCTACATATGACCTTGCCTTAGACAATCTTTCATAAATTTGTGATAGAGTTTGGCGGAAAGCTTATCTCTCAGAAATTTCCTCTCGATTTGCAGTAACCATGCTACTGTCTTCTTTCTGGATTCTCCAAGTAAAGATGGTTGTACCTTTAAAGGTAAGTGTTGTAACCGATCTTTTGGCGGCTAACACGTTTTTTTTATTGGAATATTCTACAGCCGCGTGGGGGGTTCTTTGCCGCCAAATAAACTCCTAGATCGGTTACAAAATGGCGTCGAAACAGGGACCTCAAGGTCATTTAACTTAATGTTAAATAGGTCACGAAGGTCTAGAAAAATCGTTTGGTTGAATTTTTTTGAAACACATGTGATTATAAAATAATTTGTAACTTTAATTTTTTTTACAGTTTTGAGGTAGTCCTAAGAAGACATCCTAACAGCTTCACTGTTCAACTTGTGTAGCCAAAAGAACCGCTTATTTCAAATCTTAATTTCAATCCAATTAATTAATTTTATTTTTATTTTATTTTATTTTGTTTTATAGCGGGTGGTTATAACATGTTAATTCCGATTATTAATAATTTGTATTTAACGAGTTATCGGAATATGCGTTGACTTCAGTGGAGACAATTTCACGATTTCCTTTAAATTGCTCTTAACTGATTTCCGCATAGGAAGATTTACTTGTTTCATACATCTTATCTTCATTTTTTTTAAAGGTCTACGATGATTGAATCGTAACGGGAATTCATTGATCAGAAACACAGTGACTCTGTGATATAATCTCAATGATACCTGTTTGCGATACTCATTGTGGGAATCCTAAACTATACATTTCTTTTTTTAGAGTTCTGAATTTTAAATTTAAATATGTGTTTACGCTCATTTGAATCTGAACCAAAATCAGCATCATCATCATCAATATGTACATTTTATATTGAAAATTCGTATATTTTTCTTAAATATATTTAATTTTTTTTGCGATCTAATCTAAGATTTAATTTTTTTTGCGACATAAATCATTTGATATTTGGGGTTTTGCGTTTGCATATTTACGTACCTATATTTTTGGCATATTTTTTTTTTCTTTTGTTAAGTCAATTTATTTTTGGGGTCAACAATTTATTTTTATTTTTTTATTTGGTATAGACTTTATTTTTCTTATAGTTAGTAATCTTATTGTTGGTAGAGGTTTCTTTTCTTATTAGTTTAGCTAAGATTTTTTTTGAATTTACACAAGTTAGAATTTAATACCTTTATATTATTTACGACTAAAATATATTGATTGACTTTAGTCGTCTTGTCAATTTTTATTGTGAGGGTTGCACTCGCATATAGATTTGCTTATTTTTTATTTTTGTTTCTTTAACTAATTCAGTTCATTATGGATCCACAAACATATATTGAAAATTTGTCCACACCTGAATTAGAGGTCGAATATAGTGTCAGAGGATTGTCAAGCAAGGCTAAAGACGCAAAGCAACTTCTGTTTAATAGTTTAGAAGCTGAACGTGCTGACAAAACAGCAATTCCAAAAAATTCTCATGCCACGAATCCGCAAAATGAAATCGAACTGTGTTTATCAAAGTACACAGAATTATCCAATGCAGTGTCAAGTGAAGGACCTACAATAACAATTGAATTCCTAACAGTGGCTTTGGCAAAGACGTTGCATTATCGAGCAAGAACCGAAAGGCTTCAGCACAGTATCGGGGAGACACCACAACTCACTGGATTGCTCAGTAACTGGCGAAGAGGCGTGAATTGGTGTATGAAGTTATGGAATGATCGGATGGCTCCACCACAAGAAGTTAGTAAACCAATGGCAGAAGAGATGATTTCACCAATGACACAAAAATCTAGTTCGTTTAATGAAAAGATAGATACGCTGGTAAACACTGAATTTCCAAATCTAAGCTCCAACTCAGTCGTTCTTGGTCCATCGACAGGTCCAACAAATACAGAGATCAGACCAGCTCCATCAGCGTATTTTAATTCAACAAACACTAGGCAAGAAAAAAATACTGTCGCTGATTTTTTTTCGCGAATTGGAGCACGTCAAAGCCAAGAACCTTTTGCTCAAATTTTTAAGCAAGCAGAACCAACACAATATCAGCGAGGGATTGGCGGTAACACAAGTTTACCAAACCACGGAAATGCTAGAGAACAAAATAGAAATTTCGACCACTTTCGGCAACCAGTTCAACAATTTCGACAGGATAATTTTTACAAATTACGTCAGAGATGGAACTTGTCGTTCGATGGCACTGAGTCAGCAAATGTGCACGATTTTATCTATCGGCTTGAACATATGGCAGCAGACGATGGATTTCCAGAAGCTGATCTTACTAAGGTGTTACACCTCTTCTTATCGAAAAAGGCTGAAGACTGGTACTGGGTGCACAAATCGACCAATCCAAATGCAACATGGAACTCTATGAAGACGGCAATTCTTTCATTTTTCAGTAGTTACGACTTCGAGGAAGAAACTAAAGAGCAGATACTGCGCAGATTCCAGAATCCTAGAGAATGTTTCTCAGATTTCGCCTTGGCGATCCAAAAGTTAAATACCAGGCTACGATATCGATTAAATGAAAACCAGCTTATTTACAGATTATGCCAAAATATGAATCCAGCATTACGGAACGTGACACTACCACACCAAAATTCTGTGACGACGGTTGAAGAATTACGTACATTATGTCAGCGATACGAGAGAATGTGGGACCAGACAGGCTACGATCCCAGGCGGTTTAGTGATAACAATTTGAGACGCAGACCCTTGGTGAACGAGATGCAAATGGAAAATAGCAGAGGCGACATAAATCAACCCAGACAACAAAATGAACCATTGGAATACAGGAGGGAGTTGGAAAATGAACCCAGATTCTCTGTTGAGGCCATAATTCAAAAACCTCCAGATCGACGGAATCTTTCTAGCGACCAAACTATGCAATTAATATGCTGGAATTGTAGAGACATAGGTCACAGGTACCAGGATTGCCTAAATGAGTTCACTGAAATCTTCTGTTTTGGTTGTGGAGCGGCAAATGTTCGGAAACCGCATTGTCAAAACTGCCGGAAAAACACGCAGGAAAACGCTCGACCGAGTGTGATGATGTCGAGGGGATCGCACTCGGGAGAAAACTCAAAGGTTCATCAGTCTACTCCTCAAAACATAACGAACGTCAGAGTATTACCAAACCATCAAAATCAGTCGAAGCAGCAATAGCCATTTCCAACAATAGTATTCATAATCAAAATTTTCATTTACATAATTCTAACAAATCATATCGTTCTATTTCATATTTCAAAAATAAAAAATTATTAATAAAACATTGCATTTCAACTATTTCAAATAATTTTGTCAAAAATGATCCACGTCCTTACGCCAAAATCACTCTTGCGTCAAAACCTATATATGCCTTACTGGACAGCGGTGCTTCTGTAAGCGTTTTAGGCAAAAATTCTCTTCAGTTTTTAGCTGAGTCCAAAACCAAATACAGTAAGCTCAACTCCTTTATAAGAACAGCTGACGGAACACGCAATGCAATAGAAGGTTATGTATGGTTACCTGTCACTTTTGAGTCTAAAACGGAGAATATTAAGTTTTGTATAGTCCCCAGTTTGGAATCGGAAGTATACCTTGGGATTGATTTTTGGGAGCGTTTTAACATTGTGCCAACTGTCCACGTTAGTGAAATAAAAGTAATCGAAACAGAAAAAAATAATTCGCACGTGTTGAGTGAATCAGAACAACACGAATGTGATAGAGTCATAAGCCTATTTCCTTCATTTTCCAAAGATGGACTGGGAAAGACACACCTGTACGAGCATGAAATTGTTGTCAAAAAAGATGTAAGACCAATTAAACAACGATATTACCCTATATCGCCTGCCGTACAGGAATGTCTTTACAAAGAAATTGATAGAATGTTACACCTTGGTGTAATTGAAATAAGCAAAAGTGCTTGGAGTTCGCCAGTGACGATTGTACGGAAACCGAACGGAAAGACCAGACTATGTTTAGACGCACGAAAACTTAACTCGGTAACAGAAAAAGACGCTTATCCTCTCCCCATAATTGACGGACTTCTTGGAAGACTCTCTGATACGAAATACATAACAGGACTTGACTTAAAGGACGCCTTTTGGCAAATTCCACTAGCGGAATCCTCACGCGACAAGACGGCATTTACAGTACCGGGGCGACCACTCTATCAATTCAGAGTGATGCCATTTGGGCTGTGTAATGCAGCTCAATCAATGTGTCGGCTGATGCACCAAGTAATACCGCATGAACTACATGATAGAGTTTTTGTCTATCTTGACGATTTGCTGGTCATCACCGCCACATTGAGGGAACACTTTGAGTTGTTAGAGTTGGTCGCAGACTTGTTACGGACGGCGGGACTGACTATTAACGTTCAAAAAGCAACTTTGTGATGAGGGAAATAAGGTACTTAGGATATTTAGTAGGCGAAGACGGCTTGAGACCAGATCCTAGTAAAATTGATGCGATTTTAGATCTACCTCCACCTGAAAACGTCAAACAAACCAGAAGACTACTCGGTATGGCTGGATGGTACCGCAGGTTTATACTCAATTTTGCAGCAGTCACGGCTCCTATAACAGATTGTTTGAAAAAAGGAAAGTTCAATTGGACTCAAGAGGCACAAGACGCTTTTAATAATTTGAAATCACTTCTTACCACAGCTCCAGTATTGGTTAATCCTTGTTACGATCAACCTTTCTTCATTCGATGTGATGCAAGTACAGAAGGCGTGGGTGCAGTTTTATACCAAAAAGATGCTGAAGAAAATGAACGGCCCATAGCATACATGTCACAGAAACTGAATAAAGCTCAAAAAAATTATTCAGTGACTGAGCTAGAATGTTTGGCAGCGATATTGGCTATAAAAAAATTCAGACCATACGTGGAAGGCCATGAGTTTACCATAATAACGGATCATGCTAGTCTAAAATGGCTTATGGTACAACGGGATCTGAGTGGTCGACTTGCACGTTGGAGTTTGAAGCTTCAAGGCTACAGATTCTCCATTGAACGATAGAGGAGTACAAGGAATTGAGGAAAAAGATTGAAGCTGATCCAAATAGTTTTCCAGCCTTTTGTGTCAATGATGAGAGAATATTCATTCGATTGGAACCAAGGGTAAAAAATGATTTATCTGACCTCTCAGTATGGAAATTGTGGACACCTGCGAAAATAAGGAACGAGCTGATCGAAAAAGAGCATTGTGATCCATTATCATCACATGGAGGAATCGCTAAGACATTAGAGAGAATACGGCGATACTATTATTGGCCCGGTATGAGCAAAGAAGTGAGGGATTTTATTGCAAAATGTGACATTTGCAAAATGTCTAAGGCAACTAACCGAATTTTGAGACCACTTATGGGAAACATGCACCAAATTGATAGGCCATGGCAGCGAGTTTATATAGATCTACTTGGTCCTTATCCAAGATCAACGCAGGGAAAAACCGTCATTCTTATTGTGTTAGATCACTTTACAAAATTCGTGGTTTTAAAAGCATTAAGTAAAGGTAGCTCACAACAGATCGTAGAATTTCTACAAAATGAAATATTTTTTGTATACGGAGTACCGGAAACCATCCACTCAGATAACGGATCCCAGTTCAAAAGTGCTCACTGATTCAAAGACGGCAATATATTCGCCACAATCCAATCAGTCAGAACGAGTCAATCGGTCCATATTGGCCGCAATAAGATCGTACATAGGGGACAAACACACACATTGGGACAAGCATTTACCAGAAATAGCGTCTGCACTTCGCAACGGAGTACACGAAACTGTTAAAAACTCACCGCATTTTCTGTTATTTGGATATCATAAAATTAATCATGCTCAGGATTATAAATTATTAAAGCAACTTGGGGCAATATCAGATGGACAAATAATGCTTCCATTACCAAGCAGATTATCAATCATCCACAACCAGATCAAGGCAAACATAGAAAAAGCTTACTCGAAAAGTGCAAACAGATACAACTTGAGAACTCGACCCATCAATTATACGGTTGGTCAAACTGTTTTTGTCCGTACACATCCTCAAAGTGACGCAACAAAAAAGTTCTGCGCAAAATTTGCACCACAATTTACGAAAGGGATAATAATACAAAGGATCGGTAATGTAAATTATCAAATAAAGGATGAATCTGGCAAAATATTAGGTGTTTATCATGGGAAGGATTTACAACCATCATAATTATATACCAATGGATTCATTTTTATTTTCTGAGACGTGACATGAGATATTTTGAATGGCGTTTGTTTTCAGCTTCTACAAGTTATTGCTTGCGAATAAACTTTTAAAACCTGTCCTGTTACGGCCAATCAAATAAGTTTTGTTAGGTAATAAAATTAAATACGATCGTTGAAGTATGGTAGTATACGACATCCTTTAGTTTAAATAAGTATATAAGATGAATATATATTGAACATTGGATTTGATTTTTTTTTTTTTTTGAGTAAATAGGTCATTGAACTTTTATTTATTTGTTTTATGTATTTCGGCCTATTTACTTCTCTTTTTTTCGATGATAATGTGTAGTGAGTCATTATTATTGTAATAAAATAAATGCATTTTTGCGATTGTTGTTATGTATAGGATAAACGATGTCGTATGCATCTGTAGAGTATATACGTGGTACTTGTATTTCGACATTTGTATGTTTGAAATATATGTACATAGCTAAGTATCCAAATAAATGGATGGCTATCCTATATACATAATAAAAGGCGCGTATGTATTCCGGAAAGTATAGAATATAAATCTGTATATAATAACTACCTTTCTAGAAAATGTAAAATTTTTGATTAGGCAGATTTTGTTGAGATTACCGCGATGAAACTTGTGCCTAAAATTGGCGATAGAACTAAATTTTAAAAAATATATATCCGGTATTAAATTAAGTGATAAAGACATTTTTTTTTGTGGCAATAAGATCAAATATTATCTTATTAATATAATAGTGTCGGAAAAAAAAAATAAATTTCTTAAATATAAGAAATTTCTATCAAACTACTTAGTGGATAGGTACTGGCTAGTTATTAGTTAAAAATTTTTTTTTTTTTTTTTGAACGATAAAAACAAATATTAAATCATAAATTGGCAAAATTTATGTCTCGTACGATAGGACCGCTGCATTAGCGGTCTTAGCGGAGCCCCATAAAAAAAACGGTTAGTGGATAAATAACTATATGACGTCACCAACCTAAGAATTCCAGCTCATTCCATTCCACCGCAGTGATCAATAGGAATCTACCCAAGATTGTGTGTGTGAATAGTGATCAATAAAAAACAATTGTTTAAGAAAAAATGTGCGATAGAAAAAAAAATTAAAAAGTTAAGAAAATCGGGTTAGAAACTGTGATAGTTATAAAAGAAAAAATTGTTTGTACATACATATATAAAAGAAAAGCGTGTATACGTATATATTTAGTAATTTCGGTAAAGTTTAAGGAAGTTTTTTTTACGGGCTTAAAATTTTACGATATACAGTGCAGTGTGTGAGGAGCACATAATATAAATTTTGAATTTTCAGCTTCCATATTGCGGAGAGTACTCTTGGCGACTTGGTGAGTTTTTTTTGATAATTATTTGTGTATTTGTGATTCTGTGTGCTCCCAGCATAATTTTGTGCTAAATTTATTTTGCGGTTCAATTGTTTCAGTTACAAGTTTTTTTGAATTTCGTACCGATATATGTATACATAGTATATATGGATACAATTTTTTTTTGATGTTTGTCAAAAGAAATATGTGTAATAATTACAATTTGGTTTAACATTTAATAAATTGATTAAAATGGTACATTAAGTTTTTTAATGATGATGATGTTGAACTGGGGAAGTTCACATGAGTGTGGATGCTGTATGTTTTCTTTGTTTTGTTTTTTTTTTGCAACACGTAAAGATTTGTGCGATCTAGGAGTTTATTTGGCGGCAAAGAACCCCCCACGCGGCTGTAGAATATTCCAATAAAAAAAACGTGTTAGCCGCCAAAAGATCGGTTACAGTGTACCATGTATTTTCCAACTGTCTCTGTAAATATTTTTTCTGCGCCTGCTTCCTCCTTATAATCATTGACAAATTTTTCACCATTGTGCTTCCCATTATGATCCAATCAAGTTCAGTTCGTTAGGCAGTTGGATCTTGTGGGCATCCTCCAATGATATTACTGTTTAGAATTAAGGGATAGTAGTCAACGCGAATTATGACATCGATGCTACTGGACTTGTTGAATTGTGGATCTGCCAGTTGTAAATGCTGCAAATGAGCCTTACATGCGCATTTTTATTTATATAATATATTTAAAATCAGCAGTCTCCTATTGTCATATCTGCTATTCAAAATTTCCCAAGCGGCCTGGTAATTTTCTTCTGTTGGTTGGATATGGTTGATTAATTTGACCGCAGCACCTTCCAACTGGCTCTTTAGATAGTTGATTTTATTGGTGTCGCTGATCTGTGTATTTTGATGCATCAGTTTGCTGAATGTTTAACGGGATCCGGCCCATTTTTGGTAATCCCTGCAAATATTGGGATTTGAATTCGTGGTAGCCGAATGTCCTTTATCTGGTTTGTTGGTTTCCCGTTCTTCTATGCTCGTCGTTATTTGAAAGATGATAGTTTAATACTGTTTATCAATGTTCTCGAAATATTGTTCTGTGGAATACTGCATGTGGTGTTCTTTTTCATCACTAACTATAGCATGCAAATTTCCTCCTATTTGATCTACGAGTTTTTGCATTGTTGCTAGTAATAGTTTCATTGCCGGTTTTGTCCCAGTCTCGGCAAGCTCTTCGGCGTCGTTCTCATTTGAATTGTTTGCCGCTTTATCAGTTGGTGTAGTCCCATAGGTTTATTGGATCTGACCCCATGTTTGTGTTGTTCAAGTGCATTTGGGTCTCTTTGGATGATTGGTTGTTAACTGTTTCAGTTCACCTATCCCCAATTAGGTCTCTTGTGAAACGCAAAATAATTGTATAGAATCCGATGCTAGTAATATTCAAGGCATTTTGGGCAGACAAAGACATTTTGCAAAACTGTTTATATTTATTACTGCCTATAGTCAGATATACAATAAAATATTTCTACCCAACTTGTGAGGGCCAATAACTCTGTGTATTCCACTACACATGCTTGTCAAAAGATTAAGTACGAGATTTCAAGGTTCGTCCAACTCATGATAATTCAGTTAGGTTAAGTACCTATCTCACAAGCACATCTTTATTTGTAAGGTCATAATATTCGCTTGATTATTATTTTTGTTCATCATTAACACCTCTTCATAATTAAACGATAAACAAAACGGAAAATGTAATCACAAAATCCAACAACATAAATTTAAAATTAAAAAAAAACAAAACGATCTTGAGTATCATATTTATATTAATAAAATATTAGTCACTAATCACAACATCAAATCTATGTTAACGATTTTCATTTTGTAACAATAAATCCAAAATCCCCAAATCACTTTAACCAATAAATAAAGAAACGCACGTAGTCTTACGACATCCTATCATTCAATTTGCACAAAACAAAATTAAAGCAAACACGCTTCATGTCGCTTGCGTAATTATATATTGAAGATCAAGTACAAAATGTTGTCAATGTAATTGAAATTTTTGGCTTGTACACAGTTATAAATGACTAATTTAGGGTTACATTAGGGTAAAACTACAGTGTTCGCGTCATCAAACAATCGCTGTGACATAAAAGCATCATGATACTATAAGGACGAACATAAAATTGCGGTCAGTTAATACATACACTTCTTGGGTATTAAAATTTTAAATCAATATACATACGTAATATGGAAAATCCGAAACAATTAGGAGTACTAATTTACTATAACCATGTACGATGCGCAAGTGTCAAGGTTATTTTCTTTAAAAAAAAATACGCGACTTTTTTGTTTAAGCATTTTCTCAAGTTTGTGTGTTTTTAAATATTTTTTGCTCGGCTAATCGATTCTTATATAAAAGTTGAAAATATTGTTGAACATTTTTCATAAATATTTGTGATATCGTAGAAACAGACCATTAATTTATTAATTAGTGTTCAGAAATTATTGTGTTAAGACGGTGATTTAGTGTGATAATTAATAAAACGTTAAAGTTGCTTGTGCCAAATATGAAGTATTTAATAATTGTGCTATGTGCTTTGATCGTAGTTTCGAGTGCGGGCCCCCAATACCGATTTGGTCGCAGAAACAGACAATTCTTTGGGCCACAATTTGGCGGCGGATATAATGACTATGATGATTATCATCACCATGATCATCATCACCATGATGATCATCATCATCATCATTATGATGATCATCATCATCATTATGATGATCACCATCATCATCATCATGATCATGGACATGGTGGTGGGTATAACAATGGTTATGGGGGATATCCAGGTGGTTATGGTGGAAATCAAGGCGGTTACGTATCATTTCCCGGCAGTTACGGAGGATATCCAGGAGGTGAATATATAAAATTTGAAAAACTATATTTGTGAATTATTACATTTACAAGTTATTTAAAATTTTAGGTGGAGGGTTTAGCGCATCTCAATCATCCGCCTCTGCCCAATCACAGTCCATTAATGCAGGACCATTCAGCGCATCTGGTTCAGCCGCATCTGCGCAAGCACAATCGGGTGGTTTTGGTGGCGGAGGTAGCTCAAGTCAGGCATCGGCCGTTTCCCAATCTGCAGGAATAAATTTGGGCCCTCTCGGTTCGCTTTCTTTTTCGGGTGCCGCTGCCGGTAGCGGCATATTTGGATAAATTAAAATTTATAAAAATATTATTTAATTAATTTAAAATCATTAAGCCATCGTTAGTTTTATGATAATTATCATTCATTTTTTAATGATAACATATTATTGCACTCATACCTTGTACAATGTCATTTCGCTGTAACGGTGTTTCGTTGCAACGTCATTTTGCTTTTAATTTGAACTTTTTAAAGATTGTATACTATTTTCACATAAAATTAGACGTTTATTTTTAGTTTAAATATTTTAAATCTTTTTACATTTGTTAAATAGAATTCGTCACGTTTTGCAAATAGAATTAGACAATTTCTACATATTATATGTTGAATAAGATTTTGTGTAATTTTAATTAAACTACATACATTAAAAAAAAAAAACTTAGATATTTATTTTAGAAATAATTTTATTATAAATAAATTCAATTCGGATAAAAATTTTATTTAAAAATAAAATAACAAAATTTATTTATTAAAATAACAAATGAGTCCAGCTGATTTACTAGCTCTATTTTAGCAAATCACCATCATAGTATTTTACTTCTCTGCCTAGGAAACTAATCCCTAGCCTATCAACGCAAATGGATTTGTGGTGGATTAGCTAATCTTATTTCACTAATCGCGTTTAGCTAATCCCTAATCTGTCAAAAGTATAAGGCTTTTTCTTGAATCTTTGCTATATAAGGAACTCACAATCACAAGATGTAATCAAATTTTACAAACTAATTCTATACAAACTTTTGATTATGATTTAACCTATGTTAGTTCTTAATGTTAACTTCCACTTAGTAATTACTTTAAATTAGATAGCTATAGATCTAAAGGATCTTTTTTTTAAGACACCGCCCAAGTAACAGCTTTGCTATATACAGGTAGACTTTTACTTAAAACACGTCTTTGAAGACGAAAAACACCTTTTAAATAGGTGTAATATTACGTCGAATTGACCGAATTGGAGAATTTTTCGACGTCGATTCCTCGTAAAATTATACCTAAGAAGTGCTATTTAGACTGTGTCCGAAACCTGTGATAAATAATTTTTAGTACTAATTTTTGACGTTTATTTAAAAAAACTGCACACACCCAAATTATCATAGTCAATTCCTATGATAATTAGCGACAACTACAGAATAAATTCAGGAACAAGTCCACTTTCATACACAACTTCGGATTTTGGAACAAGTCCACTTTCATACACAACTTCGGATTTTTTTGAAAATTGGCACAATGAAACTAGATTTATTCCTGATAATTTTGGTATATTTCTTTTTTCAGGACGTGATTGGTTCACGAGATATTTAGATTTTAAAAATCCAAATTTACCATATAAAATTGGTGCCTTCGCTAACTTTGTCGATGGTTAACGAACGCAATTGTATTGTTTTTCGAGTCTTTGATATTTACTATATTTTATTTGCGTTAGTGACATCTATTGTTGTACAGCAGAAAAACAAAAAATAAAATTTAACAAATTTTATTTAACAGTTAAATTTAAGTATGTAAATATAATTAAACAAGTTTGTATTGTTTGTTTGATTTATTTTATTATTTTTGTTTTGTCTTCTTTGTGGAAAGGGACCAATGCTAAGCGGCTTTGGGGAGTTCGTTATTTTAGTATGTGAAATGGAAAAAGTAGACCCACAAATTTTGATAAATTCTGGTATTTATTTGTCTTCTTTGTGCAAAGAGGAAGAGGGTCAATAGTAAGCGGTTTTGAGGAGCTCTCAATTCATTATGTCAATAATAATTAAAATACACATATTTTAAGGACCTGTAACATTTTGAACAATCCAGAAATTTTGAAATTTGCATAAAGTATGGGAAAGCGGGGGTTTGAGGGCGGCAGCCCCCATCCTCTAAGGTATCAAACGAATTAAAATAATTTTAAAAACACTTCTATATTTATTACACTTGCTGTGATTCTATTAAAATGTTTTTAAACTGAGAATGTATTGAAATCTTGATACGAGTAATTCTATATTTACAAATGAAATCATAATTTTCATATTTGTATAATAACAATTGCCATCCATACCTTTATTCCCCTTGAAAAATATTTAAAACCAATATTTTTTAATTTTGCTATTCGGCATCAGATATCACTAATATTAAAACAACAATAAAAATTTCAAAACACATTAAAATTGTTTAGTAGAGACATCATTACCATGTAATAAAGTGGGATTTTTAAAATCTAAATATCTCGTGAACCAATCACGTCCTGATAAAAGAAATTATACCAAAATTATCAGGAATAAATCTAGTTTCATTGTGCCAATTTTCAAAAAAATCCGAAGTTGTGTATGAAAGTGGACTTGTTCCAATTTTTTTTCAGTATGTACGTGATTGGTTGACGAGATATTTAGATTTTAAAAATCCCAATTTATTACATGTAATGGTGTCTCTACTAAACAAAAAGGCTGCGTGCCATACTCAAGGTAAATAACATTTTCGGTAAAAAATTTAGTAAATTGAAATACTGTACTAAAAAGTAGGGTAAATAGTGAAAAAAAGGTAATTGATTGTAGTTGCCGTTTTATTGACATTTTACTCAAAGTGATTTCAAATATTTATATCTACATAATATTAATATAAGATTTTCATTAATACATACATATATTAATATTAAATTAAATTTTTATCTCGATTGACGAAAATGGAAAAAACCAAAAAAAAATATTCGGAAAGATGTAAGGCTAGGTATTATTTGACGTTTATTTTATCACCTTAAACCAGTGAATTCAACCCTTCAAACCGGTATATTTTTCCCGTAAAGCCAATTTTTACTAAAAAAAATTACTTCAAATTTGGCACGATATGAGAGGTAAATTTGTACTAAAATTGCAATTTACCGAATTTTGTGATTTACCTTGAGTATGGCACGCAGCCTTAATTGTGTTTTGAAATTTTTATTATTTTTTAAATGTTAGTGATATCTGGCGCCGAATAGCCAAATTAAAAAATATTGGTTTTATTGTTCAAGCGGAATAAAGGTAAGATGGCAATTGTTATTATACAAATATGAAAATTATGATTTCATTTGTAAATATAGAGTTACTCGTATCAAGATTTCAATACATTTTCAGTTTAAAAAAATATTATTGTAATAGCTCACAGCAAGTGTAATAAACATAGCAGTGTTTTTAAAATTATTTTAAATCGTTTGATGCCTTAGAGGATGGGGGCTGCCGGCCCCAAACCCCCGCTTTCCCATACTTTATGCAAAATTCAAAATTTCTGGATTGTTCAAAATGTTACAAACCCTTGAAATATGTGTATTTTAAATTATTATTGACATAATGAAATTGAGAACTCTTCAAAACCGCTTACTTGGCATCATCTTTACATAAACAAGACAAATTATTTTACCAGAATTTATCAAAATCTTTTTTGGGTGTACTTTTTCTATTTCACATACTAAAATAACGAACTCTCCAAAGCCGCTTAACATTGGCCCCTTTATTTAAATTTAACTGTCAAATAAAATTTTTTTAAATGTTTTTTTTGTTTTTTCTGCTGTAAAATATTGTAAATTTCAAAGACGCACAAAAACAATATAATTTCGTTCGTTAACCATCAACAAAATGTATAGGAGTATTTATCATAGGTTTCGGGCACAGACTAATAAGACCGCGTCCGAAACCTGTGATACAATTTGTTTAGTACACATTTATGACATTTATTTGAAAAATATTCCCCTAAATTCACAAATTTTTACTATGCTGACCGAATAGTGTAATAATTTTTTGTATATTTCCCCGCTTCACATTTTTATTGCTCCATTTTAATTACAATAGTTTTCGAGAAACGGATAGTATGGACAAAAAAGGTCATGGATGGTATATGTAATTGTAGAGTTTGCACTGCACACGACATTTATTAGTACATATATATAACAATTCCCTCTAAACATGGTGAACTAAAAATGAATCAAAAATGAACTCTGTTTTATATGACTGAGTTCATTTTTAATTCACTTCACTAATTCGAAAAAGAAGTAAAAAAACTCATTTAACTCGTTATATGATAATTAGAATCCACCCGAAGTTAAACATCATAAACCACAGCTCAGGAACGAGTTATTTATCAAGTATTAAACAGAAGCCAATTTGGAACCATTGTGAATCATAAATGATCACTTTTGATATAAAAAAGAATTAAAATCGAATTGTTTATAAATCATTAATAAATCTCAAATGAATTAGAAAAGGAGCATTTTTAATTCAAAAATGATTCAATAATAATCTGAAGGTATTAGTGAAGTACGTACAACAAATGATTCAATTATGAATTAAAAATGGATTGGAAATAGATCTGTATTATTTTAATATTTTACATCTTTGACCCAAATCCTACCTGGTCTACAGGTAAGTCGACTCCAAACATCACAATTGGAGGAAGCTATATGCACAGGTAAGTTCATTAATTGACATCTAGTTAATTCCAAATATTCCTCAACACCAGGATTAGAGAAAGCTGTAGCGACAGCGACAGGTAAGTCGATGGGCAAATTTAATATTATTTGTTAACTCCAGGCTGCTTTTATACATGTTCTGCAAAAAAATAACAATGACTGTTATAAAAAAAAAACTTAGTTTAAATAAAATAATATAAAATGAGCTGAAAAATCAAACTGTAAAGTATAGGAAATGCGGAAAGTGATCGTTAAGACAAATCAAAAATCAAAAAAATATTGAAATCCAGTTACTAGTTAGAAACAGGGCTGTGGAGTTCGAGAAAAAATGTTCGATTCCGGCTCCGGTCCGACTCCGGAAATGTATAGATTTATTAACGACTCCGGCTCCTGCTCCGGCTCCAGCTCCGACTCCGGCTCCGGCTCCAACTCCGACTCCGACTCCAGCTCCTACTCCGGCACAAAATACATATAATATATCTTGCTATGCTTAAAGCCATAAGCGTTTCATTTACGTGAAACGTAAAAACATGCTATTTATGTGCTCAAAAACTATTGATGTTTAGCAAGCAGGCTAAGCTATTTGCAAAGGCCGTCGTTTTGATCGCAGGATGTTGTATTTTTTATGTTGTTTATTCTTTTTTTTGTTGGTAAATATTTATATTGATAATTTTCTCTTGACATACCTCCTACAACTTCTACAATTTTTTCCCCATGTAATTTGTAGAATTGCTTGCTTATATTTTGGCGCAACAAATACCTAAATAAATGCTGGATGAGCAATAGTCGATGATAAGATGACTTAGGTAAGACTGCAGGGTTAGAGCTGGGATGGCCCAGGCGCACAATTGATAATTTACATTTAGTTTGAACGCAAGAATGACGCCTAACTTCGGCTAGTCCGATTCGGAATTCCAACATGAACTGCGCTAATGCATATAGAAGTATAAATAATTGTGCTACGTAGGAGAAAAGGAATATTAATAAAAACAAACAAAAATCCGGAGCCGGAGTCGGTCAATTCCGCAAAGATCCGGCTCCGACTCCACAGCCCTGGTTAGAAATGTATTAAACAAATAAATTGTAATACCCTATAAAGGACACAATGACACTTTTCCATAGTAAACTTGCGGTCAATGATATTGGCAGATTTATCGATAATGCAGTATTATTTAATACGTGAAAACATAGTTCGGGATAACTTCTAAAGATGTCAGCTTTTACAATTTTTAATTTTTCGTAAATAAATCAAAAATAAAAATAATTTTTTTTATAATTCATGTCTAGTTGTAAGTTTTATTCGTGTTTTTTGCTTTTGTTTATATTTTTGTTTCGATACAACAAAAAAAAATTAAAAAAAAAACTACTAGTGCTATCTTAAGATTTAATCTATCTATCGCCGTTTTTTGACAGCGAAGACCTTTATAGGTATTATAATTTATTTGGTATTAAATCAAAAAAAATAAAACTAAAAAATTTTTACGAGCACGCTTTTACTTTTAACCACTTTGACTTAATACATACGAATTACGAATGTGAGGATGTTACAAAAAATGAACAAGAACGAGGAAGAGGAAGTACCAAGATATATAGAAAATAAGGTATAATATTGCGCATGCTGTTGCTATCCCTTTTTCACAATTTGACGTCACGTGAAGACAAAATTGTTGATATTTATATGGAGTTTCGTGATATTTTTATTAATTTTTTAAATAAATGGAAAATAAATGAATTTTTTTTTAGTTTTAAAAATAAAACATTTCAATTTTGATTTTAGTTATATACTGCAATACTTTCGGAATTAAATCGTGAAAAGAGGCATGTTTTAATATTCGTGTCTAGAGCAGACTGTATGAGCACATTACATAACAAGTTTTGGAATTTATGAGTGTAATTTTTTTGTTAAATGCAGAGAATGATTTGATTTTAATTATTTAATTCAAAAATTTGGGAGTGTTCGATTTTAAATACATAATTATACTAAATTTGAATAATTCCTATTGCAACAAAACTATCAATTGTACTGCTGATAAGAACACATATAGAACACTAAACAGTGAATGGGTGTTTTGATTTATTTATAGCGAAAACCATAAGACAATAAATGAAATAAGCCAGAGATTTAATTTTAATTTATAGTTTTATTTAATTTCCTTTTTTTGTGAACTGAATTATTATTTAATATATTTTTTCATTTAAATTTAACGTTGAATATGGATATAATATTTGAATAGGTACGTGGATACCAATAATTTGAAGCCAAACGAAAATAGATGGTAAAAATTTGAGTACTAACGTAAAAAAAATAAAAGTTTTAATAATTGGTACGTAAATGACCAAAAACATTTAATAATTTAATTGTTTTATGTTATGTATTCATAATTTTGTTTACCCTTTTTTCCATTTATCTTAGACATTATACACTCGAAAGAATTATTTCTCAAATATTTGGACCATAAAAAAAATATAAAGCATAAAAAGGGTCTCGGTAAACTATCATTATCAATTGTAAATACGGTTTGTTAAAAAAAATTACGATTATTCTTGATTTATTTCAAAAATTAATCAAAAAACCGACAAACTTCATATAAATGTCTGCTTTTTTGTCTTCACGTGACGTGATGCGCAAAGAAAGACGAAAATGAGACACGGGAATATACTACCTTTTTTTTCTGTATATCTTGAGGAAGTACGGTATTTTTGCTCGTCGCGACACGATCGTGTAGTATCCGATTTTGATACGAAACATTTTCCTTTTTTGTAATGCAAAATTAAATTCTTTTCGAATTAACAAAATTGAATCAGATTTTTTGATGTACATATAGTTGAAATTAATTCGAAGTCCGTAAAAACATCAATTTTAAATCAAGAAATATGAAGAAAGGTATTCCATTTTTAAAGATCTAAAAACCAATTAGATTTTTTGAATCATTATGTTGATTGTTTTTGAGTTTTAATTTTGAGTCTATTTAAATTCATAATTGATTCATTTTCTTCATGTTTAGTGGAACGTTTATGATTAATTTTCGATTTTTTTATGATTCATACTTTTGATTCATAATTGATTCATTTTGAATTTCATTTATGCATCATTATTCATTCACAAATCATTAAAAATGAGGCGAAATTTGGAGTCAACGACATGGGCGTCATTTTTTCTGAATCAAAAATGATTTAGTAATGATGCATAAATACGAATTAAATATTCAGAATCAATTCAGATCTAGTCAATTCAGATCAAATAAAAAATCCCATGTAACCACCAACCCAAAGTTTCAGTCAGATCACTTTCAGTCATTACTCAGTCAATCACTTTTGAGAAACATCTCAAAATATCATATTTTTGACAAAATCGATTTGAATTTTTTTTTTTTTGGTGTAAAATAGTTGAATTCATCAAATTCAACGTCACATCTATTCAGCGTGTTCAGACGTATATTTTATACTCTGTGTATTTTCCTCGTTCCTTACCTCTTTGCCTACAAACTAATTTTGGAGTGGGGATATTTGTGTGGATTTTTTCCTCAACAATTTTTATTGCGGCACGACTTGTTACACACTAATACATTGAAAAAGCAATATAAAAATTTGTATGGTCGGATTTTTTTTTTTTGTTTTCGCTATTCATTTGAAATATGACCGTTGTGGAATGAAGAAACAAATTATGTTTTCGATTTTGTTTCAGGATTTTCCGTCTTTTTATAGTTTTAAACATTTTTTAGGTTTGAGTACATAGCTATTTAATTATTATTAATACAGACTGTTTTTTATCCAATAGCCAAAATGGGGACGACTAAACAAAATTGTTTGCTAAAAATGTTTGATTTTTGATTTTTTGTTGTTGAGTACATTTCTTCTCAAAGCATCATAATGAAATGAAAATAATTTTACACATACATAGATAAATTGCAATTGGTGTCGAGAGTTTCAGATTTTACGTGTGAACGCGAAATGTGTGTAATTATGTCATGTAGAAAATATACGTCTGGACACACGGATTGAAAACTATGGGTAGTTTAGAAGTGACACTATGCCAGATAAAAGGTTCTTACATTTAAAGGATTTTTTTCCTATTATGTATCTCAAAATTGGCCATTTTTGAGATGTGTCACTGTTCTCGAAAACCGACGATATGTATCTTTAATAATAGTTGTCTGTTGGCTGACTTGGGTTTGTTACCATACCAAGTCTTGTGTTTGTCTTGCATGTGTTACTTTAGACATGTTTGCTGAGGACCTATATTTCTTGTGATGTAATATGTAAACGGTCGGTCGGTCGACTGGAATAGGTCACCATTTAGGCCAGTCCACTAAATATTTCGTGGTGTAAAATTGTAAACTAACTCATTTTGACGGGGTTAAAACGCCTAAATGTTTACTATTCAAAATAAAAATTTACATGAACATTTTTTTAAATAAACCACTGCTATATCGACTCGAATTATAACAGTGTATCAAATGTCAAACTATCCAAACCAAACGTCAAATATTAAGCATCGGTGCAAAACATTTCTCGCAAAAAATTAAAGTACTTGTATCAAAAACACTATTATTTATTGTAAAAGTTTTTAATAAATTAAAATGTAAGTATAGTACACTCTAATTCAATTGTATTATTATAATTTAGAATATATACTTAAGTATACATAACATAACCTAAAAATACTTCCAGAAAACCAAAATGATTATTCCGGTTCGTTGTTTCACTTGTGGCAAAGTAATTGGTAACAAATGGGAAGCATATTTGGGATTACTACAGGCAGAATACACAGAAGGTGATGCACTCGATGCGCTAGGTTTGAAAAGATACTGTTGTCGCAGAATGCTTCTCGGACATGTTGATTTGATTGAAAAATTGTTGAATTATGCTCCACTAGAAAAATAAAACCGTGAATTTATATAAATAAAACCAAATTGTGTTTTTTATTTCTCGTGCTATAGAGCCTCCAAAAACTAATTTTTATTTGATTTGTTTTTTTTTATTTTTATTATAAATCTATATCATTTATTTTTAAACATAAAATCACAAAACTAAAAACAAAAGAAATCATAACATAGTTTTTTTTTATGTAAAATCGAGAAAATTTAATGAGATACATGGAAATTATATGGCTTAAATTGGCTTTTGTTGACACTGTTTCTGTGGAATGCATTACTATTTTTACTGTTTACACCTAAAAACAACATGTTTTGGCCAATCAATCGAAATCGTTAATTTTTTGTTCCAGAAATTTGAGCCAGTCGCCCAAAATCGTACCTTGCTGGAATATCCTAATACAAATTAGTTTGTATACATCGCCAAAATTTACAATTAAAAAAAATAAAAAATTAAATTTTATCACAAAATAATAAAGCCAAAAAATAACATTTAAATTTGGATTCGATTCAAAAAGTGTTGTTTTGTTTAACATCTTAATTTTTTTGTTTGTTGGTTTATAATTAATTCTTAAAACTATATAATAAATGTAAGTGTGTGATAAATGAGAGTACTTTTGTATTTTGAAGTAGGTAATGCACTTTGGAGAATATGGAAATTTGTACAATTTTCAATTTGGTTTAATTTTCTGCTATAATTATATATAATTTTGTTTTAATTTTTTATTATGTACTTCCACATTCTCCGGCATTACCCTATTCGATTCCATGGGCGAAAATCATAACTAGTCCTGGTTCTATCATTACATCTTCCGCCATATGCGGATTGTCACATGTCAGCACCAGTACGGCTTGTTTCCCAGGAATTCGTCTACAAACGTAATTATCATAAATTCGTCTATTATTTTGTCGGGTCTCAAGTGAACTTAAACCACGTGGCCATCGTCGTTCATGACAATTTTCCATTAGATCGTCCAATATATGCGGTGGACAACCGGATTCGGACAGTGCTCTTTTTATCATCATCTGAAATAATTTTCAATTTTGAAATGTTTAACCGCCTGTATACATCAAATATATTCTACTACCTGTAAAGCATCGTCCGGGGTGGATATCATTCCACCCCATCGCGTCACTCGTGCCCTGGCCAGTGTACTACTCCACCGCACCACCTCATCACGTTCCATTTGATCAGCAATCGCTCGCATAGCCGGGTTCGATACACGCATTGCTCGCATAAAATCCTTAAACAATTGCAATTCACGTTTAAGTTCGTTAATTGTAATATTTTGATCACCTATTTCTGTCTTTAGCTCTCCTAATTTCTGCTGCTGCTGGTGGATTAATGATCGTAACTCGCGTACACAATTATGATCCTGCAACAAATTAAAGAGACAGACACAAACACATATAAATTAAAATAAAACATTTCGGAATACAATAAACTTACCTTAAATTCATCTTTTGGAATAACAAATCCGCAACCCTTTTCGCACGGTACTGGCCTTTTTGGATTATGTTCACATTCCTCCAAATGTGACGGCAATGAATCCAATTTTAATACTAATGTACATCCATATACGCTGTTATCACATGATATACATAATCGTGATAGTAAATTTCTTAAAATTCTAGGTACTGCCCTTAAATTAGCTGTTGTGATTGGATTCCGATCGACCGGACACGTTGGCTGTCGTGACAGCCATTCTGTTATGCAGGCACGACAAAATGCGTGCTCACATACGGCGGCCTAAAATTAAAATAAATTTATCATAAATTATTTATAATCGATTGAGTTTTTTTTTTTTAATGAGCAAAAATGTTTTCAAGTGAAAGCAAATTTTACTTTCGGTACCAATGTAACATTGCACGGGTAGAATGTTTATGTAGTGAACTGAGGAATCAAATATGTATGCAAGATTGTATTTGGTACACAATGAAGCTGGAATAAGCTCAAAATATTTGTCACCTGTGGTTAATTTGGTAAAATTAGGTTTTAATGGCAGATTCATTGCAACCAGGTTTCAATTTTTAGTAGTTTAACGGAGGTGACACGGCGGCAGTAACAACTAAAACATAACACAATTCTTTTGTCAAAGTGAGAGTAAGAATTGTATGACATCCATGGGTCTTTCTTGGGAATATTGACTATCGGGATTATATACAACACAATAGGCGAATTTGAATACTTCATCCAAAGATAACGACAAGGACGTTCTCGCGGCGGTCTCGACACCGATTACAGGTTATTGGTTCCAATAGAAGCGCAATCAAAATTTAGAGATTTAAACCCGTCCTTTAGCAAAGATTCGAATTATAAGCTATTGGCGACCCACTAGAAAAGCACCAAGGCCACTACAACAATCACCCGATCCTAGTCCATTATAAAATACCACGGATGGCAGAAGCAGATCAGTAAGACTACCTAGCAAGGTTTTTGCCGTTTAGAGACTTCGAAGAATTTGAACTAGCAGAAGAACTGATTAATTCGTATTGGCGACTTTAACAATGGACTCAGTAAACTATCGATTTGGCTTGATCTTTAGCTAGGCATTGCTGGCTAGCCTGGCCACTTCCCTCTTTCCCTTGTGGATTTCCACCATACAGCATGGTTTTCCTATTATTAGGGACCACCTGCTCCACCTTTTTAAAGCGTGCGTTGCTTTTAGCATTGTTCCTCAGGTTTGGTGCAAGAGCAACGTTATTTTTTACCGAAGACTGGCAAATCAGATTACACTGATCCCAAACTATTTCGGCCTATCAGTCTGTCCTCAACATTTCTTAAAACGCTCTTAAAGTGGAGTACAAATAAAAATATTCCCCTCTTAATTGGTTGTGATGCTAACGCCCACCATACTCTTTGGGGTAGCACTAATATTAATAACGGGTTCTACTCTGATAAATTATTTAAGCTCATTTGAGCTAGAAATACTCAATAAAGGCTGTGAGCCAACTTTTGTCAATTCTACGCGAAGGGAAGTTATTGATATAAGATATAAGTCTGTGTTCGTTGCCTATTGTCAATTTAGTTTTAAATTGGAGGGTGACAAATGATATTCTCACTTCAGACCACAGGTGTATTTCTTTTAACATCAACATTAAAAGACCACCTCTTAAACCATATCGTAATCGTATATCGTAATCGTAACTTAACCAATTGGGATCTTTTTTCTCTCGAATTTATTTGTGCATTCATCCTGCTATGGATATTCGCTTGGTTGAGGACATTGAGTTTCAAGATTACAAGCTCACAAAAGCATGTTCAACAGCTTTTGAAAATTCGTCTCCACTTATTACCAAACAAAAGATTGGGAATAGACCCTTCTGGTGCTCTGTTCTTAAAAAACAAAGGAAACTTACTAGGAAACTGAAGAATGAAAGCAAAAAATACTAATCTTAAATGCGATTGGGATAGTTTCCTAATAGCTCAAAAGGAGTATAAAAAAAGTTTAAGATCCGCTCACAGAACCGCATGGACAAACTTCTGTGAGGAAATGAATAGTTTCTCTGAAGTCGCTAGACTTAATAAAGCGTTAGCTAAAAATGACACCTGCAGACTTGATGCTCTTCGTCTATCGAATGGCAAGTTTACTTCTTTGAAGAAAGAAGCAATCGAGTCACTCACTCTCTAATCAATAGGAATTGCAATGAAGCACCTGACTGGGATTAAGCGGATCGGATAGTTCCGTCCAAAGTTCTGCCAGGGAGGTGTGCTCTAAAGACCTACACGAGTCGGCCCGCCCCGACTCGAAGATGGGCCGGGCCCGGCTTTATTTATATAAAAATCATGTCGGGCCGGGATCTCGGGCTGGAAACGACCAAAAATTATTAGTGCGTTTTATAAACGAATACATCGCAGAATATTTTTAATAAAAAATTATTGAAAGACAAACAAAACTGTGACAAAACATAGTAATGGTATTCTTCATGACGAATGTTTTACAGTACCTCACTCTTAATTATTTCACCTTTTTCGTAAAATATAATTATCGGGCTGTTTTCCGGAAGAACTTAATATTTCATTATGTAATCAATAAGATTCTTTCGGCTTTTTATAGACACAATATATTAATAATAATGGCATTCACAACATTTTCGACTTGTCAATCAGAAAAATGAAGAGGCCAGTCATTTATAATATATCTACCAAAAAAAGTAGAAATATCAAAATCCCCCCCGTACTTTAACCCCAGAGTTAATACAAAATGTATTTTGACTCTAAAAAAAATTATTAATATATTGTGTCTATAAAAAGCCGAAAGAATCTTATTGATTTAATACAGACAACTAAACTTCTCTTTCTATTATTCGTGTTGGCATAAAACACACAGAAATGAAAAGTTTTCCTTGTGTTTTTTGATTTGGTGAATTTATTTATAATTCGCTAAGTCAACTACACTCTTGCTTCATACTTAAAGTATGGAGTTGGAATTGTATTTTTGTAGTTTGGTCGTAGCTACCTGATGAGTAGATCGAACTTTTTGTTTTGAGATTATCAGTACGAAACCAAACTACCCACGAAAACGCAAGGAAAGGTTTTCTTTTTTAGAGTCAAAATACATTTTGTATTAACTCTGGGGTTAAAGTACGGGGGGGATTTTGATATTTCTACTTTTTTTTGGTAGATATATTATAAATGACTGGCCTCTTCATTTTTCTGATTGACAAGTCGAAAATGTTGTGAATGCCATTATTATTAATACATTGTGTCTATAAAAAGCCGAAAGAATCTTATTGATTTAATACAGACAACTAAACTTCTCTTTCATTATGTAAATATTTCTAATAGATTTTGTTAAAAAAGAGGAGAATTGCTTTAAATAGTACCGTAGGGCCGAGCCGGGCCTTTTTTTCATTTCCCTAAATTGGGCCGGGCCGGGTCGGCTCACCTCTTGGATTTTGAAAAAGGGTCGGGCCTGGGCCAAGAAAATTTCATTTTGTAGGTCTCTAGTGTGCTCTCACCCATGTTATGGTGATTGCTTTTGGTGATTGACGATCTACTCGTGAAACTTCAGCAGTCAGAGGCCTTACTATACAATTCGACGACTATTTTCAACGGCTATCGTTTTGTATTAGAAAGTACAAGAAGAAAAAGGAACACGATAACTATTGTTTTCTTTTTTCTTCCTGCGCCTTCTTATACAAAACGATAGCCGTCGAAAATAGTCGTCGAATTGTATAGTAAGGCCCCAGGCTTTGTTACTCAAAGCTACGCTGACGATTTTGTTATTAGTTGCCGGAAAGCACCTGAATGTGTTATTCGACTTAACGCAGAATGCCTTACGTATTGTGGAATCGTGGTGTGGTGGAAACGATTTACACGTTAATCGAAATCGAAATATTGGTGGACTAACTGTGCCTTTACTTTTCGGGAGGCCGATTAACAGATCCGACCACGTTAAGCATTTAGGTGTCTTCTTGGACAGTAAACTTTTCTGGAAATTTCACCTGGAGTATAAACTTCAAAAATCGACTGCCATCTTTTGGCAGTGTAAACGAGCCTTTGGGAAACCTGGGGTCTAACTCCCAAAATGCTGTCTTTCAAAATATAAATCATTGATTCTATCAATGTTATCTTATGCTTCCATGGTATGGTGGCCAGTGGTTAAATTAAAGATTTCAATCATTAAACTTAATGGTCTACAAATTATTGCTTGTAGGGCCATTACACGAGCCATGGCCTCGACTCCACTTCTTGTCATGGAATCAATTCTATTATTTCCACAGCTACATTCTTTTATTCTTGGCACAGCACGTTCTGCTGCGTTTCGGAATGTGGAACACTCTCGGTTCAGTCGTGGGCCATAGAACAATTTTAAATGATTTCGCATCATTAGTACCAGAAAATGGTTAATGATAGACTGATGTCTGAATTCAATTTCTCTAAATTATATTCAGTGGTGCGACCTTCGAGAGATCAGTGGAGATCACTGGATTTTCTTGAGAACTTGTATGAGTCGATAGTCTTCTTTTCTGATGGCACTCGCTCTGATAATAGTTCTGGTTATGGAGTGTACTGCCCTACGTTTGATTTAAATTTTTCAGGCTACCTGGGCTGGTATTGCACAGTTTTTCAAGCGGAACTAATTGCTTTTACGATCTGCGTAATTGAGGCATTGAACCTCGCTGTTACAAATATAAATTTTGTTTTCTGTACAGACAGCTAGGGATGTGGTATCGAAACGAAAGTATCGATACTTTACTCATTACTAGTATCGTAATAAAAGCATCGATACTCGAAGTATCGAGTACAATTTAAAATACGATTTACATAGCCGATGTAAGTTTTTTAATTGGGAGGGATCAATAAGGCATTTATGTAAATTTATTATAATGCAAAGTTAATAAATTTTTATAGCTCATATTTATGTTTCGGGTTTGTGTCAAAATCACTCCAGCTTTAGAAAACTATCTTTCTGATATATGGTATGGAATACCCGGTAATATTATCAGGTACTTCTTGGCGAGGCGGTACAATTGATGGAAAACGTTTTCGTTTCTTCCCACTGTATTATAGGGTTCGATATGGGCAAACTGAATTCGCCAAATACAAATTCAGCTCATCTTTGCCTCCGTCTTTGCGAGAACGCCTTTTACGACGGTAGTGAGCTATTTTTTTTTGTGATGGCTCCAATAATCGTATGAAGTTGAGGGCTGTTCTGGCCGATCTCCTTCATTATTTGATTCAGACGACAATGATGTGATATCAGAGGCGTTCATTATTTTTCTGAAAGATGAAGCATCAGCTAAGGTATCTTTAAAATTAATATTTTTGAAGCGGGGATCGAGAATCGTTAAAAAAGCCATAATGTGGTTGTTCTCGATTTCACCAAACCGGAATTGATGTAGAAATATAAAAATGATATTTTTTGTGTTTCGCTAGTTTGTTGGAACTTCCCCGGAAAATAAACAATCATAACATAAATATTAGTATGAACTATTCCTTATTAAAAATTATCGATATTTCGAGTAAGAAAGGATCGAGTACCAGTTGGGTATCGTTACAAAAGTATCGAGTACAAAAGTACTTGGTATCGTAATCAAAATATCGATACTATAAAGTATTGATACTTTTTGCGGATCCCTACAGACAGCTTATCTGTAGGTAGATTCCGGTTGTATGGAATTATTTTGTGGAATGGGATTTTGTTCTAAACGAGAATTTCGCATTCCGGTTCAGTGGAATGGGAAAATAAATCCCGTTTTTGTGGAATGCAACGTCAAAATTTCTCGTCGTGGAATTTGACGGTGAGATACAATTAATAGTGCCGCGGAATCCAAAAAAATTCTTAATTATAAAATAAATTGAACGTGAATCTATTCAATTATTATTATTTTTTCTAATAAAATGGGAGCTAGTGTGAAAAATGTTTGCAAAAAGTTTCGTTAACTCAGAAGGGCCTCCTTCAAGATATTTGGAGCAAAATACGGGTCGGCGAATGTAAATAATGATTTTTTAATTTTTTATTCATTATTTATAAACTTAGCAGATTTCAGAACACAGGCGGGTGCTTATTTTAAACTTAGAAAAAGAGCAGCAATATTACACTAGTAGTAATAATCGATATAAAAATAATAATATGTAACACCATAATTCATTTAAATAAATTTTTTATTTTGAATTAACATTAATTATGTACAAACAGTTTTATTTAACACTATCAATTTTCAATATTTCGCACCATTCGCATTCTCCGGCTGCATTAATTTAAATTATAAGATTGTTGTTGGCTATGTTATGCTGCTTATGTACGACTGTACGAGTAACATCTGTTGCTTTACGCCAACCATATTTGTATACACAAATATTCACCCTAACTAAATAATAAATGCGTGCATTTTAACAAATCACGACAAAAACGTAAATAAAATGACAGAAAATATTTCACTTTTGACATATTTCCCCGTATTAGACCTAGTACTAAAATCTTTTTCTCGCAAGGAGAACTAGAATACAAATTTGTGGAACGGTATTTTTCAGCGAGAAAATGAAATGTGGGAAAAATAAAAATTCCATTCCAATCCAATTAATTTCACAAAACCGGAATTTACATACTGTACTGAATTCTTTGGATAATCTCTTGACTGTGTCAAAATTTGTTAAGGACTGTAAATACTTTTTACATCTTCTCTGTTCTAGCAATAAAGTGACGATTATGTGGGTTCCTGCCCATTGTGGCATAGGCATTGAGGGTAATGATGTCGCTGATTCTCTAGCGAAAGCTGGGGCTGAGTTTAAATTCATCGGTCCCGAACTAGTTGTTTCCTTACCATTTGGTTATGTTGAGAAGGCGATAAAAAACTGAGCTGTAAGTGAATTAAAACAGCAATGGCTTGCTTCTTGTAGCTGCTGCATCGCTAAACTTTTTATTAGTGGACCTAATTTGAGGGCCGCTAGGTTTGATTTATCTATCAGCAAGGAATAGTTGAGAGTCTTGATCGCGACTCTTACTGGGCACGGTCATTTTAAAGTACACCTTCAGCGCATGGGGCTATCTCTTGACGCTGTATGCGAGGATTGCCTTGAAGACGATGATGATTGCATTCATTTCGTGTGCAGTTGTCCGGTTTTCAACAGAGTTAGGTTGCAAATATTTGACTCTAGATCCATTGCTGATAATCAGCTGTATTCCTTGCCTTGGCCTAAACTACTTCAGTTTATTAAAGCTTCAGTACGAGTTCGCGAGCTAGGATAGAATCACTGGTATGTACCATGGGCCCATCGTGTCATTGAGTGCGGAACCTCGGATGGGTCCAACCAATTTTTATAATAATAATAATAGCTTTGGGACATATGGTCTGCATTTTTGGGACATCGAGTTTCTTGAAGAACAATGAGTTTTAGCCGGTACTGCTTCATGCTTGTGATAAGGCCCTTAAGGGCCTGTGGGGGGGGGGGGGGGGAAGGCTATTTCTGAATTCGATTCGAAAATATAACATTCTTATATGATTTGAATCAAATTCGCTCGTTTCTCATTTAAAATAAAATACGAATCTTGTATTTCGATTCGTTTCATATTCAGAAATAGCACCCCTGGTTTTCGTAATAACTGCACGTTTCACGAGCCGATCCTAAATCTTACATTCGGGTGCATTAGCGGGAGTCAGGAGATAATGTTGTTTTAGCACTACTCCGTTTTTGTTAACATTTTCAACTGTAAAGGATTTTACAGATGCAAGTAATTACTTGAGCAATCCAACCATTTAGTCGCCACCACAACGGCCACCATCCAATTATAAAACCGAAATCTTTGAAGACACGAAAGTCAGATCAAAATTTAGATCCAAAAACAAAACCTAGTTTATATTATTTTGTTGCTTTCAATAGTCGCATTTCATGACCCGAAATAACCGGATCCAGATTGCCAAACACTAATTTTTGTTTTCGGATTAAATACATAATACGAGTACACAAAATGTTGTTTGAATTTGCGTTTCTTCGTCGTTTCATGATACATGATCTGATCAAAATTTTCAAATGTATAAGGCTAATTTCACCTGGAATAAACGTTAAGTTCTTCTTATGCGGCATAGTTTCATTAAACAAGATTGGAATTTTGGTTCGTCGTGAATTCAACTGTAGTCATTACTGGGAAGTGTATACTACATCATTTTATGGTGAGAATGTAGTGTTTGATTATTAACGTAAATAAAAATAATATCAGTCCCAAATATGTTACGAAAAAAAAAGAACTAGAATACTCAGTGTGTGAAGTCGTGTTTTTCATTCGCTCCTTAATTTTTATCAATTTTCTCTTGTTTTTGCTTTCATTTAATTTTAAAAAGTTGATACAGCAGAGGCAATATATATAGGGACAAAATTTTAATTAAAAAATTGAATATTTAAAATAAGAATTGATATTACTTTTTATTTTAGTTAATATACATAAGAAAGGAACATCAAATAATTATGCCCATTTTGGATTTCGAGTGAACTACCGTCTTTAAAAAATAAAACAAAAAATTCCTGAAGGCAATATTTATAAGGACATTTTGCTAATTTGTATTATATCAGCACCTTATTGTTAACCTAATAACCAGTATTACCTCCTGATTTTATAATTACTTGTTGGAGATCATACCATCAGCGAGCCACTCCCAAAATTTCGTGATTGGCGAGTAAGACTGTTCCGACGAGTATCTCCCCAACATCATTGCCAACCATCAGGGCCGTCAAGAGAAAACTTTTTCTCGTCGCTAAAGATGGCATTATCCCACTCCTCATCCCAAAATTGGTAAAACTCAGCAAATCTTAACCGAGCGATTTTATGCCTTGGTAAAAGTCGCGGACGAGCATCTCGTTTTATATATTTCAGATGTTCCGTTTCTTGCAAAATTTACCGAATACGCCTTTTTTTAGTTGGAAGTTAAAGATACTGCCCTATCTGTGCAGTAGACATTGAATCATTTATTGCAAGTCGTTTAATCTCTCGTTTGTCGCGATCAGTTATCGTTGATTTACGATCACAACGCTTTTTAATGCCATATTTGTCTCGAAATGTTACGTAGTTATGCACAACGGTTTTACTTCTACATATTCTGTCAGCAATTTCACGTAATGAATGGTTGGTGTAGACATTTTTGGAGATTTTTTGATGTTTTGATTAACTTTTGACGCATAATTGTTCTCGGTTTTATTTTTGAACAGAATTGGCATTTGTTTTGTGCAGGTTGCTGTTTTGATTGCCAAAGCGAAACGATCTATATTTTTTTTCTGGTTTGTTAGTTATTGATAAGTTGAGCTCAACTCGTTTTGATTTTTTTCTTTTGTTTCTTGCTTCTATATTTTCTCCTTTATGAATATTTATATTTATAAAATTTCTCTAGTTGAACGGAAAATTTTACTGAATAAAATGGACGGTTTGTTTTTGGATGTGGTGTGGGTCCATAACTTGATGAAACGAGGAAATGAAAGAATTGAAAATTGAGAATCAATAAATGAGATATATGGCACTTTGAATTTTCTTGGTATTGCATAAATTACATAAAATTAGGGATAAGTTGTTTGCCGATATATCTCTATTGATATCATTGTCAAAGATTTTTCTTTTTTGGATGGTTGACTTGCACCAGTTTTCGAAGTGAACGGTCTATATAGAGATAGGTTGCATAAGTTGTTTGAATGTTATTTTTTCAAAAGTAATAACAAATAAACTTATTGATAAATAAATCCTAGATAGACTGAATGAATGATAAGGATAACTATATACGACTCTACTGTGAACTATTACTTAACCGCTCAAACTATTGTGTTTAAAATTTCCCTTCCTAAATAAACTCCTTTTTTTAATTAGTTTGTACAGATCTCCTAATCAGACGGATTCAGAGACGATTAGCTTCTTCGGGAACTTGTCAGACAAATGTGACGATATTCGCAATCAACATCCCGAATGCGAATTAATTATGGTCGGTGACTTTAATGCCCACCATAAACAATGGTTGAATCACAAAAATACAAATGTCGCTGGGCGCCATGCGGAATGGCTTGCCCAACCTCACACAGCTTGTTAGTGAGTCCACATTTGAATGCCAAAATTCTAGAGGAGTTCATATTCTAGATCTCTGTTTGACATCAATCCCTCATTCCAAGGAGGCCCATGTCGAAACTGGAATCGGAAATTCTGACCATAACCTAATAACCACAAAAATATCTGTCGAAACACCACTAGAATTTAGGCAGTAGCCAAGGCGTCTTTGGCATTTTAACAAAGCTGATTTTGATGGTTTACGATCATTTTTTCAACACTTCCCTTGGGAACGCCATTGCCTACATAACAACAACATAGTCGACGCCGTTTCCAGTTTTACTGACACCGTCTTACATGGAATGAATAAATTTATCCCCTCATCATTTTCCAATCCCAATCAAAATTTTAAAATATTTTCAAAAGAAGCCACCAAAGCTGCCAAACAAAATAAAGTGGCACACAATAAATATAAACGCAACGAAATTTCTTATGAGGAATACAAAACAATACGGAACACCTGCAAACAAACCTGTGGTAGAGAAGCAAAAAGAGCTGACAGCAGGAAAGCCAATGTGGCTTCCGAGTTGAAAATCTCCGATCGCAACTTTTACCACATGGTCGCATCGGTTGCAAATATTTCGAAAACATCTGTTTCAGCATTGAAACGTGCTGACGGCGCCTTGGTGGTGGATCCATATTTACAAGCCGACTTATTGGCGAGCGTCTTCTTCAAATCGGTCTCGACATTAGTTGTCCCAGATGGAAGTGGACCCCCATTAATTCCATATTGTGGTTCTAAAATGAGCCCCGTCGCCATCTCGGAGGAAATTGTCTTTACTAATCTGAAGTCAATGAATGCAAACAAAGCCACCGGACCTGATGGAATTCCAATTCGAATATTGAAGGAGATTGCCAGTGAATTGGCTCCAATATTATCTAAAAAATTTCCTACTTTCATATAAGCAAGTTGACTACCCGAACGCCTGGAAGAATGCAATGGTGCAACCCGTGCTAAAACAGGTTTGTGACAAAACTGACCCTTCAAGCTACCGAACAATATCAATTGTGTCAGCCGTCGCTAAAGCCTTTGAGAAATGCGTCAATCAACATATAGTTAAATATCTTGAAATTAGCAAATTAATTTCGGATAGACAATACGGATTACGTGAAAACCGATCCACGACCGATCTCCTGACGTATGTCACGAACAAATGGAATCTCGCCCTAGAACACCACGGAGAGGGCTTTGCAATTGCCTTGGATATATCCAAGGCTTTTGATAAGGTATGGCATGAGAATCTTATTTGTAAACTTGTGGCATACGGGCTGGACTCAATGACCACCAGGTGGATTAAAAACTATCTCAATGACCGAAAAATCAGCATCGTGCTTAATTGGAGATCATCATCGACCCACTCCCCAATAGCCGGAGTCCCTCAGGGATCACCTTTGTCACCGACCCTGTTTTTGCTATACATCAACGATTTGCTGGATCAGGGTTGGTATGTTTTAAACTCTTTGTTTTAAACACTGTTTTAAACAGTGTTTAAAACACCTTGTTTTTTTTCTTTTAAACAGTTGTTTTAAACAAAAATTGAAATGTGGGTTTTGCTGGTGGAAAATCTTTAAGCTTGCCGATAGACTTTCGCTGGAATTCTTATTGTGATTCGTTAGAGTCGTATCTGGTAAACTGGCCTGCTAAACATGAAAAGATTGGCAGAGGATATAGTTGCTTTATTGAAGCCAATTACAGTGACCCTTGACAAAAAACAAAGTAATAACTGCAAATTAGCAGACGCAGTAGAGGTCTGGAAAGGATTGGAGCCACATTTGACTGGAAATGAACTGTTAAAACATTATATCAAAAGAGATACAATAAAACACTAACAAATGCACATTTTGCAGCATATCTTTTAAGTCCTAAGCCAAGAAAATCAGTTATTACTGCAGACGAAAGAGAAAAGGCAGTGGATTTTATTGAATTAAATTTTTCAATAAATTTCATAAATACCACATTTATGAAATTTGTCGCAAAATTAAACCCATTCAGGGATTCACATTTTAAAAATTATGTGCAGCTCACAGATTTTGAATGGTGGGTGTCAATGCAATCGCTTTATCCGAATATTATTTCGAATAATAATTTGGCTTTGATTGGTCAGCTGCATACTGCTATATCGTCATCAGCTGGTATAGAAAGGATTTTTTCTAAATTTGGATTAACTCACACTGCTTTAAGAAATAAACTCGGAACTAATAAGGCAGATAAATTGGTTTTCGTTTCGCAGCAATTAATTAAAATTTAAAATAGATGTATAGGTTACTGCAGACATTACAATTTTTTAATTTTGTTGTATAATCATAATGGAGATATTTTATTGGTGTTTTTTATACCATATGTATATGTATAAGTTTGTAACTTATACCTTCAATAAAAAAAAATTAAATACGAAACAGTTTTTCATTCATCTGAATTTATATGTAGGTAACTTTATCTTTATTTCTTCCTAACCAAAAATATTGTTTAAAACAAAAAAAACAGTTTAAAACAGAAAAAAACATGTTTTTTGTTTTTTTTATTTAAAACATGTTTTTTACCAACCCTGTGCTGGATAGCACTGTAAACCCTATCCATAACTTTGCGGATGATGCCACATTGCATTCTTCTATTTCATTCGAGGCAGAGCCTAGCATTACAGATCTAAATAATAAACTGTCAGAAGTCGTAACTTCTCTTAATTCTGATTTAAGTACAATATTTGAGTGGGGTAACAACAACTAGTACAATTTAACGAAAAAAAGACACAAATATGCACATTTTCACGTAAAAAAAAGTCACAACGACTACCCATTTGTGGTAAAAAAACATATCCTTGTGGGTTGCGACTCAATTCGACTGCTTGGTGTTCAAATAAGTAACAAACTCAAATGGAATGAACACATTGTTGCATTGGCTAAATCAGCTTCAAAAAAACTCGGGTTCCTGAATCGATGCAGAAGGGTTTTTAAATCGCATCTAGTTCTTCAGATATATAAAACCTTCATCCGACCATGTATAGAGTATTGCTGTCAAGTTTGGGGAGGTGCGCCTGGTACCACCCTCCACTTATTGGATAGGTTTCAACACCGCGCTATCAGAATAATACGGAATCCCAGACTTACTCAAGAACTAGACAGCTTACCATTCGTTACAACAACCAGAGTAACAAGAGGAACAACCAATACACATATGTTTACGGTGAAGCTCCCGAAACCTCGAACTAAAGAAATCAAGCGCGAATTTTTATACAGAACATCAAAAAAGTGGAATTCGCTAATACACTTCAAATTTCCGAAGTAATACAAAATGAGAATAAACTTAAGGTAGCTATTAATCTTTACTTGCAGGATCGCGCATTGGGTGCAGAAGCTCTGACAGTTACAAGGAGCTAGGACCGTTAATAAGTCCGCTCTGCACCCAATTAAAAAATGTATAAAAAAAAAAAACTGACTTAAACAACCATTAGGTCGTAAATATGTGCAAACGATTATGCTGCCGAGTCTTAACGGACAAATACACCCACCGCGAGAATTGGGGATGGTGGGAATAGGAACACATCTTTATATACAGCACGAGAAGAGAAGACCCCTGGATATTAAGTATTGAGTACACATATTGATGAAACCTATAGCAACTACTAACATATACTTATGCACTAACAATTAACAAAATCTAAATCTAGTGTGAGAATGGTTTTATTTAACAAATTTTTTATTTTAATGAATTAACTATGTAAGTAGTTAGAAAATAACTTTGCTGCGATTACTGCCCTAGTTATATCTGTGACTAACATCCCAAATCCTTACAAACCTTTTGTGTTGAGGATGCAGGCAGGGCCTGGGCCCGCATAATTCTGGAATATGGTGCTCCCAGATATCTTTTCTTGATAATGGGTTAGGCATACTCCAGGAATGTGCTATACATACCTAGGATCACCATTATGGTTGGCGTGTAGATCTATATCATATCATATCAGTCCAAAATATGTTACAATTTCAACCTGTTAATAAAAATCAATATTGACTGAAGTTATTTCAAAAGTACGATTGTTTATCATCAGGTATATAACCAACTATCGAAAGTCGAAATTAAGCGACAGTCATTCTACTTTTAGAAATAGCTTATCTCAAGATAAGAAGGCAAGAGAGGGAGCATTGTACAATTGATCAAAATGTTGAAAGATCACAGCTGGCCGACAACATCGTAATCAGTTATTCGTAATCCAGTTTTTATATGTAATTTGGCGTACCTACCCATGAATAGGTGTACTATTTTAAAAACCCAGTTCACCAGGTATAAAAACCTGGGTGATCCTAGATACGCTGAAGAAACCAGTCTATGTAGTACTCAATCAATTGCCACAAGATAATAACGCCTTCTCAAAAACTACATTTTTAATGCAAAATTATATTAAACTATCAAAACCTGGTCGCCAATGTAACCCATTAAAGTTAATTTTGTAACACACAAATCTACACCATCGTCAAGTTTTTAGTTCAAGTTATGAAATTCAATTTACATTTTTTTGTTTTAGTTATTTTCAACCGAAAATACAAAATAAAACAGAAAACACATTGAGATGGTAAGTTTTTCTTATAAGCGCGTTACGAGAGTTTCTATTGCGGCTGCTAAATATACAAAGTCACACCCACGAAGTTTGTGGTTGCACAATTTAAGTATTTCGAGCGATAAACATTATGTATGCCAAAGTTATTGATATACCGATCGATTAAGAAAAAGAGTTCACATATGGATACTAACCTGAAGTGGTTCCTCGAGTACACCTGAACAAATGGGACATATTAACTCTTCATCAACTTCTCCTTGAAATCGTGTTAAATCAAATCCCATTTCTTTCTGCCTAAAACTTAAACACTGTAATCCTTTTGTGTTGTTATAGTTCTGTTTCTGCTAAGATGAGATGACCCCACAAAATACACACACACACACAGACAAACAACCACAAATTCGCAAGAGCACACAAAAGTCACTAACAACAAAAACACGTTTTGTGACACTTTTTTGTTTTTTTTTTGTTACATTTATAATTCACCAATGAACAATCACTTAAAAATATATATTACACCATTTCATATGTTCATAATAAACATAATCACTGAATATTTTATTTGCGCTCCAAGAATATACATCCCTTATTCAGGATAAGACCGCCGCGATCAACCAAGGTAAGACGAACAAAATTACAACAAAACTGTGTGCGGAAGTCAATCACTGTAATGTATTGTGTGTGCACTCTTTGTCCGGTTTTTGTACTTTATTTTATTTTTATGTATTCTCTTCTTAATTTCTTGTTAGTTTTTGTGTTTTATTTTAAAATAAACTACAAAATGAAAAAAAAAAAAAAAAAAACTGGACACTGCAACTTTTTGGTTTAGTTTTTTTCTTTTTTCACTAGCTTTTTTTTTTTTTTGTTGTTATGCTAAATGACATAACATCAGACAAGCGTACTCAATAATTTTCTTCATTATGTTGCTTGGAATATTTTCGTTTTATAATATAAAAACTTAAATTTTTAATTCTTTTTTATTATTAGAACACTTTTTACTAATTTTATTGTATAATTTTGGTTTGATTTTATATATAAAATATGTTTTATCTATTAATTTGCTAAAATGTTTCGTCCCGTTACATTACTCGACTATAAATAAAATAAAAAATGAATGGAAACTGCATTATCGATATGTCAAATAAAATTGTTGCCAAAAATGCTTATGTGCAATCGATGTTTACTTCAGTTTTTAGCTCAATATAAATTAAACCGTTTACGTACACTACATGTATGTATTTTAAATAAATTGTACGTTTGTTTGTTTATGTAAGCTATTCTGGGGCTCGAAGCAATCCCAACTATTTCTCGGTTTACTTTAACTTACCTTACTTTCCGAAGCTGAGGTTATACGGATATAGACCTCTTTTAAATGCTCCAAAAATCGCTTTTACTTTCCTCCGCCAAAATAGATAATCGTGGCCGCAATATTTCTGTTAGGTACGACTTTATAAATGAAACACGATAAACGATCAGTTTATTTTACTATTATATATAGTATACTTAAAACATTATTATTATAATAATAATACAAATAATCATATAATTAGAGATACAATTCATTTCATACTTAAAAATACTTAAAATTAACAAAACAAAAAAAAAAATGTCATCACTATTTCTTGATAGTTTGAAGTTCTGCTTCTTCATGGCTATTATCGACTATGCTAATTTGTGTGTCATTATTTCGACAGAGTAGCGGAACTCCAGAGTCACGATTTTCTATTTTACCGTCTATAGAGAGCGTACGCAGTAATATTTCGAGTTCTTCTTCAGAATTTGCTTCGGAGATTTTTGTTGTCAGAGCCCCAGTTAAAACTTGTTGCACCGACGGGTGTTGCCCTAGCAAGATTAAAGGAACACCGCGCTTTGAAAGCTCCTTTTCAATTGAACCTAGCCCCCGAGCGGCCGTAAAATCAAATTCATTTACATGCCTACAATCGAGCACCATCGGTAGAGTGCCATGTTCATTTACCGCTTTGCCCAAACCATTTCTAACCCATTCAATGGCCGGAAAATATAGTAAACTGTGTCGCGGCCGTATCATTACATATTCAATGCCGGACGAAGTTTGTTGTTTTTCTACAAGTATATCAGGTCTAGCCGCTCGATACACCAAAAATGCTAGATCTGTTGCTACACCAGCCAACAGCCCAATTTCGACACCAACACCTAAACTTAAAATAAATGTCACAGCGCCCGGTAATAATTCCCTTCTGCTACATCGCCACAGTGGACGAATTACTTCATATTCAATCATAAAAATTACAGCTGATATTACAACTGCACTTAGTGCTGCTTTTGGAATATACTGAAAATATGGTGTCAGTACACCGACTGCCAATAATACTAGAACTGCTGTATAAACACCACCAATTGGTGTTTTAACTCCACTAGCGTGATTTACAGCGCTTCGTGAGAATGATCCGGTCACTGGCATTGATGAGAAAAATGATCCAAGTATATTACTCAACGATAATGCAAACATTTCTTTGGTTGGGTCAACACCACTTCCACCAAACGCTTTTGAAATCGCAACATTACCTAAAACGGCAATTACTGGTACCAAAGCTATAGATGCTCCAAGTGATTTGATCTAGAAATAAATCGGTTTATTTATTACCTAATTACTTTTATAGATATTCAATTATTTGATGCTTACCATTTCTAGAAAATCAAGATGAATAACAGTTTCATCATCTAATTCTTGAGTTGTTTCGAAATTTGGTAAACCCACCGGAGGAAACCCACTTTTTACCATACCGGTCAGAAAAAAATAACCTTTCCCGTTCATAAATGTTTTATATGCCAGCAAACTGGAGAATAATACAATCAATGCATTTCGCGATGTTGATATCGCCCAGAATACGCCACCCAGCAGCTTACGTTTCGATGATGCATTTTCAGGTGTTTTAATGTCTTTTAATTTCTGAGAAAAAAGTTTTAACGAAATTTAAAATAAGGTCTCCTAATTTCGATAATTACATATTTACAATTACTTACTCTTAATAATAGTGCGGCAGCCAAACATGTAAATCCCAGTAAACAATCACCCAATCGTACATTTTGTAAATTTGTAATCACAGAATATAAAGTTTCTAAAAATCCAGATCCCGTGCCACCTTTAAGTCCTAGCAGCCCTTTCAATTGTGACGCTGCAATAATTAAAGCGGTGGCTGAGGTAAAACCGACCGTAACCGGTAGAGAAATTAAATCGACGAGAGCACCAAGCCGACATACCGCAATTAATGCTTGTACTACGCCTGATAGTAGGCATAATAATATTGCTAGATCGGCTCCAGCATGCTTTCCTATACCGGTGTGTTTACTTGTCATAAGTGCTAAGAGAGCCGTTGGACCGATTGTCACTTCTGGACAACTACCTAATACTGCATACACAAAACCTCCCATAAATGCTGAATATAAACCATATTGCGGTTCTAGTCCTGCTAGTGTTGCATATGCTAGCGCCTGTGGTATAACCGTTAAACCAACTGTAATCCCCGCTATAAAATCACTTAACGCTATTTGAGAAGTATATCCCCGTGTCCATCGTAAACCGGGTAATATTTTCTCCATACGGGTTAAACCCATATTCTTCAAATCTTCCTCCTGGTCCCCTATTTTTGTACAATTTTTTTATAAAAGCAAGTCTTAGTGTAGAATCGATTTAGTATTAAATTTGTTAATCGTCTCTATTGCGTCCCACTAAAAAGAAAATTAAATAAAATAAAATTCAATTAGATAACAAAGAAATTTGTAATTGAAAATTTAAAAATTTTAAATATGTAATTCCAAACGTGATGATGGGCCTTTTACCATCTTCTATTGATTTAATTAGATCATAAAAGATATTCTAGTTAAACAGATTTATGTTAATAATAAATAATTGAATAAATATCGTTGTGATTTTGTGTAAATTATGGTGATCAATATTGATATTGGTCTGTTTCACCCCGCGCGAATGTAGTAAATTTAATTTCAAATGATTCACATTCAATTATTTAGGTATGTTGATTTTCGCGTAAAAAAAATTTTCAACGTCTAGATGTTAATAAATTGTACGAATAAATCACTTTTCACCTGTAAACCATTAACTATAAATCATTAGTTTCACTCATGTTCTTATGGTTGAATTGCCTTTTATCGTAATTTATTAGAATTAGCGTGTCAGCTCTTTACATATTTTGTACGCTTGGAAGTTCGAATGTAGCTCGGAAAGGACAAAATTTAAATACATAAGTAAACGATGCACAAGTGCCATTTTCGGTTATTTGTTGTTTAAAACCAAAAAAAAATGTATTTAACTTTTCGGTTAAGTAAGCAAATTACAGAGCATTCACAATGAAAAAACTTTTTACTTTTGACTTACAGGTTAGTATGAATTTTTTAGATAATGAACAGAAATGTCGGTTCGTTATGTTAGAAATTCATACAAACCTGCAAGTCAAAACTAAAAAGTGATTTCATTATCTATCTTCCATTGGCATGAGCAAACTAATCACAAGTTCTTGTACCTCACAGTACACATAATAATATGTATGTGTACTGTGCTTGTACCTACCTAACTAACCTACTCGCAGCTACTCATACTAAATCGATGGTGTAGTTGTTGGTACTTGTGTTACTCACAAATTCGCGCAAGTAGCAAATTTGCCCATTGGAATACAGCTATTGAAAATGCACTGTTATTAAGAATAAACGCGCTTAATGAGGGACTTTCCCAAAATCGATTTTAGTTCATTTGTCCCCACGCTTGGGCAGCGCTGATTACATTTTTTTTATTTTTACATGCAAAAACAAGTAAAATCATGTTTACAAACACAAGTTTCTTGTCTAAATTAGTGGGTGTCCCGTTCCCGTACTTTTTTTTTATGATTAATAAAGATGAGTATGTTGCGATTAATAATAAATATCAAATTTTAAAATTAATTTAGTCGAAATTAATAATTTAATGAAACATTCAAACACATGTTTGACCATATAAAACTACATACGAAATATTTTAGCCGCCAGTCAGCAAGCGTTGGAATTCTATTTGGGAAAATCCCTAATTAAAGGGAAACCTTCTCCAGACAACAGGTTTTTCAATAATTTTTTACAAAAAATTGAAGTATTTGTTGCAATGAATTAAATTACATAATAATATTGACGTTCAAATAAATACAAAATAGTATATTGTGTAACTAGTAAAGAAAACGAGTCATTTGCTGTGTTCCATTGGCCTGAGTAAACTACTCACAAGTACTTGTATCTACTCGCAACTACTCATGCTCAAACGATGGTGTAGTTGAGAAGTAGTTACACACAAAATTTACGGCAGAGGGATTTTAGTTTAAAAAATTCTAATAGATGACTCTATACCCATTTTGTTTGCGTGGAATGTCATTTTTTTAACCCTAATCAACCAAGGTGTGCCTTTTGGCTCATTTGATAAATGTATCGATTTTCAAAATAATGTTAATTTAGTTATAAACTTGTATGTATTTTATTTTGAAACATTTCCATACAACGTACTTGGCATTCTTTGCAAAAATTTATTAAGTTATTTGATTAAAATTTTAATTTACTTACATAACAAAAATATGCTGGTTGGATAAGGGTTAAAAAAAAAAATTTTGTTTATGTTTGTGAGACGTCACGGCAATTTTTAAATAGCAAAAATATTTTAATTATTTTGTTGTTTAATGTTTTATTACTTATTATTAATAATTATTATTAATGGAACAACGTGTTTTTATCAAAATCTACCAGTTTTATTTAAATTGAGGTTATGTTTTACTACTATCACGAAAATTCGCGTTCCATTGGACATCTACTCATAAGTACTTGCAAGTAGCAAATTGTTTCCAATGGAACACTACAATTGCAATGCAATACGAAAGTGAAATTTGTAGCCTGAGCGATAGAGAGGGCTGCACTCACTTGAATATTGTAATGACTCATTTTCACACGATAGAAAAAATAAATTATTTGCAACAAAAAATGAAATTGAAACGTTTGGATTTTCATAAATCGTGTGGCAATATTAAGAAATCGTTGTGTAATGAATATTTCCACACGATTTTAGTATACGATGCAAAGGCTCCTTTTCTTATATAATTTAAATTCAAAAATCATCATCGAAAGCATAGGTTACTGCACTATCGTAGAAAAACAATTTTTTATGAGTCAAAAAAAAAAAAACGGCGGCGCTAGAGGTGCTCGAACTTGGCTCCTAGAGTTTGCGCAGTGGAACGCCCAGGTCAATCAATGAAACAATTTTTTTTCATTAAAATAAGTCAATCCGCTTTGCATGAACCTAAATTTAGCAACAAAAAAAAAAAAAAAAATTGAAAATTTGAGGACAAAAAGAAAAAACTTTTGTCCTCAAATTTTCAATCTTGGTTTTTATAAATTCTGGAAAATGAGGATTTCCATTGGAAAACGAAAATTACCAAAAGTATAAATTCTGGAAAATAGGGAATTTAGTTTTTAAATAAAAAGAAATAAACCAAGATTTTGATACGCTCCCATTAAGAACATTCTTTGAATAACTGCGCATACGAATACATTTTGTAAACAACTTCCAATAGGAGTTATTATTTTTATTAATTTTTAGGAAATGTATAATCTGTTTTTAGGCTAGGATAAGTTATTCGTTTTAATTATATTATAAAATTATAACCTTTCTTGTTTTTTTTTTTAAATTGCAACAACTAAATCAAAACTCAAAAATCACTTATTTGAATTGACGATTGTAAATGTAGAGAAAGCACTACCTGTCGGAATAAAATAAAACTGAAGCGACCATACAAAAACTAGCATCAGCGCTCGCAGAACGACTAAAATATGGTATAGCGGAAATTTTTAAAAGTGAAGTGGATATAAATATGTTGTCTAAAACCACGGCTCCAATCGCCAATTTTCATTTGGGAAATTATGAACTTTTATGAATATGCAAGATTATGTTGCAGATAATTACTAAAACTGCAAGATTTTGTGCTTGCAAGATTTTGTAACATTCTCATCGTGTCTTTGTCGAAACAAAATATTTTTGTGGTGAAAAGTGAAGTTATAATTACTTACAAAGCAGAATATACCGGATTATAAGATATTTAATACTAAAAACGTGACTTTCCATCACGTAGGATTTGGGGTAAGTCCTAGTTTAAGGAGTCACAGGGTTATCTAATAATTATAAAGACAAAAAAAAAATAGATTAACTTGTTAGAAGAGACAAATAATAGGGAGGGAATTGGGGCTACCCAGTTTCATCCATATATAACCGATGACGAAGAAATTATCATAAACGAAACAGAGTCAGAGACAGAGACTGATAAAGATATGACAAGAGATAAAAAAGTTAAGCGATCTAAGAATGAAAATACAAAAAACTCTAGAATTAGCACAGGCAAAATTCTAAAAAGAAAAATGTCGGGCAAAAGTGATGAAATATTAACACAGGATGCTAACAAAATTACCAAAAATAACGTGGTTTGTGAATCAATTGAAATGCTGGAAAAGGCGAACGAAATAACAGATTTGAATTTAAGTAATTCAAATGAAATAATGAATAAAGATAATATAGTATATCGAGAAACCCAAGATCGCCGAAATATAGTAAAAATGACACACGTCCTTTTAGGGTTAAGGTTTCGAAGGAAAACATTAATTTAGTTTTACTGCCATAACAACCATCGAACAAATAAGTAAGAATTTAGCCAGATTATCATTTAAATTTTATTCAGACGCGAATCTTTACTTCGAGTCCATGACACTCAAACACTCAAAGCGTTTCATCCCATTTAATTTCAATCGAACAGTCGGAATAGTTAAAAATATCCCTATAGAAATCAATCTAGAAGAACTCGTGAGAGGATGACGAAATGTAACAAAGAGACTAATATCTCAAACGAAACAGATATGATAAAAAATACGTTCAAATCTAACACGATTTCGGATAAGGCTATAATGTACGACAATATCCTTATGAAGGTAGAATATTTTATCCCAAACCCTATGCATTGCTACAAATGCCTAAATTATGGGCATACGGGGAAAAAGTATAAATCTACCGACTCTCCGCGTTGTATAATATGTGCGAAAGTGATAGAGACGGATCATAACTGCGATAATAAAATGAGATGTTAATTCTGTGGTGAGGGCCACAAGACAAACAATTTCAAATGTCAAGAGAGGATGAGGCAAAGGAAGATTTCAGAGTATATGGTAGTATACAAAACTTCGTATAAAGAAACAAAAATAAAACTCTTTGGTCTAAAACACAAATTGCCAACAATAAAAGATTTTCATAACTTAGAAAATAAGGAGGAAAATCAAACTAGGAGAAATAATGAGGCGTTACGCAATATGGATAAAAAAATAAAAATATTATACGATATCATTAAGGAGCTGAAAGTTGAAATCAAAAGCAAAAATGATACGCTAAAGGAATTAGATGACAAACCTAATACAAACATCTTTAAAGCAGACAATGTGGCCGATATCGACCAAATGAGAATAAAAATCGGATTATGTTTGGCGAAAGACATTCAATAATTATTATATGTATATGTAAAATTAACAAATTTAAATTAATCCAATTAAACATAAGAAGCTTGAGAAGCAATTTAGACCTTGTAGACAAATTTTTGAATGAAAATGATACTGTGGCGGTTCACGCATTTGACATGCATTCGCCGTCACAAACGCGAACAGAATAAAAGAAACGGAAAACACCTAATACAAAAAAAAAGACAACTGAACTGCATCTCTTCCAGACAAATGACATGAAAAAAAAAATTAGTTTTACAACACAAATAAAATAAATCGATAAAAAAATCAGTCTGGTCTCAGATTTGGTACAGAGCACACACGCGCTTATCGTGTCTCTATAGTTTTTTTTACTGGCAACAAAATGGCGACGCGTGGATGTGTTGAAAAATAATATAAACATAATTTGTTAAAATTTATTAAACAAGAAATTTTACACAAAATAAATACATAACATGTTAAAACATGATTGAAGGACAATGAGGTTTTAAATATAAATAATTACTCGATAATCACTAAAAACAGAGATAATGGTTACGGATGAATTGGATTTATAATTATAAAAAAATATATGTTGGAGAGTGATTAGCGGGAGCTATTCATATAATAAATTAGAAGTATTGAAAATAAACATTAAATTCAAGAATATAAACCTTGATATTGTTTCATTTTACAATAATTCCAGAACAAACACAAATGAGATATTAAAAGAATTTGAGACACTAATTTTGGAAAACGGGTCTGGTAATACAATCATAGCCGGAGACATAAATGCTAAAAATGGAATATGGGACAATCAATATACATACGATCACCTGGGCAACAGGATCGCGGATCTAATAACAAACAACAATATATATCTAATGAATGATGGATCACCAACAAGATGGAACATATATAATCATACTAGTGCGGCAATAGACATTACACTCTGTACGAGAAACTTAGTTAACATTATTACATGGAATACAACAACCGAAAACCTTGGAAGGGATCATCTAGTGATATCACTAATATACAATCAGTTAGTAAGACAAAAAAAACAAGTAACGAATTGGAGAAATATTTTAGAGGAATTTAACGAAAAGTGGAAACCGAACGAAGTATCAGACAAAGAAGTACTGAAGAAAATTATAAGTGAAAACACAAGCTATTTAAACCTAAACTCCAAACACAAGCCGAAATGTTGGTGGAATAGTGAACTATAAAAATTGTGGAATATCAAATACAATATACAATGGAAATAAAAATGTATATACAGTGTTAGAGTTAAAAAGAGCGAATCAAATCTTAAAGTTAAAAATCAAATTAGTAAAAAAAACAGTTGAATAGAATATTTAAGTAATATTAATCACAAAAATAATAACACTGATATTTGGAACAAAGTAAACAAAATCAAAAATAAAATCCAAACCAAATACAGGATAGGTTAGGTTAGGTTAGGTTTGGGTGGCGGTCCACCAGGACCAGGCATAGACACAGAAAGGTCCGTAGCCATACCACAAATTAAAAATTTTTCCTCCAACTCATTGAAACCACTTTGAGCTTGCTATGAAGCGCTGGATACTCCTGACGTCCTTCTCGCTGAGCTCCGCCAGGTCGTTGAAAAGGTGTGCCCCTAGAAAATTCAGTCTGTTTCGTGCCAGACGAGGACAGGTGCAAAGAAGATGAAGTACTGTCTCTTCCTCCTCTTCGTCCTCGCAACTACGACAGTAGTCATGTGAGAAGAAACCAAGTCTACTTGCATGTCTGCCTATGAGACAGTGCCCCGTAATCACTCCAACAACCACACTGATCTGACTCCGCTGAAGTGAGATCAGCTGTTTGGATCTCGCCAAGTTCAACTTTGGCCAGATTTGCCGAGTTATTACGCATGAGGTACTATTTGACCATCTGTCATTCGTCAACTTACTGGCTTCCTCCTGAAGCAGCAGTTTACATACCGCAAGAGGAATTTCAATATCCTTTTTGCTGTTTGAAATGTGGTCCGTTGTACCACGTCGAGCCAGTTCATCGGCTTTCATGTTCCCCGTACTAACGAAATGTCCTGGCACCCATATGATATGGATGTTGAACTGATCTGTCATCTCGTTAAGAGATGAGAGACAGCTCTGGACTACTTTCGACGTGAGAAGGTGTGATTGAAGCGCTTTAATGGCTGCCTGACTGTCCGTATATATGCGAATATCACTAGTCGATATTACATTATACCTCAACCAGTCCGCGACTTCCTTTATCGCAGTTACCTCAGCTTGAAAAATGCTGCAGTAGTCAGGGAGACGAAAGGAGAGGTTTAACATGAGTTCCTCGCAGAACACCCCAGCCCCTACTCCTCTATCCCGTTTTGAACCATCAGTGAAGAAGTTCAAAACTCCTGGTTCCAAAACTGTATCCCTCATCCAGAAATACAGGATATTAGATGATGATATTCAAGTGAAAAAATTCTTAAATTTAAACTTTCCATTTTCCAGAGAGAATACTATATTTGAGCATAGCCTAAGCAAAACGAGAGAATAAATTTAATAAATGAATCGGACATTGTAGAAATAATCAAGAATAACAAAAATACGGCACCAGGAGATGATAGGATTAGTTATAAATTCCTAAAATCACTAATGAAGTCCAATAACAAAGTACTGCCAGCCATCATTAATCATTTTAAGAGTATATGGGAAAGCCAGACTTATCCAGTTAAATGGAAAAAGGCAAGAGTTATCGCAATACAAAAAAAAAGGAAAAGCTACAGATGCAGGTACTTATAGGCCGATTTGTCTACTACCTATCTTCTCAAAAATTTTTAATAAAATATACTTAACAGATTAAATATGCACATAAAGGTAAATAACATTCCCAGTGTGAATATGTTTGGATTCATAAAAAATAAAAACATTATATACGATATGGTAGAGCATTATAGCGTATACTAAACAATTAAAACTTAGGAAAAAGAAAATGATAATCATAAATATGGACATAACAAAGGCATTCGACAATGTAAATAAAGAAATATTAATAAAAAGTTTAAATGACTATAATTTCCCGCCACAGATTGTAAATTGGATTAACCAATTCCTGTCAAACAGAAAAATCTTGATCAACAATAAAAATTTGACAGAGGTTCATATCACAAACTCAGGAATTCCTCAGGGTAGTTGTTTGCGTCCTACACTTTTTAATTTATATACATGAGCTCAACGATGACAATAGAAGAATCCTGCAATTTGCAGATGACATCTGTATTGTAAAACAATGCAAATATAGCGCCGTACTATTATTGAATCAAAAATTGGAATCATTAAAATTAAATATCAATCCTGAAAAAACGCATTTCATTAAACTGTTCACTAATATTAATTATAATTGTCAAATCAACATAAGAATCAACAATAGAAACATTAAAAAAGAACAATCTACCAAATTATTAGGAGTTAATTTTAACAAAAACTTAAACCTTTCCAAACATTAAAAGCGAAATAGTCAAATCTATGAATTTGTTTAAGATATTATGGAACACAAAAGGAGGGGCTCATCCGGAAACTCTACTTCTACTTTACAAGTCAATCAACAAACCAAAACTGGAATTCGCATACATAATTTCTGAAGACAATAATAAAAACCAATTAAAAATCTACCAAACCATTAAAAACACATGCTTGAGATTCTGCATGAGACACATTAAATCTACCCCTCTCCCCACAATACTGGCAGAGTCACTAGAGATGACAATGGAACAAGATAACAAATTTATAACGTTGAGATATATAAAGCAGACAGTTGTTTAGAAATTCAGAAATTGAAAGGGATATCAGCAAGCAAAAATCAATGGAGAAACTGAATAAATATTTAGTTAAATATGACTTTCTAAAAAATATTAAGCCATTTCAAATGAAATAAACCAACACCAATAATATTACTATTAAACCCTGTCTAGGTGGAATGGTCAACAAGGACTCATGCAATAATCTTTCATTAAAACAGATATTTTTAACAACCATGGATAATTTTAAGGACTCCGATATTATCTACCCTGATGGCTAAGTTAAAGCAAATAATGCGGGAGCGGTCATCTATTATGAACACTTTAAACTTTACTTGGTAATTAAGCTGATAAATTATACGGACATCAAAACAGTAGAGACCATTGCAAGTAATATAAAGAAAGTGATAATATTAACCGATGCTCAAAGCGCATGTAAAACTTTAATAAATGCCAAAAATAAATTCACGGAAAGACATTTCGAAAATGAAATACTGGATATAGCCGGAAGTAACCCAAGAATATACACATCTTCATACAGTGTGGTGGACATTTGGGTGCAGAAGCTCTGACAGTTACAAGGAGTTAGGACCATTAATAAGTCCTCTCTGCACTCAATTAAAAAATATATATAAAAAAAAAATAGGAAACTTAGTGGCGGATCAGCTAGCTAAATTGGCTCATTCCAGACCGACACAACCACTGGAAAATAACATAGTACACTGAGAGAAAAATACAATCACATTGAAAAAAATGCGATCACAGTAATAAAAAGTCGTTCAATAATCAACCGATCGTAAGTTTGGTTAATGCGATAGAATATACCATTAAATTTCAAATAAATATTTCTTGATTATTGATTATCAAATCGACAAACCTCATATCATAATGACCGAACCTTTTTTTATATAGACAGAAGTATCTTTCAGATTGATTGAACATGTCTTTCATATAAATAGATTGACTACTGTCCATTTGATAGTATGTATTTCCATATAACAAATTGAAAGTCAAATGTTTGATGGTAGTTCTATCATTAATAATATTTATTATTTAGATAGTTCATTGCTCTCAGTGCATCTGTGCGAATATATTCTCATAATAAGCAAAAAGTAATAAATGCAATAAATTAGTTTTTATTAATTTTTTTATTACCAAAAAATGGTTGAATTTAATTTTATCGCATATAATCATATCACATTTTAATTCATTAGTATCTCAAATTCAAATTGTTTCTACTTTGAAGTTTTCTTAAATAAAAAGTTAACAAAAAAAAATTATGCACTATCAAAACATAAAAAACAAATAAAATATATAAAAACTATATAGAAATGTACATATTTTTATAAAATATATCAGTCAAGTTTAAGGAACTATGGTTTTTAATTTTTATCAGAAAGCTTTTGTATAATTAAATTTATATTTGGATGAATTTTATCAAAATCAGTTTCTATACCATAAAAATATTTTTGGATGAAATTCCAAACTAAAATAGATGCTGCTGGATACTGCAAGTTGAACAGCATGAATATTTTAAAACATGCATCCACCGCCTGCAGAATACAATTAAATTTGAAGCGTACGTCGTCAAAATAAATAATAAATGATTTTGGGTTTTCTAACGTCCCTAAAACAATTATAAACGGTTGGACCGGTAATTTTAATTGCTTCATTTTTTGAATTTTCTCCTCGCATTCTAGCACCGATGCTCCGAAAACGAACATTGAATTTTGTGAATCCTTTATGGAAAATTTTAGGCATGTTTGTTTTGAAGAATTTGGACTATCTAACATAGTCCTGGATACGGGTGGTATTAAAAAATGAAGTAAATATATTACATACAGATTTTTTTGATCTGGAAAAAAATATAAACAAAATAATATTAAAGTTTGGTTTATTTTATATACATATTAATTAAAGTATAATTTCATGCTTACTTTCGGTGACGTCAGGTGCATTTATTTGCGCTAACATCCATTTCAAGCTACATTCCTTTATTTTTGGTATGACCAGCTGTGTGAGTTTAGCACGGGTTTTTGAAAAAATGTCGACGAAACTACTGGATCCATATAAGAACGTAAAATCAATAGAAATCTGAAAAAATCAAATCAATTAATGAATGAGATTGTTTTAGTTTAAAATTAGAATTAGAGTATAGCTACCAATTTATATCCTAAGCTAGATTTGTAACTAGGCCATGCATTTAAAATTTCTGATGTGCTGAATTCGTTAGCGCAAATAGTATTTATGTTTTTTATTCTGTAGCCTTGAGTCTTGCTCCAGTAAACCTCGAGCTCCGAAAAACTACAATTTTCGTTCTAAATAGCATTAAGGCTTTCCTCGATTTGACCTTCGATTTCTGAAATATTTTTTTTAATTAAAAATCTGTGTGTCAAAATCCAAATTATAATAATACGGTTTACCTATTTCATGAACCTTGCTATTTCTGATATACACTTTTTTACTGGTACCAGGTGAATGAGGCCTTTTTTCAATAATTCCGGAATTTTTTAGAAGTCGCTGAGAGTTGAAATATTTGTTGTATAATTTGCACACCATTTTCTTTCCCGCTTGCTTTACACAATACGTTCCCTAAAATTAAAAATTAAAACAAAATTTATTTAATTTCGAATGCCAAATGCTAAAATTGTTACGAGGAAAATTTTGTGCTTCTAGTTTTTATAAAAGTCTTAACTGACATACTCTTATAAAAGCTTGAATTTCGCAACTTACTATATTTTCAGACGGGAACTTTTCAACAATTTCTTCTGATAGCGACTTAGCAATATCAGAAGTCATTTTTTTTTCATGGGTTTCAAAAAAGTTTGTTATAAGTGTAAGAAGAACTGTTCTGGAAGCATCCGTAAATTGTGGATCTTTTAAGTAGTTGTCTTGCAATTTTCTACCAGCACCGGTGTCTTGTAAAATAGTGTCTAATTTAATAGATATATCAGTAACATTATTTTCAGTCAAATTACTAGGAACACTTTTAGCAAAAGGAATTTCTTTTAAAGCATATTCAGTATTTGGCATTTTAAGATTCCATAATTTAATTTGTTTCTCCAACTTTATTATGGTTCCTATGTTTATTTTATTTTTCCAAGCTAACAACATCAGATGGTCTCTTTCCAAATGTTTCAACGCCTCTAAGTCGATTGATTCCTCTAGAATGATAATAAAAATACGTTTAAAATAAATCTTAAATTGAATTTTATATACGCACCTATTAAAATTTCAAACAAAAACTCCAGCTTCCATTCCTCTAGTAGCTTTTTTAACTTGTCTCTTTCTTCCACTGGTATAATTGGTCCAAAAATTCGTGTTCTTTGTAGTTCTGGAGCAGACGTATACACAATCTTAGAGATTGATGGTACATTGTAACTGTCACATAGTGATTGTTGTTCATTCTTATGTTGATAGCTATTATTAACTTGCACACTATTTAACAAATGCAGTACATTTTGATTTGAATCGGTTAAAGTATAAATAGACTGAGATGTATCTTCTCCAAAATTAACTGTTTCACATGGTAAATTATTAGAAATATATTCAATGACATTTTCTTCACAGTCAGACATATTATTAGTATAAGTTTTGTAATTTGTGGTATATATTTTAAACGAATTCAACAGTTCTTAAAAATTAGTGCAGGGATTACAATTCAAACTAAGAAATAAAATTTGTGATTTTAAAAAACAAATTGAAATTAAAAAAAATATGAACACAACAAACTATAAGCTTAATAAAAATGCCTTAAAAATCTGGCGGCAATCGGAAATACAAAGTGCTATTCACATAAATCACAAATTAGTTAATGAATTAAAAATATGCACCAATTTACCTGAACAATAAATTATTATGTAGTTTGATTTTTAACAACAGCTTATTTAAAAAATAAAAAATGTTTGCACAAATAAATATTACAATGTGTACATACATATATGTGTTTGCAACGATTAATAGCGTCTGACTAAAACAAAAAACGTTTTTTTCTCGTTTTTCGTTTTTTTCGTATATCTTCGTACAATAAATGTTAAAAAAAATGTTCACATTATTAAAATTTATCATATTGATTGAACTTATTGTCATATAGACAATCATATTTATCAAAAATAATTCTTTCGATCATATTGATAAACATTTCTATGAATTTTTAATAAACTGTTTGTCAATGCAACATACCATCTATAGCTATATGTAATTGTCATTCAATAGTTGGTCTGTCAAATTAACAATGCGCACTGTTATTTTAATAGTAACTTTTGTCATATAGATAATCAGTTAAATCTAAAATAATTATGATAGACTAGTTTTATTATATCGAAAAATAATACTATTAATGTTTGATGATATGTTAGTTAATGTTTAACAGACATTTTATACCCTGAAAGTTATTTATCATAGTGATAGTCTGCTATTATATTCATAAATAACTTTTAATGTGAACGTCGTACGATCAATATAATATTACAATACTATAGCAAATATTACAATTTCATTTTATCAATACGACAGTAGAATTTCTCTCAGTGTACATGGGGATATATATGGTACACCATCTTGTCGGAAGATAAAATGACGCCCGTTTGCGACTTGCTTCATCCTGTTGCGATTTGCAATGTTTGCGATTTGCTTAGCAGTTCGCCCTGCGCGAAGTCTAGAAATTATCGTTGCTCTCACGTCGTATTCCTTCAACGTGATGAGTACTTTCAGAATTTAACACGTTATATCTGAAACAATGATGTTTAATTATAGTATTAAAAACATATCTGTGATTTTTTGAGAAACTAGTTAACTGCATTTTTGACAATTTTTAGTTATGAATGAAAATAACTCGACAATTGGCTAAAGTTTAAACAATAAATTTCAGTTTTCCAATATTTTCCGCCATTTCTCCGGAAAATCTAAATAAAAATGAGTAATTACTATTAAAACCTATTGTGACTTATTATTTCAAATGCGTTTTCTGAAAAATTTACTTTTTGCAGTTAACTTGCTTTTCAAAAAAACCACAGATATGTTCAAAATATTAATAAGAAGTACATGAAGTATGTAAAGGCAAAGTTATTGCCAATTTATCGCGCGCACCCTGTGCATTATTACATTACTTAGACAACATACATTATTTATGCCCAGTTGCACAAATAAAGAGGCAACAGCCAGTTAAGAAATACTTCATCTTTTTCTTCATATATGAAAATACGATTTGTTTCATAATACAAAATCAATGCAAGCTGATTATTTTTCTTTTTTACTTGAACATTGTAACTGGAGAATTAAATATTTGACTACCAGATTTCGTTCTACTAAATATTTAACTGAATGATAAATATTTCTACGTAAAAATAAAACAAAATTAACTGGCGTTGAATTCATATTATGAAACAAGTCGCATTTTCATAACAGAAGAAAAAGAGAAAATATTAGTTAACTGGGTGTTGACTTTTTTTTGTGCAACTGGGCATTAGACAACTAAAGTTAAGAGACATTGTAGCCAGACAAAAAAAAGAAGAATATAAAATTTTGCTAAAATTTTTGGGAGAAACAGAATTAACCCTGTGACCACTTAGGCGAGGACTTACCTCGTTTTGTTTTCAATTATTGCGAGAGTTTAATTTAGATCAAATTTTACCAGATCTTAAAGGTAAATTTATAAAATTCCAATCAATAATTTTACTTTACTATGGCAAGGTACTGACGCCAACAAATTAATGTAAATCATTTTCAGCCGTTGATATAAATTATCGCAGCTTACCATTTATATCAAAAGACGAAATCTACGGAGCTATAAAATCATTTGGACTGAGAGCTGAATTCAGAGAAAAACTAGCAGTATGGAAGAAAAAGACGGTAATTTGGAAAATAAATAAATTTTTCAACACAAATTAACAATTTTTCATTCTAGCTTGGTATTGACAATACCACAATTTCAATGAATTCAAAGGTAGGCGACTGGCTCAACAATAATTCGCAAGCAGAAATTAATACTCCAACAACGTCACGGTCAGGCAATAAAACTACTCAAATTCACCCACCACCTTCACAACTGGTAAATATAAAAAAATATGTTTATATATTGCAATAATTTTTCTAAGATAACTTCTATTATTCTATAAATAAAAATTATTTAAAAAATTGGTAGTAAAGATAAAAAATATGATTCTGTTGTAATAATTTTTAATTATTAAATGTTTCTTTACATAAAGGATGTGGAGCGTCTTCTAAACGAAACAGCGAGAGGCAGCTCATTAATTAATGCGTTTAAATTTAAAAATAATTCACTATCCAATGCGAATCGGGATGATCTTATAGCAATTTTAATAGAACATATCATTTATACCGATACATTTCTGCGGCCAAGTGATTTTCCACTGATTATTGACCAAATTTGTAAAATATTTCCTGGTGAAAACCAAGCAAGGGTAATAATATTTTAACATATAAACGAAATATTTGAATAATATCATTTTTTTTTTGTAAATTAAGGATTATTACTTCATTCCTCGAGATGGCAAGGTAAATCCAAAAGGAAAATTATATTCAAGATACGTAAATGTGCGTCACAAGCGAAGAAAATTAACGTGTCCAACTAGTGCAGAAGTTAATCTCGATAATTTTGATGAGCCACAAATTGAAGTAGACGAAAAAATCGGGAAAGCAATGAAATTATTTCTAGCTAGAGATAGTTCAGATTGGGAAGATATTAGCGACAAATGGCAGAAAACATACAGTTTACGACAGCAAGACCTAAAGACATTGTCAAATGTCAAATTTTTAAAAGCGTGGCCAAAATTTGCAGATTCTAGGGCTCCTAAATTGGTATTTATTGCTTGATTAATTTATACTACCGTAAACGTATCATATAATGCAAGTAGCGTATCAGTTCAGAAAAATATTAGTACTTTTGTATTAAACAAAATATTGTGCAATAATCTGTCTGATTTTTTGTGTAGTAGTGCAGCCTTCAGTTAAGTCAGTAACGTTACGTACTTTGCATAATTATATACATACACATATAACTCAACCTTACATATATTTTGGTTTTAACCCAAGATTTATTTTCAGATCAATCTCGATTTTTGCATAATGCATCCACAGAAATCACTCTGTTTGTACAGCAAGTGGGATATTTTTAAAGAAAAAATTAAACTCTACTATGAATTCAATATTCATAATGAGGCCTGTAAAAAACTTCTAGCTTTGGCAAAATCATCAACAAACAAAGGTAATTTATACATGAATTTTTATTATAAATGTATTTTTAATTATATGACTGTTTATAGATGCAGAGGACTATTTAATTACAATTCTTTTAAATGCTGTTTTATTACCAGTAGCACGGTTTAAAGATAAAACTGGGAGAAACAAACGCAAAGTCACAATAAGCGATGCGCAGGAGAGCTTCATAATGCATCTTACTTGCATAAATGATTATGAAAACAGGGTTTCGGAACTAGTACAAAAATATTACTCAATTGGAACTACCATACAACCATTTATAATAATTGAGGGAGCCTCAGAATCGGATCTTACAGGTTTCTACATTTATTTTGATCAAACATTATATAAATTTGAGTCCTTCCTCGAATGTTTAAACACATGCTTTCAATTGTTCCAAGTGCTCTCTTTAGAGTATCCCCAGGCTTGCCGCACACCTTGGGTATTTATTCAACTTTTTTTTTTAATATAATTACCAAACATGATTTAAAATCTCCATCCATTACTTCACTTGTTCGTTATTTGGAAAACACTACTCTGAATTAAATTAAAAATGTTTTTATGTTTTAAGTTTTCAGGCACTTTTCAAAATCCAAACTCTCTAAGGGAACATTTAAAATATACCCATCAAATTAAAGGGAAACTAATTTCAGTCCAATGTAAACAAAATAATTGTAACCAACTATTTAGTAATTATTCAACTTTTTGCTGCCATTTAATGAAACTTCATAAACTAGATTCTAGTCTTTCATCTCTCCAGAATAACAGTATAAGCCAGAATAGCAATTTAGTAGATGGGGCGCCCTCTTGTAGTATCAACAACCAAGACAGTGAAATAATTATGAAATCAAATGTCACTACTTCATCAATTCATATTAAATCTGCGGTAGCAAATTTAAAGAAAAAGGCAGTGTGTTTATCTTTAAATCTTTACGCTAAAAATAGGATGCCTCGAAACGTAGTCCTTGAAATTCAAAAAATTATATCTGACTTACTTTCCAGTATTTCAGTTGCTATTAAGTCAGTAGTTAATAATGAGCAAGGAGAAGCACATAAAGACTTAGATTGTATATTAGAGTTTTGTAAAATCCATTTCAAGAAATCCGTTCGGAGCATCGGCTTATTAAAATACTAAAGGAAATGAATTTGTTTGAAGATTCTACATCGTTCATCATCAAAAATATAGTAACTGAAAAAGTAGTTCGAGGTAATCCAACTTTGGCGTCCAATCGATCTAATATTTATATAATGCCATTGCGTTTTAAATTTAAAACAATTTTTCAAATTCCGAACCTTCTTACAGAAACTATAAACAATACGAAACGGTTTTTGGCTGAAGCTAGTTTGCAAAATTTTGCTAGTGGGGATATATTTAAAGTTAAAGTAAAAAGTTTTAGGCACGATTTGGTGATACCGTATATTTTATATTTTGACGACTTTCAAATTAATAATCCGCTCGGTAGCCACATATTTTCTATTTGTGGGTGTTATTTCAGTTTCCCAACAATGCCCCAACATTTATTATCGAAATTAGAATTTGTTTTTCATGGCGCTTTTATCTCAACTAACGATTTAAAAAATTGTGGAAATGAAATTTCATTACATCATTTAGTAGAAGAATTAAAGCACCTCGAACGAGGTATTGAGATTACCATACACAACGAATTATTTAAAGTCCATTTTGTATTGGGCCTTATAATCGGGGATAATCTAGGTGTAAATAGTATCTTAGGTTTTGTTCAATCTTTTAATTCCAAAAGGTATTGCCGTATTTGCACTAGGACTAAGAGCGAAATGAAAGAGGACGTTTCAGAAATGACCACCCACTTAAGGAATAGGGAAAATTATGAAAATCAATTGACCGAAAATAATTTTCAGGAAACAGGTTTAAAAACCAAATGCATTTTTAATGAACTCGATAATTTTCACGTGACAGAAAATTTTTATTTTGACATCATGCATGATATGTTAGAAGGTGTATGTAACTATGATATTTGTCAAATTTTATTGGCCCTTATAAATGATCATATAGTAACCCTGCAAATCATAAATAGTAGAAAAAAATTGTTTCAATACGGTGCAACTGAAGTGGGAAACATTTCACCACCCTTAGATTTGAATAGACTTAAAAACTTCAATTTAAAAATGACTGCTAGTGAAGCTTTAACGTTTACTAAATTTTGCCGCTTATGATAGGAGATTTAATAAATCCAGAAAACGAGAATTGGAAGCTTTTAATCATTCTAGTAGAAATTATTGATTTATTATTAAAACCAAATTACACACAAGAAGAGTTAGATAGGTTACAACAATTAATTGAAAATCATCACCTAATTTACATCAGGCTTTACGGCCCTACCCTTAAGCCTAAGCATCATTTTTTGGTACACTATGTCACCGCAATAAAAAAATGCGGTCCCTTAAAATACATTTGGGCAATGCGTTTTGAGGCGAAACATAAGGAGGCAAAAATTTATTTCAACAATATAACTTCTCGAATCAATCCGCCTTATACAATGTCTATTAAATCTGGCTTAAAATTCGCAAAATTTTTGATGGATAAGGAAATGGCTCTGAACCTTTTTATAATTTAGATTTATTTGAAACAATAGATTTAAGAACAAAACCATTTTATTTGAAAGTTTTAGACAATGAAAGTTTAAACATTAAATCAATAAAATTTTCAAATAATTTTAGCTATAAAGGAACTTTGTATAAAAACAATTATTATTTAGCGAGATGCTTACATTTTTTATTTGAATTATATAAAATTGAATGCATTGTTCATGAAGACAACAATGTTTTTGTTTTGTGTTATCCAATTGAAATAATTTCTTTTGATGAACATTTTCAGTCATATGAAACAGGAAGAAAGTATGATACTGTTTATGTTAAAAATATTTCTTATTTTACAAGTCCCCCTATAAATCTATATCAAATAAATAATGGTAAGACTTATGTAAAAAACAAATTTTTATAGTTTTAAAAATATGTACGTTTAACTAGTAAGACATACAATTATTTAATTATGAAGTATGTAATTAAAATTTGTTTACCAAAAATAAATATATACACATATGTATACATAAATTAATTTGTGAACCTTTAATTATAATCTATATTTTGACTTTAAATTTATAATTTGGTAGAATAATATAAATAAAATAAATTTTAATTATTTGTAACAGTAATTTAAAACTATGTTTTCTATCAGTAAAGTGTTGGAAGGAACTATGGTAAAAGGAAATACAGTTTAGCCAATATCGGTAAGTACCTACATAATACTACATAGTAAATATATAATGCATTCTTTAGTTTTAGTGAGAAAGTAGTAAATTTAATACATATTTTAAGTACAAGTTTTAATTAGTTTTATTATGTATATTACGCGTACAAAACAAACAAAGTTTTCATAATAACATAATGATAAAAATTAAAATTGTATGCTTTTGAATCAAACACGAATACGTTTTATTTTTGTTATCATAAACATTAATAATATCAAAAGCGTCTCACTTTATAAATAAACCTAAAACATTTTAATTTCATTAACTCCATTCTTAAATCATTCAAACCAATTTTTGAAATGATAGTTTAACATTATATACATTTATTTGTTAATCGGTTTAAAATAAAAATGTTATATTTAATTTAAAATTGATTAATTTTTAAATCTTCTATACAAATTTTTAAAAACTAAGTATACATTTTTAAAATGATCATTTTCAATTCAAAAAATTTCGTTGTTGCTTGGAAATCATAAATGAAATTTTTTGAAATGAAGTGTTTTTTTTAGATTTAAGTTGTTTTTTCTCTGAGTGTAGATAAATAAATAACTGATTTACCATACAAATATCGTATATTGATAGTTCACATAGTATTACCTCATGCAAAATTCAAGGAAACACGATGAGAATCAATTAGTATTAAGAGTCTAGTATTAAGTTAAAATATAAGATTAGATAAATAGCTAGAATCAATCATCATTACATTTACAACGTTAACAAGAATTCTTATGTAATTAATTAAATCAGTTTGTTCATATGCAATACATAATAAAAAAAAGTAAAATAAAATTAAAAATTTTCTGATGAAATTTGTTTGAATTAATATAAAATAAGGGTATTAATTTTGGCTGGCAATAAACCGGCACACAAAAAATTAATATTTGAGATACAAAAAAATAATAAAACGGCACAAATTAATGAGCAACAAACAAAAATTTCTTGGCATCATAATAATAATTTGGCAACATTTATAATTTTTTGCCACTATTGGAAGGGTACACAAAAATTATTTTTTGGCATCGAAATAAACATTTTGGGCGACAAAAATAATTAACTGGCAACAAAGTTATAAATAAATAAATTAAAAATTAAAAAAATTAAATTAGTTTTAAAATATTCTGGAAAATGGAGATCCCTAATTTAACTTAGAATTGTAGAGGCTAACGGCTTCGGTAACTCTCACGGGCACGCGGGAGGTCGCTTCGCTCCTCCCCGCTTAGCCCTCCGAGGGGCCTTAGATTTAAACTTCGAGGGACGTAGGAGCCAGGATAGCCAAACATGTCGCACTGCGTGCCGCACGTAGTTGCGGATTATATAGGATCTATTAATGACACTGCAATATTTTATATCGATCCCCCATCAAATATTAAATAATTTGTATCGATTAAATTTAATTTTTTGTCTCGATTTTTTTTTTTTTTTTACTCTAAAAATTATTTTTTTCTGTTCCAAAATATTATATTTGTTGCCAATTTATTAATTTTGATGTCAATTGCTGTGTTTATACCACTGCTAAACTAGCCGTGCTACAAATGTCAGTTTCATAGCAATGATATTTAGCAATGCTATTTTAGCTGGCTGAGCTAGTTATATGTATGTCGCGTTTATACCGTTGCTATAGTTGTCATTTCGGTTTAGCATTGCTAATTTAGCTGCGGTATAAACGCAGCAAATGTTTGTCGCCACAGTATTTAATAATGTCCTTCAAAAATATTTGTTTGTTTTTTCATATGTGGTGCCAAAATATTATTTGTGATGCCAAATTGCCAATTTATTATTTTTGATGCTAATGTTTGTCGCCAAAATTTTTTTCTTGTATGCCCGTTTAAATTGTCCCATTAATTTTAAGAACATTACTACATAATTGAAATCATTGAATTAATTGTTTTTGGATAGTAAATTTTAACATTTATTGAATTCTTAAAGTCATAATAGAGATATTATCCATTCATTTAACTTGTAGAGTGAAATTGAGATTAATCACACCAGAAATTCACCGCTTCAGTACTTTCGGAGAAAAGTTACTGTAAACAAAAGGTGGAAATTCAAGGTACAGTAGGTGATATTGATGAACAACCTGAAACAAAGGAAAACACAAAAAAAAAAAATTTTGTAACGAAAGATTTCGGGCGCTCCCATTTAGTTAGTTTATTGACAGAAAATATTTTTTTTAATGTACATGTATCAAACAAATGTCATAAAATATAGAAAGGCTTGCAGCAGCACATCTTCCCCGAAGATCATTTCTTCGATCATCAATAATGAAAAACTTCTTCGTACAAATATCTAAATTATTTATAGATTTGATTTTAGTCGTTACTCCATATGCACGTAATGAATACTAAACCGTTTATAACAAAATTCGCCTTTCTGTGAGCGCTGAAGGTTTGAGTCGATTTGTTGCCCGGGAGTGTAGTTTGTAATTTGTAAGTTTTAATAAACTGTTTCCAAATTTCCTAAAAGTTCTAGACTTGTTTTTTTATAATAAAGCACAATTATTTTGATTTTGCCATTTTTATTGAGATTATTGATATTTGAAAATTGAAACAACGATCGTTTCGGATGTTTCTCCTTTGTCAAAATGGACAAATGAAGACTATTAAAAATTAAATAAAAGTTTTAAACTAAAATGTGTATGAATAATAAATAAAATGAGACATATAAAATCTTGTTTTATGTATAGTAGTTATAAATCCCTGTGCTGTTATAATTTGCTAAAAAACAGTTGGTTTTGAAACTTGTTAACATATTATGTTACGGAACATTTAGAAAATATTTCATGGTTACGCCGATATGTTTATTTGAGAAGTCATTGAGACCCCTTTTATTGATTAGCAACTGTTCTTAAAACTTATTCAATGCCGTTTTTATTTTACACTATTTTATTTGGTTTGCAGTAATGTAATAATTAATCGATATTAACGATTTGAACGACCAACATTGAATGCCAACAAAAAATGGGGTTGCTGTAAAAATGCGTTTGAGAATGGCTGCATTATGTGAATCTTTGGTAATACTGTACTTGCGTGAGGTGGATTTGTAGGTATGAAATTAAGTAATCTACTAAATTCAAATTTTAATAAAAGACGGACCGACACCGAGAGATCAACCGACAGACAGAGCTATATAGAATCACTCCAAAAACACGTTTCCAGCTTAGAAACCTAAAATAGTATTTGATTTTCCACAGTAAAAAGGTTAAAGTATTAAATGAATCAGTAAGTGGCCATGATTTTATAAAAGATGTTAGCTCAGGACAGAGTGGGCCAGTATCTAATCTACAGGAAATCAAAATAATATTTCTTATTTTTAATTAATAACAAATAAAACACCTATAACCTCCTACTGTGTGATCACGTCAGTGTTGATACAAGACGCAGCACGAGTTAGAACAAATATAATTATCAATCTGCGCATGTGTTTGCCATCAAATTCGACCAACTTCAATAAATTTTTGAATAACATAAGAAAGTAAAATACCTAAACAAAATAAAACAAAAAAAAATCGGTATAGAGGAAACAAAGAAATCTTCGCAAGAAGATGCGAAACATACATTCTATCCATCATTCGGCAAAGTAATTATATCGCTTAAATATACATATTGTAGAACTGTTTTGCCAATATACATATTTTGATGTTTTGTGTTTAATTTTTTTTTGCGTTTCGCTTATTTTTCCAGTTAATCGATATTTTTTTTCTATTACATATTTGCCAGTTTTTTTTTTTTTATGCTTATCTAGATATGATAATTTATAGTACATAATATTTTATTTTATTTGTTCCTCGTTATCTATTTGTAATATTGTTTGCCAATTTGCCATATACTACGAACACTTACAGATAGTGGAGTTTAATTATAATTTAATTAAAGATATTGAGGAGGAATTAATAATAAAAAAATTAGAACAGTAAATCTCCGGAACTAATTGAAGTGATAATAAATATATTATGTACGATTATGTAGAATAGGATTTATGTTTACGATCGCATAAATTAAATTTTTTTAGTTAGGCATAGAAAAATATTATTGAGATTAAAATTGAACAGAAAGGTTTGTTTGCATACATAATTGTAAATGTACGACGATGTACAGTGCTAAATTTAGAATGTTGTGAGGTTAAAAATTAGATAAGTAATGTATGTACATATATTAGTATCGTAAATACATAGCGGGGTTAATATTAATTTTAACCCACGATCAACCTAATTGATTGGGATGCTGTGAGAGTTGTAACAACAAAAACGCCGAACCAGCTTATAAATTAGGGCTTGTTTATAACAGACGGCGATCGCATTAGAAAGAGCATAGGTAATAAACAAGCCAATTGGAGTACAACTTTATTCTTGAAACAAAAGAAGTAAACTCTATCGGAAATTAATGAATATAAAATGTTCGACTCTGGCTCAAACTCCGGAAATATTTTGATTTATTAACAACTCCGGCTCCAACTTCGACTCCAGCTCCTGATCCGACATACCAAATACAGTAGTTTTCACTTATAACGACCACCAAGGGACCGATTAATTTTCGTCGTTATATCCGGAATGTCGTTATATCCGTAGTCGCTATAAACGAAATCTACGTATGTATATCGTCGGTGATGATGCAAAAGCGTGTATCTACAAAATTTGTCAAAATTGTTTTATTGGTAAGAATAATAGAGTTTGCTGGTTTTTAAATTAAATTGGAGATAACAAAACGTTCAAAGGTGAAGAACTAATCAATTTTGTTTGTTTATTTTAGTGTACCTAAGTAGTATGGCAAATTCGCTCGTTTTCTCATTCCCTGAAAAAAATAGCAAACGCTTTTGCATCGTCATCACCGACGATATATCTTTTTATGCTTAAAGCAAATTGGGTTTTCATTTCCGTGAAACGCTGTTATTTATATGCTGAAAATGTATGTCAGTTCAATAGCAAAAACTAATGCTGTTTGGTAAGCCGACAGTAACTGGACGATGCGTGTCAGCATTAATTTGCAAAGGTTGCCGGTTCGATCCCAGGCAGAGGTATTTTTTTTATTTTCTTTTTATTGAAAAATAATTTTATGTATTGATAATTTTCTTATATAACTTCAACTTCTACACTTTTCTTGTCTACATAATTTGTAGAAGTGCCTGCTTACATTTTAGCCCATCGAATCCCTAAATAAACCTAAGCAAGGTGAACAATAGTCAATGATAAGATGGCTTAAGTAAGACTGCGGTGTTGTAACAGGGAGACCCCAGGCGCAGAGTTGCTAAGTTACATGTTTGAAAAGACGAACGACGCCAAAGAAATATTCTTTACAAAATCAGAGCCAAACCAAAGCAAACTGAAATTTATCGAATATTTCGGTACAATATTAGACTATTTATCGGGGAAAGCTACTGTACGTATCATGTAGACTCAGTGATAAAGCCTTTCAAGGAATTTGAATGACAGGTCGATTTGATGTAAATGGCGCCTAATAAAAGATTCTATTTTCGAAATTTAATAATGGTAACTCATTACCGCCAACTATATTTGAATACAGGAAACTTTTCAGCCCATGTAGTATTTTAAAGGATTAATTAAAAGTGAAAATATTTCGTAGCAATGTAGAGTAACAAAGAAATATATACAAAAACACGTAAACGTCTAAATTTTATCCAGTTGTTTTTGGCATGCACAGCACATCGACTAAAATATGAGGTAAATTTTAAAATATCTACCACAATTAAAATCTTTAAATTGTTAACCGTTTGGCGTACAGCCAGCTAATGAATTTATTAGAAACAGCTGGGTATACTTCAGTTCGATAATCGAAGCATAATAATTTGTAATTTGTTAATAGTAGGATTTTGATTATTAAAAAATTGGTAAATGGAAATAGTACTTTAGTATTATTAAATTTGAGATTGTCGACCCAAAAATGATTAGGGTTCACATGTTTCTAGAACCATAAACATAATCATAATTTAATTTTTCTGTTTAGCATAAAATTAAGACTGAAAATTGGAAAAATTGAACAGTAACAATTTAAATGTTTACCTAGCCCTTACTTAGGTCCGTTGCACACTTCAGCTAAGCTAAGCGAGAAATACAGTTTTCGTTAACTTAGTTAACTCGCCAAGCTCACCCCTTTGCACTTTTTAGCTAATAACTACGCTTATACACAAATACATTGTCGATTTTATATCTTCCCATTAAAATTTTGTTTTTACAACCTTGAGAAAAGAATTTAGCTCACATCGCTTAGCTTAGCTTAGCTGAAATGTGCAACGGGCCTTAGAGTCCCTTAAAGGAATTGATGCAAGAAAATCCCGAGTTCCTCCTTATTGTTTTCAATTTTTCGAACCTAATGGCATGTTGGATTTTGTTTGAATTTATGCTCAGTGTCTAAACAAAATTCAAAAATTACATCAGCCTTAACTGACGGAAAACCGAATTTTTGCATTATGTATAAATGAATAATTTTCTGCAAAGTATGTAAATACCTCTGAAGAATTAATTCAACGTTAATTTTTGGTTTTTACTAAACTATAGGTTGGTGAAATAAAATGAAGTAATGAGTAATCAGATTTCCCAGCCTATTTTGGTTACTAAAAGCTAAAATTAAACCCCTCCATTTTAAAACTGGTTGGCAACCATCCAATTTTCGACGGAACACTATTCAAAGGGACGCTATTTGTTGAGTTCTGGTCAATTAATTATATTTAGGCACTTTTGAAAAACAAAAAAGGGTAAAACAGAATGATATTATCACTTCCATTTTCCTATTAGTTAAAGTTTACTGATTTCAAGAATTAATTAAGAAATTTCACGAAATTGTAAAAAAAATTGAAAGCTTTAAATTGAGTACAAACTTAGAAATTTGTTTAATGGAACCCCACAGTTTCTAAATACATCTGTAGTGATTCTTGTGTCGGGCATAACAAGAACTCGATCATGGCCTTAGCGATACAACACTTTCTAAAAACTCATCCAGATCTTGAATGTATTTTTATGAAACACTCCCTTCCTGCCTATTCACCTTTATAAGAAAATTGCCAATTTTCGTCCAATTCATGTTTTAAGCGCTTACTTAACCCACAGAAAAACGAAAAGAAAAATCGGATTTAGTTTTTTCGATATAATCATAAAATTAATGCTTTGTTTTCGTTAAAATTTTTTGGTTCTTAATCGAAATGTACCATACAATACTATTTGCAATTTAAAAAAATTTATAATTGGCCGAGAAAATGAAAATTAAATTTTTGGTCCGAAAAAAATTATTTAGAATCGAAAAATTCAATTTTCATTTTCTCCTGATTAAATTTTTTTCTGAAATTTTTAAACTGAAAATATAGTATTGTATGGTACATTCGGTCAAGAACCAGAAGATTTTAATGGAAACAAAGCATTAATTTTAGGATTATATCGAAAAAACTAAATCCTATTTTTCTTTTCGTTTTTCTGTGTGTATTATTATTATTACTTGAGGGCCATGTGGGGGCTCAAGCCACCCCGCACTGCGACCTAAAAGATCTTTTGTGTATTAAGCCCTACTTAATTATCCGTCCAGTCAATATTCAAGCTCTTAATGAACCTGATAATACTGCCTAACGGTACGTGATACATACTATCTGGGCTCATTGCTCTCCCTCCTAGATGTTTTAATTATCCGTCCAGCCAATATTCAGGCTCTTAAAGAACCTGATAATACTGCCTACCGGTGTGTGATACATACTATCTGGGCTCATTGCTCTCCCTCCTAGATGTAATAACATTTACTTCTGCTAGAAAAGCGGTAGCATTGGGACTCAAGGACTTTGAGAGGGCAGACCCACTCCCGTGTATTCCTTCCCGTGCCTCGTCTACCGTTTTGATTTAACTCTTGCGAGTTGCTGGGAATAAAAAAGTCGCCTGTAGGTCACCCAGGTTTACTACAGGGAGGCTAAATAAAACTGGAGGGTGCCTGGTATCCAGAGTCCGCATATATAGACTGATTAACCTATCAGCCATTCAACCATCGGCATATGCTGTTCCACCTTAGATTAGGGATTTTTTGTGAAGGTTTTCTCCTTTAGCGTCGTACTTTAGCCTGTCACCAAAGGCCACATTCAGCCTAATGGTTACAGTTACCGGTGGTTGCCACGAGGAGGCAGTACGTACACCTGCGCCTACTGGAAGTTTACGGAGCCCCTTCCAATAGACGCCAAACCACCTTTTTTTTGTGTGTAAAGCCCTTAAGAAATAAATTGGAACGAAAATTGGCAGTTTTCTTATCAAAAACAAAAATGGACTAATTTACAAACAGATTGAATTAATATGATCCACCCAAAACAACTGCTTATCAAGTATAATGATCTTAATTATAATTTGTAAAAATTAAGTTTAAAAACAATGGTAATCAATTATTGATCATTTTAATTAACGGTTTTCGTGGCCAAAAAATTTGAAATAGCTGTTCATAAATTGAGATTATTTGTTTTTCTTGCCTAACGGTTTTGCTTTTTATTTTAAATGTTCCTATCTTATGCCGGAGCGACTAGCGTATTTTGTTGAGAAAAATTTAATTCGAATTATTTTGGAATTATTTTTTTTTAAGAAAATAAGCCACGATTTATTTATTCGATTTAATTTTTGTATTCTATGTTGGTACTTCTCCTGTTTTTCATTCAAATGGTTACGTATTTTTTTGTTCCGAGCTCGAATTAAATAACTCAAATTTTTAATTCGAATTATTTAACTCCTGTCAAGTGCAATTGTTGTTGTAAATTTCTCAACAAAATGCACTAATAGATAATCCAGTGTTTGACAGTTTTTCACTCAGAATTTTTACGGACAAAACCGATTAACGTGAAATTTGACAGTAAGTAGGGGCTCAAGGAACAAAAGTTATATAGTGTCGACGTGTGCTTTTACCCTGGGGATGGATGACACCTCTTTTCGAGCAGTGGAAATTAATACACTCAAAACAACCACAGAAATCGATAGAAGGTGAATTCTAAGCAAAAAATGTTGTATGAAGTTTTTCCGATAACTCAATATTTTTCGAGTTATTAATTATTTGCAATTGAAAATGTTGATTTTTTATCTAAAAACTGTGAACAAATAAACTGCAAACCACCTTTAAACTTTTCTGAATATTACATTTTGAATTCACATTTATGATAAACACATCAATATTGGTTTTATTTCCCAGATTCCTATCCCTATTGGCATATTTGCTAAAATAACTGAAAATTGATGATTGAAATAAACCAAACCATTGAAAATAATTAATTATAACAATATGTGGTAGATAGATGAATATACTCCACAAAATAAGTACATTAGTACTAAACATTTTATTTGAGGCACTTTCTGTTTCTGTAATTTTTTCTCACTACTCAATTAAAGAATACAGTATCGAATAATGATTAGTCTAGTAAACAAATTAATCAACAAGTAGGTAGTAAATTATAATTAGCAGGTTGAAACACGTTATGACATGGTTATGTATGTATGTAAAAGGAATGTTAAAATATTATTTAATTTATTGTTTGTTTCTGTATCTTGTCGGGGAGTGCATTTTTATTATTTTTAAACTAATAAAATGTTTTGCGCAACATAAACTGTGTGTATTACAGGTGTTCCTAAGCTATTGAATGTAAATTCAAAATCAACTGGGGTGGAATGTTGTTGTAACATCACTTTCGATTCGAATTCGATAGATTTTATGTCTCATGTTTCAAGAATAAAATTGTACTCTATTTCGTTTTTCAATTATGCTTTTTTTTCTTGCTTCTCAGCTTGCTCGAATAAAACAATATTCTATTTTCTACTTATACTCATGATTATTTATCACTCAAATTTTTGTTTGGTGATATGCACAAATCACTTATAATAGATTACGCCTTGCGCACTTTGCCTATTTGGATCATAAAATAAACGGCTAGCAATAATGACGTCAAATGAGAGTGAACAGTTTTGTTTCACAATATTGTTGTGTGTAATTGAATCCAAAAATTAAATTAAATTAAATAATTAATGTGGTGCGCCATATTTAATTGTTGTAATAACAATATAAATAATTGTCCATATAGTTTTCATTCTTTTCCAACAAATAAGAGATTGTTGAAAGCAAGGATCCTATTTTGTAACAGGAAAGAAATATTCAATCATAATACATCCATATTCAACCATAATACATCCATATTCAACCATAATACAACCATATTCCTTATTTTTCATACATTTCCTTTGCAATATCTTACTAACAACTCTCAGTTGACGTAATGCGCAGTAAACTACGAAAACGAAATCCACGAAGGCGTAATCTATTCTAAGTGATTTGTGGGTGATATGTACTAATTATACTTTATCGATTTGAAGGAAAAGAAGAGTACGCAACAAAAAGAGATCGCAATAGAAAAAGCATAATCAAAAAGCGAAACAGAGTACAATTTTATTCTTGAAACATGAGACATAAAATATATCGAATTCGAATCGAAAGTGATGTTACATAGTTACAACATCCCACCCTAGATCAAATGTCAAGAAATGCGGCTAATAATAATAAAAACAACAATTAAAAAACGTATGCTAATAAACAACGAAAAGAAACGAATACATAAAGAAACAGGTGATTTCAGAGGAGAGAGAGAGAGAGGGGTGGGCGATTTTCGGCAGATGAGATGTCTCATCAAAATTCCATTTTCATTATCGACAAAAAATAACCAAGAAATGTGATAAAACGGTTGTAATTTTTTGGAATTTTTGTACGTGTAAGCACGTCACATTTATTATAAGCTTGTACTGACGTCTTTATAGCAAAAAGATGTAGCTTGACATCATGAAAAGACATGTAAGGCTATATTAATTAGGGTTTGTTTCTAGAATTTCATCTGTTGTTTTGTTAAAGATGAAGTTTCTTCTCTGTCCCACTTTATTGATTTTTTAAAGTTTTTCTCGATTGTGAATCATGCATCACAAGGTAAACGGCTTCTAAGCTAATAAATTATGCTGAAAAAATATTTTATAGCCTTAAAAACCTTTAAGATTTCAGATTATTCTCCGAGTTTAAAGTATCTAACAAAGAAATAGCCCACAACCAAGTTAAACTAAATGGATCATATATACCACTATTCGCAAAATTAACACTGTTCAGCCGTATATTATTCTTATTATCAGATTTCGTTGAGGATTAAAACGTAGTTAACTAAAATACACCCAAACGTTATGAGGTCGCAAGCCAAAGTTCCCACATAAAAGATTAGTAAATTTAAAAATTTTGCTGACCATCAAAAACCTCTGCGCCATTCTGCGGATCGTGAAACACTGGCCTATAAAATATTATTTAAGCCTTTAGAATCGATTATCATTCATCCTCCAAAAATATTCTGAAGAGTAGCTAAACCATGTTCCCATGAACATTTTATTGTTTAGAAACTAAAATTTAGTAAATCTTTCAAAATCGACCATTGAAATGTTTATTAATAACGGAATAAATCTGTTTCTCAACGCAACATCTCATAGTGGAATAATTATTTTTTACCGAGTGAATTTAAAGCTAAAAGTTTCGATCAAATGGTACCAGGTTCGAATCCCACCTTGCCAGGATATCCAAGGGACTAGTCGTTCTCTGATTTCAATCAGGAATTTAAATGAACACATGTTTATATCATATGATCCTTATAACAGGTGAATAAACCAGTATTACTATGCTGAAGTGGATTCTTTATCGGAGGTACTAGAAACTTCGGTTATCATCGCTCAACGCACTCTAGAATTACATATGTGATGAAAAACAAAGATGATTGGTTTGAGGAGGAGAACAGACGGGTTCGATTCCTGGTGGTAGCAAGAAGAATTTTGTCAAATCTTATTTAAAATTAAAGAATAAAAGAATATTTAAATATTTTTATTAATGAATATTTTCTTCAAACTTGATGACAATTGTACTGAAGAATTAGATGCCACATTTTGTCTTATAAAACACTTTCCATAATATAATCAGAGATGGCACTGAAATCACTTTACCTAGTGTCAATTGCCTTTCTGTAGTTTTGAGTAATTTCAATTTTTCTATTTTTGTTTGCCATGTCTAAACTTGACTATTAAATAACGTGATTTTATGGCATTTGATGAAAGGATATTTGGTTTTTTAAAAAAGCAAAAATATAGGTATTTGTTTGTGGATTTCAAATATGCGCCCAACGTATTTTTCGACTTTTGGCGTTTGTGACTTTTTTTTCTTAGCACGGCATCAACGTTATTTGCTCGTTTGATTTTGCTTGCATAACAAAATAAATGAGCAAAATTACTCGCAAAAATGTTTTTACAATTTTTTGTCCAAAATCTTTTACTCGTTTCCGTTTTCTAGCAGCTACTTCTGGATCTACCGAAAAACGTTCAATGTTAATAAGTCTTTGTTGCTGGGTTCCAGCTATTTACATACATCTAACAATCATTGTAACATTATATGACACGACAATATTTAAAAATTAGCAAGAGGATAACTGTTATAATTATAGGTTTACACTTCTCAACAAAAATTCAGTTCGATGTGTGTACGAACATACATAATGAATGTAAATATGTTAGCAGATTTCCTGGAAATATTAATATTTTTTCCGATAACAATATGTATATCACAGTATCACAAAAAACGTGATATTTAACACCTAACTATCGATAAATGAACTTTAACTAACTAATTGTTACTTAAATTTGTTATGTAATTGGATACTAAAATTATTTATTCTATTTGAATTTTCTATAATAAATACATAATACATCAACATTAATTTTTATTGAAACGATTAAATTGGCAGTTTGTTTTCGTTATTTAATATTTCATTATCAGGATATTACATTATGATTTATTGTTATTTGTCTGGACAAATTATATTTCAATAATATTTAGATAAATATAACAAAGGTGCGTTTAAGTATAACATTGTTGATGGCATGAAATACATCAATCCATCAAGCAACAATTTAAATTGATGTCACAATAGTTTGTCACTTTTATAGGTGGATTCTTTTAGTCGCAATTGGCCAAAAATAGAAATGCCTTAATATAAAATGTACATAATATGTAATTAACGTCACACTATAGTGTGAATTAATTGTGTGAAGGTTAATGCATTCTGTTACTTTTAAATGATTGAACACGTGAATGCGGAAGAAGTGTTTACTTTAACGTACATAAACGTTTTTTTAAGTGATATTTTCTCAGAAAATGGAATTTTGAATTATATCTGGTTCGGTTCTAATTTCAAATATTCACGTATAACAAAACATTAATTATCAACGTCGTTGTAGAGATTACAGGTTTCTTGCAATTTTTGTTGTACGTTTATCATACGCGAAGTTATCTTAAATACGTATTAGTAAAATAATTTTTTTTTTGGTTTAGGGCTTTTTAATATTATTTTTAAACTAACTGAAGCTTTAGCTTTTAACACCATTAGGGGTCATTTTCAAAAGCGCAATGAAAAATATATCAAAAAATTCTTTCTTTTATACATACACCCTGCGCCATTGAAATGTTCGATTTCGATTATTTACTATTTCATGCAATTCTCTCATAGATTTTACCTCATTCGCTATTTTTTTTTTTTTTTTTTTATTTTTTCAGCATATTTCACGCCTTATTAGGTATTTAAAACCAAACTAAGGATGAAATATTCGTTCGGTTTCAATTAAGTAGTCAAAGAGTTAATTTTACAAAGTGTGGCTCTAAATTAAATGCTAACGAAAAAGTCAAAATTTTGCAAGCAAAGGCAAAAAGTACACACATTCACAAATTGCAAGAGTAATTTAGTGTAGCCAAAGAGCAATTAGAAAGTTTTTAAGGCACTATTCCGAAAATCAAACGATAATTTGGCTATGATGCAAAGAGGAGAACTTCTGTTTCAACAAATCGAATTTCAGATATTTAGATCTTAAGCAAAGGTTTGCTACGGCTTTGGAGCTGAGAAGTTAGCTTCTAAAGCAACAACCGACACTATTTCAGTTCATACTATTAAAAGGAATTTGGTTTATATGCTTGTCGACCTGCGAGAAAATCATTACTGACAGCAAAAATGGCAGCTGCAAGCCTCAAATTCGCAATAGAATGAAAAAACTGAACGCCCAGCGACTGGCGTTGGTTCATATTCTCGGATAAATCCAAATTCAATATCTTTGGACCCGATGTATGGACAAGGGTTCGGCGACGAAAAGGCAAACGGTATTTAACAGAATGTATTTCGCCGACAGTGAAAAATTCACCATATTTTATGGCCTGGAGAGCCATAACAGCCTTTGGAGTTTGATCACTATGCCTTCTGGATAGTTCAGAAAACGGAGGAAAATATAAAAAAATTATCGAAACCTGAATCGTGACTATTGAGGACCCGACTCAATACATCGGTATTCCACTCTTCCAGGACGATTACTCTCCGTGAGTTATTGATGTTATTTGTGAAGTAAGAATGTTTAATTTTAATGTCTATTTTGTTTAGGTAGCCGAATTTAAAAATAGCTTGGTGATTGAGTCGTTACCCTGGACAGGAAATAGTCCTGACCTCAATATTGTTGAAAATATTTGGTCCTTCATGGGAAAGAAGATTACAAATTACAAGCTGAAAAGTGCCAAAGAGCGGAAAAAACTTATAGAAAAAGTCTGGTTTGAAGAAATAACAATATATTATTTAATCAAACTTTAGAATTCAATGCTGATCAGGTTTAAGGTCATCATAAAAGCCAAGGCCTGGGTTATTAATCATTGATTTTAAAAAGTTCAATTTCTCTCAAAATATTTTGGTTAAGATGAATTGTTTTATTTCTGTTAATTCTTATTTTGAATAAAAATAACAATTGTTAACAAAAAACTATTTTTCAATTGAAAATTTTTTGTTAAAAACACTGTAAAGACCTACCAAATTATTACGAGATAGGGCGATAATATTCCTTATCCGACGTTATGTAGGTCTAAAATGTCGGATTACCGTTCTTTTTATTTGAATATATTCGGAATAGTGTAAAAATTGTTTTGATAATCAGAATCTATTATTTTTGCTATCTACTTTTGAAGCAAACGGTGGTATTTCCAAAATTTACTTTAAAAAGTCAAACCGAACATTTCAATGGCGCAGGGTGTATATAAATCAAAAATAAAGCAATCACAAATTTTTACTAAAACCGATTTTTTCATGGAAACGTACCGCTATGTAATTTTTGGAAAAATTCCTTACTAAATATAATGTTTTTATGTAAACATGGCTGTATGATTGAATAAAAATAATACTTGGTATGAGACAAATAATCATTCAGATCATTTCAGAACAAATCATATGAGTTGCCAATATAAGCGAAATCTTCAACGACATTGATTGAATTTGTAGCATTATGTCACTTTTGTGTTGGAAACACAAACAACGTTCGTCTGTCCTGTATAGTAGAAAGCGTTTCAACTACATTGTACCTGTTAAACATTATTTGATTCTTTCTTTAAAGATCTGTTATCTTTAATTTTAGAAAACAAGTTGGTATCTAAGCTTGCGTGGCTGCACGTCCTATAATTTTAAAAAAGGTTTTTTATTTTTTCGTGAAGATTTTTAACGTAAGGAATGGCCAAATAATTAATGGTTCTATTTGTTGGTTGAGAAATAAAATTAGTATGAACATTTTTTTGTTTCCAAATTATGTTGTTTACCAATATTTCAGGATAATGGTTGCGAAATAACGTATCTTGTAGAATTCTAAAATATAGGTATTGTGAAATTTGGTATCGGAAAATTTTAGAATTTTTTGGAATTGTTGGGAACCAAGAATGAAAATTTAAATATTTACCAGACCAAGTATTTTTATGGTGCCAATTACAAGAAATTTTACCATTTGGTTCTTCAATCCTGTCCAAAAATGAAATTGTTTATTTCTTTCTTTTTCTAAGGTAAATTTTATTCTGTTCTTTGAATTAAAAATTTCCATTGGTATTACCGTAATTATATCGTTAACATAATATCTAAAGTAAAATGATGGTTGAAAATCTAAAGAATTTAAAACCGAATTTTCCAAATTTTTTATTAATAAATTTGCTATGTTGGGACTTAATGGTGAGAACATAGGGGAGCCAAAAATTTGTTTATTAATTTTGCTGTCAAAAGAAAATTCCAAATTGTTCAAAATGATATCTAACGCAGTGAAAAATGGATTTTTTGTTAATTTTGATTTTCAATGTTTCTTTATATTTCTCCAATTCTGACTGATAATATTTTCAACAATTTGGCTATCGACATTCGTAAACAAAGACAAGACGTAACATTTAAAGAGATTAACCGAAAATTTGATGGAATGGTAACATTACTAATTTAATTTTTGAAATCTTCAGGATTTAGAATTTGTCTTTCCTACCCAAAATTTCAGAATATTGCCTAAAAATTATGATAAATGCAACCCAAATTTTTCTTTTGTTTCTATAAATAGCCCAATAGTAAAAATAGATTTAAAAGTGATGGTGAAAAAGGAGTAATTCCTACAGACTCCAAACTTTGTAGACACGATGGAAATGGAATAAAATTAAAACATTCTAAAAAACAATTTCTGACCTAACTTTAGTGCAATATGATAATTGCCGTTTACGGTTGGTCGTTGATGCTCGAAGAGGATAGACGTGTTTTTGTCGTCCTCTTCGCAAATTTAATTTATTTTATTTTATATTTTGCTCAAGGTAAAGTGTATATTATGTGGGTCATTATTTTATATCTCGGACAATGTCCAAACTTCATCTCTTAGATTTTCATTTTTTTATTTTGTTTGTGTTCCTCATTCAAAAATAACGGATACAATTTGTTTTGACAATTAACCTAAGTTTATATTTTGGCCGATAGATGGCACTGCCCCGAAAAATCTTAATATAATCAAAACAGCATTTAACAGTTAAAATAACAGCCTTTCAAAAAAGTGTAAAACTGATTTTGTTCTGGCCCTGGTTTACCCAGCAGAGAGCTTCAAAGTTGAAAAAAAGTTTTTTTATATAAAAAATAATTATATTTCTTGTGAAAAATAATTGAATATTTACAGTTAATGGAAATTTTCCTAATGATTTTTATAGACTACAAATAAACGATTAAAAATAGTGTAAGTTTCGAAATAATTTTAGCTACAGTTTGACCTCCAGAGGGCTGCAAATCTGAAATTTATGAATTTTTCGTAATAATAATTGCCAAAATTGATTAGGTATCATAATTAACGAAAATTTTACTAATAATTATATAGCTTATACACTAATAATTCAAAAAAATGTAAATCCCGAAACGCTCGGTTTGCAGTTTGGCCACCAGAGAGCTGCAAAATTGGAAATAACGCATTTCTTCTTCTCAACAACATCGTGAAAGCATTTAGTCGCGAGACAAAATACGAAAATCGCGTATTCCTGCTCTCTGTAATACCTGAGCATTGGTCAGTGTCCAGAATTATAGACAAGTTCCAGGCAACAAAACACATAGTAATAAAAAAAGCTCTGGAATTTCTTCAGAACTAATTACCTTAGTTGAGGAATTCTATAGAAGTATGGATATCAGCCAACAGCTTCCTGGAACAAATGATTGCATAAGTGTTCATGATGCTAATGCAGAACGGATTCAAAAGGAGAAACTCCTTGTCCTGTGCAATTTATCTGAGGCATATTAGCATTTTTTGGAAAAAATTCAACTCAAAAGATTGGATTCTCTAAATTTACAGAGCTACGACCAATGAATGTATATTAGCTGGAAAGGCCGGAACACATAATGAATGTGTGTGTATAATTCATCAAAACAACAATTTGTTATGTCCAGAGCTGTTAAAAGAAGTATCCTGTGGAAATTTAACGTGGGACTGCTGTGAAGAAAAATGTGAAAACTGCAATATGCTTGTGGATAGTTTCCTTAAACAACCAAAATCCGCTGCAGAAGCTGAAAAGGTGGATGATGTAACATACGGCTATTGGAAGCCTGATTATAATACGTACAAATTAGAAAAGATTACGTCTTCAATTGATGAAATTTAGGAAATTTTGTCAAAGTTGAAGTTTAGTTTAGCAGCACTACGTAAATACGGTTACATCACTAAAGAACAATCGCAATACCTAAAACATGTAAAAAATAATCTGCAAGTTGGAGAATATGTTGTAATTTTGGATTTTTCGGAGAATTATAAATTTATAACACAAAATGAAATACAAGAAGCGCATTATTACACACACCAAGCAACTTTATTTCCAATCGTGGCGTACTATAAATCGTCAACAGCTGAAATGAGCATACTTTCCTATGCTCTAATATTGGAAGAGCAGACACATGATTAAGTATAGCTCTATATGGATTTCAAACTAAATTTATCAAATTTCTCAGAGTTAATGAGTCGGAATATCTAGCTCCAAAGAAAATTTATTATTTTTCGGAAAGCGCCATATCGCAATTTAAGAACAGGAAAAACTTTGCCAATATTGCCTTCACAGAGGATTACGGGCTAAATATTCCCGATGATGCAGAAAGCCCTACTGAAGTCGTTTTACAAATATTTCCAGAACATTTAATAGAAAATATTTGCTTCCAATCAAATCTATACGCAACTTAGAGAAATATAAATTCATCTCATTTATTTAGAAATACTACACCAGCAGAAATAAAAGTTTTCTTTGCTATTAATATATTGATGAACTTGAAAAGGCAGGCGAGTTATAAAGATTATTTTTCATCCAATCCTGAGATACGAGATACATTTATAACATCACTAATGCCGAGAGATCGGTTCAGTTGGTTATTATCCAATATCCATTTTAATGACAATTCTGCAATTCTTAAGGTAGGGTCTGAAAACTTCGATAAACTTTACAAAATCAGACCAATGATAGACATTATGGGACAAACATTTTGGAATGTTACAAACCCGGTGTGTACCAATCTATTGATGAAAGGTTAGGTTAGGTTTGGGTGGCGGTCCACCAGGACCAGGCATAGACACAAAAAGGTCCGTAGCCATACCACAAATTAAAAATTTTTCCTCCAACTCATTGAAACCACTTTGAGCTTGCTATGAAGCGCTGGATACTCCTGACGTCCTTCTCGCTGAGCTCCGCCAGGTCGTTGAAAAGGTGTGCCCCTAAAAAATTCAGTCTGTTTCGTGCCAGACGAGGACAGGTGCAAAGAAGATGAAGTACTGTCTCTTCCTCCTCTTCGTCTTCGCAACTACGACAGTAGTCATGTGAGAAGAAACCAAGTCTACTTGCATGTCTGCCTATGAGACAGTGCCCCGTAATCACTCCAACAACCACACTGATCTGACTCCGCTGAAGTGAGATCAGCTGTTTGGATCTCGCCAAGTTCAACTTTGGCCAGATTTGCCGAGTTATTACGCATGAGGTACTATTTGACCATCTGTCATTCGTCAACTTACTGGCTTCCTCCTGAAGCAGCAGTTTACATACCGCAAGAGGAATTTCAATATCCTTTTTGCTGTTTGAAATGTGGTCCGTTGTACCACGTCGAGCCAGTTCATCGGCTTTCATGTTCCCCGTACTAACGAAATGTCCTGGCACCCATATGATATGGATGTTGAACTGATCTGTCATCTCGTTAAGAGATGAGAGACAGCTCTGGACTACTTTCGACGTGAGAAGGTGTGATTGAAGCGCTTTAATGGCTGCATGACTGTCCGTATATATGCGAATATCACTAGTCGATATTACATTATAACTCAACCAGTCCGCGACTTCCTTTATCGCAGTTACCTCAGCTTGAAAAATGCTGCAGTAGTCAGGGAGACGAAAGGAGAGGTTTAACATGAGTTCCTCGCAGAACACCCCAGCCCCTACTCCTCTATCCCGTTTTGAACCATCAGTGAAGAAGTTCAAAACTCCTGGTTCCAAAACTGTATCCATCATCCAGTCCTCTCTAGATCTATTGATGAAAGTATGATAAAATTTAAAGGCCGTAGCACGTTAAAACAATTTATACTTTTAAACCTAATAAAACGAGGGTACAAAGTATGGACTAGAGCCGATAAAACAGGATACGTAAGCCAGTTCCAAGTGTACAAGAGAGTGGATCCTATGACTGGAGAGTTACGCAAGACGGAATATTATATGTAAAATGGATTGACAAAAAGCCGGTTTATTTTTTACGCAACTTTCACAATCCTAAGGAGGTCACAACTATGACTAGAAAGCGGAAAGATGGGACGTTGCAGCAAGTAACATGCCCCACACTTGTCTTAAATTACCATCGGCATATGGGGTATGTCGACAAGGCAGACATATTTAAATGCTTGTATCAGATAAATCGAAATTCTAAAAAATGGTATCACCGGATTTTTTGGCATTTTTTAGATTTGAGTATTGATAACGCTTTTATAATTTTTTCACAACCGACTACCGTAAAGTCAATGACCCTAACAAAATTTCGTAAATGTATTGTTCAAGGGATTATTGGGGCAACGAAAGATGTTAAAGAAACCGGCAGAAAACCAGCAACACCTAACTGGAACCGATTCAGGACCAACGTTCCGTTGGAGAGACGTTTCGATAAGGTATCGCATCTTCCTATGAATTCAACATCCAGACGTTGCTATCTTTGCGGTGTGGCACTATCTATGTCTTACATCACAAAACAATTGTTTTGCAAAATTTCATTGAATTAAAATAATAAATTGAATTATTTTGTAAAATTAAAAATATTTATGTTATTTTATGTACCTTGTGTTCATAGTGGTACTGTTATGAAACCATACTCTCCAGCCGGTATTTTCAAATAATGAAATTATTTTTCTTAAGTAATGTCTTATTTAGTGGCTTCTCATCAGTGTTCAACAAAAAGTTTCTAAAAATTCAAAAAATTCGCAGCCCCGTCCTCAAAGGGTTAAAAATGTACTGTGTGTGTTATAATTGTACCACCACTTTTTGAAAAAAGCAAAAACTTCAATCAAGGCAATAAAAATGAAAAAATATAATATTTTGGAGGCCCTCATTTCTTTTCTGTCATCCTCTATTCTCTGTTTTTATGACTAAAGAAACATCAAATAATTACAATAATGCAAAACTATTAATATTCAGAGGGAAAATTATTCGATTTGACAATCAAATTTGAATCATAGGAAAAAACGTCGATTTATTCCAAATTAACAATACGTATAATAAATGAACAAATTAATAGAAATTTAGTGGTTTTTGGACCTAAATTTGAACTCTATGCTCTTCGCTTCAGCGAATTGTTCGATATTTAATTTTATTATTTTCACAATAAAAATCAGCAAAAAAAATTAAAATCAACCATCACAAATCAATCATAAATTCACAAAAAAAAAATTATTTAATAAAATGACGTCCAATAAATTGGAAACTACTGCTAAATGTAATTTTAAATATACATTAAATCTTGATTAATCTACCTGATAAACGTTTAGGTACACAAGTAAGATGAATGGAAAGTAAGTACAAAAAAATCCCAAAATAAATTTTAATTTACAATTCATGATTACGTCTTGCACCAATAAGTAGGGAAGCCACCAGATTAAATGCTACCGACATCATTTTGAATTTATAGATCCTCTAATCAATAATCGATATCTATTTTTGGAATTCCAACTTCGAACGCACCAAGCCTTACAATATTATTACAATAAACAATCATAAAACGATCTCTTCTCAAATAAAAACTACACCAATTTTTGCTTGGTCATGAATAACAAATGAAATTCACTAAAATCAATAACCGTGAAATCTGGTAATTCCCAAAACTCCCCACCTCAACAAAATCGACAATTCTTAAAATCGCTTTACAGATTCTCTCTGTAAATATAACAAATAAATAAAAAAGCATAGTTTTTTTCCGCACTATCATAACAGCTAATTTGAACCCTACAATTTTTGTAATTCTACTGTATGTATTTATTTTATTTACTGAGCGGCTGAGCAAAACGTTAATTTCATATACATACATACACCTAATGTAATTATATCTAACATACTTTTTTGTTTACATTTTTTTCTATTGTATTCAATTAATTCTAACATTGAAAAAATTTAACAAATGTTTTTTTTTAAATCTCATCATTATTTAATGAATTGTCTCCATACACATTATTATACAAAATATGTATTACAAATCACGGGAAACAATCAAATTGAAACGCTTAATTTAAAATTGTCATGCTGCAATTCAAAGGTGCGAGACCATGTTCACAATGTAACATGTTACGTTTAGTGTAATTATCACTTGATTTTAGTTGACATTTATTTTCACTTTTGTATTTTATTTTTTAAAACTTATTTCTGTTCGCTGAATAATTCACAGAAAGAATCGATCAATAGAAATTTATGTCAAGTCAAATCAATTTCATGTCAGCTTCATAGAAGTGTAACTGTGATAATCACATCACACGTCACAGCTTAATGCATTCTCAATCACAATTCGTGTCAAAGCACGCAAATTGAATACAGGCGATATTTAATCAAAACATAAAACTGATAATAATACTCGTATCACATGCTTTTAATTATTCAATTAAAAAAATAAAAAAATGATGGATCGTGATTCGTGAATCATCAATGAAATTTTCATCAATAAAATATTGATTCACAATTGGCATATGTTCTTTAGGCGCCCTTTCCAATCGTTAATTTAATCTCTAAAATGTTGCCGCCTTTGCCAAATAGCGACATACAACTAAATATTACCAAATTAGTATTTGTGCTTAAAAAAAAGTAAAAGCTTTTACTTGAATTTTCCGCGATTTTTACTTGATAACTAATCAAGGTCCTCAAGTATTTACTTTGTTGGATAAGAGAACATTGATTGGAAGGTAATACTTCTCTAACAAGGACTTTTTTTTGGAAAATTTAAGTAAAAGCTTTTTTTTATTTACTTCATCCAATATAAGGATTATATAAGTATAAATTCTTTGATCATTTTAGGTTATATAATATTAATTGCGAATCATGATCACAACAATTAAACACTATTTATTTTCATGCACCCTTTTACCTGCATACATTTTAATAATATAAAAAAAAACTCATTAAGTCAAACTGGAATTTATCACCACCACTATTCTCGATTAAATAAATATTAAACAGAAAATTCAGCACATTTAATAAATTAAAATTTGGTACCAACATTTAATAATTTGTTTAACAAAAGTGTGAACACATTACACAACAAACACACAAATAAACTTAATTAAATTGAAATAATATTCCACTTCGCAAAAAAAATAAAAACACGTTCGAACTGATTCAAATCTCTCGCACAACTGATGTGATTAATAATGTTTATTCATAAATATATTTATTGGAATTTTACTATTTTGGTTTTTGTTTATCTATTGGTTTGTTCTAGTATGTACATAAGTATACATATACTGAGCCGCAGACAAATTAATCATTTTTGAGATTTTAGTTCGATATATGATTGATAGATCAATTAAGTTCTAATGCTTCTCTCATTGAACTTGATATTTGTGTCTTTTATGAGGAATAAGCTAGGCTTCATACTAACTTGGCTATACTAAATACAAGAACTAATATTCTTTAGAGATTGAATTGTAGGTGGAATTGGAGAAGAAGAAAAATAAAAATTTTGAAAATATGTTAAGCTCAACCTCTGTTTCAACATGACACGCCTTCGAGGACAGCAAAAAAACAGCAAATCGTACAAATATTTTGACGAAATAGAATCGGACAAAATGTAGGCTTTCAGTAATGTTCGGTTTTTTATACAATAATTTTGGTAGAAGATCATCTTCCGTGATTATTCCACTTGTTTGCTTTTATAAACTATACAGTAGAAAATTACTAAAAATACAGTTGTTTTTATTTATCGGGCAATATAGTGACACATGTTGTTAAAATCTTCCAGTTTAGATAGTTTAGCCCTAAAATAATACACACCCGGATATGTCGTGTTGATTATAAGGTGTATGAAGGAAAATAAGGTCAGAAATGATACTAGGATCTGGGTATTAAGTTTAGTTTGTTTAGCTTGTTTTCAATTTTCAGGACCAGCTTTTTAAAAATACAAATTCACCAACAGTAAATGAAGTGCTTATTAAATTAAAATTTTATTAAAATAATAAATGTGAAAAGCACTTATACGATACTGTCATAAGTCTGTTGTGTCACTCAGAAATAATAGAAGGGCACTCACGGTTAAAACAACACCGACACGAAAATTTTCTGTCGCCAGAAAAACAAAACAATAACACTGGGGGTATCTATTTTGTGTATTGACCGATTTTAGAATGGAAAATTTTATAAAATGTTTCAACATGCTGGGTGGGACATTATCTCAAAATTATTGTTTGTACTTCCACTTGAGTACACAAAGTTTAACAATTGTTTTGTTGTACTTGTGCTCAGAATGATAATTTGCGCGCTGAAAAAATTAACGACAGAACTGTAGGAGACTTTTCATATATGTGTGCTACATAGCCTTTAAGATAACAAAAAAAGCGTCATTAGAATAAGTTCAGTTTTGTTTTCACTCTCTAAAGCTGCGTACTTCATTTATATTTTTCGTTTTTTCTTCGAGGAAAATTCAATCAAAATGTGGACAAATAGAACGGGAAAATCGATTGATCTTTGATGAAGCATCAGCAAGTATTTATATACGTACGAGGTAAACACCTTCTAAATCGCATCTTACACAAATTGGGCTAAACTTTGCAAAAGAAATTATGATTTGGTCTGAGAAGAGGAGGAAAGTAATTTTTACCTTCAAAAATAAGTAAGTAAATAACATAATTAGCCTGGAGTCATACCAGATTTGGTGGTTTAACGATGTGGGAAGTTATGACCCATGATTATCAGAGTCTAAAACCTATTGTGCCGGCAAAAACAAAATCGTTTGGTACGAAACCAAAGAGAAGTGGTGGATCAATCAAAGGCTCGAGCTGAAGAAAGACTTGGAAGAGCTTCAATAAATAAAGCAGGAAATAATATCGAAAAAAAAGGAAACTTGCAAAATATCTGGAATTAAACTTGGAAAATCGATGTTATCGATATAATACAGAGCATTATACAGTCAAAACCCAAATTAATGAAAACAAGAATTGTCTTGTAAAAACTAGTTTTAATAGATGGCTTTAGAAAAAACTAGAACTGACTGAAAGAATTTTTATTCCTCAATTATTTACTTAGTTAGGACTATACTTATGCGGATATATGAATCGGCCCAAAACGGCAACACTGACTAAAACCGAGCAAGCCCGAAAAGTAAAATTCGGTAGTACGTAGACGTCGAAAACTCATTTGTAAATTTTACGAAGAAAATCAAGCCATGTCTTATTTTGCTTTGGATAGTCATGATTCATGAATAGATCAGCCTTCTACCGAAACTATACAGAGAATTTTAAATTTATTGAGCACACAAAATTTTCAATAAAAGTTGTGGGTTACAATAAGCGAGCGTGAAATGTCCAAATCACAATTTTTTTAATCTGGGCTTGAAGTCACGACTGAGAAATATCGCGAGCTTTGCTTACCAAAAGTCGTTGAATTTATTATTGCTAAAAAGCATAAAAATATCAACATTATTTTTTGGTCTGACCTCACTTCGTGCTATTACGCCTGAACTGTCTGAAGTGGCTCGGTTAAATATACCATTTGTACCGAAAGATGAAAGAAAATTCACTAAATACACCACCCCAAATGAGACTGTTTGAAGATTTTTGGGCTAATTTAAAGCGGAAGGTATATGCCAATAATTAGAGGCTCAAAACCATCAAACATTTCAAGGATAAGATAAAATCTGAGCTGAAGAAAATACCAACATCTTCGTACGGGTCAGCCTTGAAGAAACCGTCAAAAAGCCCAACGGTAAGGAGTAAATCCAACTTCTCTCCATTTTGTGCCAATTTATATAAGCATAAGATACTCTTTCAGCTCTTTTTCCGACATGTTTGCTGAACCTCACTCCTTCGTCCATCGAAGTTTTTTAAAACCCTTGATTTTAAAGCGGGTTGGTGAGAGCTGTTGAAGCCGTTACCTCCTACAATTTTAAATTCTATTTTGTTAAAATTTGTTTTTCACTAAAACCCTTTAGACTAAGTAAGGTGGAACATTTTGTTTTCGTAATAGTGCGGGAAAGTAGTGAATTGCAATTCTGAGGAATGTTAAAAAAAATTAATTCCTCAAAGTTTTGAAGTGCCACCGTTGCCATTTATTAGTGCTTGTGCACGTGCTCTGAGGTACCGCCAAAACATATTTGTTTCTTTGATTTACCGTTAAATTTTACAAATAACGCATGCGCAATGTAAATTATTATACACACGTGATTGAATTCTTCTTTAGTTTGAGTTCGTTAACCAGTCCAATATCTCCCGCAAGACGAATTATTTTACAACATCTTTTCATCAACTCGACAAATCTTACGTTTTTATTTCAATCTTCAATCTGTCGGCATCACCTCAATACATTTTTTTTTTAAATTCGTCTTTTTACTACGGTTATAATAAGGCCAATAAGCAACAGCAAAAAAAAATGATTTATTCATTTATTTCTGCCTATAGTCAACTCTAGTTTTGTTTGACTTTGGGTTTTGTTGTTATGACCTTTTATTATACAATCTAAAATACATAGCAGTTTGAGCCATCCAGAATGGAACAAGTTATAACATGGGAAAGAAGTCTTAATCGAATTTTACTGCACTTAATAGAATTTGGCTTTACTTAAAAGTTTTTAGAATATTGGCCCCTTTTATGAATGATGAGTATGAGTCGCGCATGATCATCACGATCATCACGGACATTACGATTTTACGACAGATAAGGGTAGTCGATATGATATTGAAGCGAGAACGACAATCATAATATAGGCAAGGTGTGCGGGAAGCCGAAAAAATTGGTTTTAAATACCGAAAAAAACTAGCGTCATATATAAATACAGCATGCTCTACAGTGTCATAATCCATTAATCAGAAAATTGTACCTGATCATTTAACAAAGAAATCACGAAAAAACGCGATTTTTTTAATTTTAATTGAAAATGTCATTTCGGCGGCCAATTTAAAAAGGAAGAAATTAGAGATGATACAACTTTTATACTTTTTTCTTAATCTGTAGTCCTTTATCTACAAAATGAACCTTACATCATTATTTCCCGATAACTGGTTTTTTCTTTTATAACCAAAAATACACTAACATACAATGCAGAAAATCAAAATACTCCGCCAACTTTGCTTGAAACAACACTAACTAAAGGTCACTGTGTACCGAAAGGGGAAAGAAATTTGCTAAATAGGTATACTGAATTCAATAAAAATTTAACCATTTTACACAGAATCAAAAAAGGGCCGAAATTAGACAGGTTAGAAGAGTTGGAAATATACAAAAACAACAACAATTTACTTAACGACAAAATCAACACCAAATCCAATCAAAAAAAATTACGACTTAATTTTATCCATAACTTAAAAACAAATGAGGTGCCGAACAACAGCACACAGCAACATTATATAAACAGCTTCAAAATAAATTATGTAATAGTAGTAAAAAAGAAACCGAAGGAGAAATTATCCTCGAAATCGATATTTCTAAAAAATTAAAAAAATTGTCACAATAAGGAAGAAATAAAAACTACAATATAAAATTAAAAATTAAAAGCTTTTCATTTAATTATATAAAGTGACTAAAGAACAGAAAAAATAAAGTGAAAATCGGTTTGTGAAATCTGGTGAAATATGGATAGACATTTTAAACTCAATTGCTTTTGTTACGTGTGTGGAAAATTTAAAATTATGACCAATCGCCGCAAAATAAGTGATGAAACCTCTGATTTATATCGACTATACTTTTTACAAAATGTTACTAGTGGTGTAAATTGAACGTAGTCTATTGTTTGAATGGCAAGCATTTTCCATATGCATAAATGACAAAACACTGAAGCTTCAATGTTATTTGGTGTCCCGATGATATGAATGGATCCACAAGTACATGATCCAATTCAATGTTATGGGTGCGTAAATTATATTCTCGGTACAAACAGAAAAAAATTGGTACTTTGACATACACTGCAACAACATTATGCTCAATTACCACTGCCGCATTCAGATGAAATTCCTGTTCCGGAAAGATCAAACCCAACTGAAGAATATTTACCACTAACATTTGAATCTGATGAGAAACACCTGGATCAATGTATCAACCATCAAATGTCACTGCGCCATGCAATCACATTGAAATCTCGTCAAATCGTTTGGATATTATGGTACGACGCCTGAAACTATAGCAGCGGCAATCCATTCTTTTGTCAAAGGATTTAAAACAAGTGAACATTTTGGCTCCAAATATTCGGATGTATCGAGCAATAAATCGTCATCGTCATTTTACGAATTTTTTCAAATCAATTGAGAATAATTCACTCGCTTTTTGCACTGGTTTCGTTTACACAATTCACCATGCATATAATTCCGAAGATTGGCGATTGTCTATCGATTCCTCCAAAAACCGTTTGAAGGCAGTTCTCCTCCACGTTACCAACTCAAAAATGTTTAGGTTAATTTCTTTCACCTTTCCGTATACAGTAACCTTGAGTTAGTATTGTTTCAATCAAAGTAGGCGGAGCTTAGACAATAGAATTAGAATGGACCGCTAATACAATGACAGTTCAATATAATTTTCAAATAAATGATGATGCCAACATACAACTAGCGGTCAAGAGGCAAATTGCGGCAAAATCGAAAACTAAAGATTTGTCAAAGTTGTCAACATCAATAAATTTTCATTTAATTTTTGGCTCCTTTTCGTGTGTTTTCTATTTTGTCACCGTTTTATAGTTTTATATTCAATTTAATTTGATTTGAGATATTTTAATTGTGATTTTTGCACAAAATTTTTCCTCGGTTTCTTTTATTTTTACTGAAAATGGGGAGAAAGTGTGTCGTAGTTGGTTGTGATACCAGTTTGCCATTGACAGATAAGACTGTTTCTTTGCATCTGTGAGTACAAAAATAAATGTTTATTTTAATATTCAGTGCTTGCAACTGCTTATAATTTCAAATATTAATGATGTTTTCTTTTATAAAATTTAATCTTAATGTTGATTTTTCGATTATTCCTAATAAATTAAATGGTAACGAACTTTTTAGTTAGCGAATTCGCCACGATTTGCCTCTTGACCGCCACTGTATGTTGGATCGCATATGAAGTAAGCAACTAGCAGTCCATTTAAAAATATATAGTCAAAGAGGCGGAGTATTTTGATTTTCGGCGTGTATTTTTGGTTATAAAACAAAAACTAGTTATTGGTATAGGGTTCATTTTGTAGATAAAGGAATACAGATTAAGACAAAAGTATAAAAGTTGTATCATCTTTAATTTCTTCCTTTTTAAATTGGCCGCCGAAATGATATTTTCAATTAAAATCAAAAAAATCGCGTTTTTCGTGATTTCTTTGTTAAATGATCAAGTTCGATTTGTTCGATTTCGAATTTTTTTTATAAAAATTACTTTTTTAATCTGTATTTTGTACGGAAAATCAAATAAAGTTAAAGAAAAATTTTGGTTTAAATTAGTAAATTCGTAAACGTCGCTAAACTTTTAAATTTAGAACTCACGAATCCAGATATGCAAATTTCATCAATTCGGATTGAAATTTTTAATTTGTATTAGATTGTAAAGGTAACTATATAGAACAGCTTCTTTAAAAATTAAGAGCCCAGATTCAAAGGAATCGGCTCAAGCCAAACATTAAAAGCGAACCGTCAGAAATCATCACAATAATCGAAAGAGATCAAAAATAAAATATTCAACCGTAAATAAAATACATAAGTGAGTCACATCAATTGGCTCAGTTTGTTAATTACTCTTTGTTCGGCAGTTTTATTCGAATATTTAGGAAGCAAATGTCTCTTTACTCCACTCGCTTATTGATCTTTATTAACAAATTTAGGTTTATTCAAGATAGACGTATTTTGTTTCACTTGCTATGAAGATAATTCTGCTCACGTCATACGAAACACAAACTGTATATATAAAGCCAATATTTAATAAAAACAAATACCTAAACTTGATAACATCACATGATTTTATTTATTCAATTAGAAAACGATGGATCATGATTCGTAAATCATGGATTGAATTTTCAACAATATAAATGTTGTTTGGCAATTGGTGGTTTTTAATTCATCCTTTTCCAAATTTAACAAATAAATCACGACACATGCAACTAGACAGATTTGACTACTTATAGTATAGTAAATTCCATAACACAAACCGTGCGATTTTTTATTATTTATTTTATTTGATGTAATTGATCAAGATCAGAATACTGTGAATCACAATTTTACCTACGTTTTAGTAATTAGAAAACCCTGATGAAGTCAAACTGTTATACAACATCACTTTTGCTCGTTTAAATTAAACTGTAATTTCAACATTTAATAATTATTATCAAACACCCAAAATAATTTCAAATAAATTCACTTCGCGAATAAATTATTGTGACTATACAAAACAATAACACGTTCGAACTGTTTGAAACCTTTCGCACAACTGATTAATTATTTATGTTTGTTCTTAATTTAATAAATATTTGGAATTTGACTATTTTAGTTTTTATTTATCTTTGATTTTGTTATTATTACTTTTGTTTGTAACGTTTAACTTTTGTCAGAGATATTGGACTGCAAACAAATTAATCATATTTCAGATTTTTGCTCATAAATACATAATTGCTTATCGCATTTTACTCTTTCTGAACTTGAAATCCATCTTTAAGAATAATGGAGTGATTGATTTTTATTGACGAATTTTCTCAGAAAGCATAAGAGATACATGTAGGTATAGTGTGGCTCCATGAAATAACTACCAGGAAAAAATGAAATAAATCACAACAATTTTAATTTATGCATATTTTCCAGGCGAAATCATTCAAAAAAAAAAAAAAAATTGGGAGTTATTTCATTTTTTGGGAATTGTTTCATTTTTCGAACTTGGAAAATATTTCATTTTGAATAAAATTCCAATTGAAATAAGTCCCAAAAATGTATTGTTGGGATTTATTTCATTTCTGTTTCAAATCAAAATTTTAAACTTAGGATTTGTTGAGCTCCAGTGACAAATAAATCGATTTAAAACTCGTTTTTTCTAAAAAATTACTTTCAAGCACTCCACATAATTTGCGATAGAATCGATGATCTTCTTCATTAAATTGTTCGTCCCAACGCAACGAAGTAAATTCTTCGCTCCCCAACTGTTAATTGTAGGTGCTGCATCATGCCGTGTATTTAAGAAGCGTGATATCGATATTTTTTCAATATTTTTTTAATTTTATAAATTTTTCTTTTATACAAAATGAATTTTATTTAAGTAGATAACTATTGGCCATTATTATCTACGACCTTTTGCCATTTTTCGATAAGTTTCATAGGAGTAGAACTTCTGTGGTTTATCGGCGAAAAACTTGGTCAAGTGGTTTTCACAGTAATTTTTTGAAGCCAACTTTCGGCCACCAAGGGAGTTTTGCAGAGATCGAAACAAATGATAATCACGAGTATACGATGGACGCATCAAAACTTCCCAGCCAAGATCTCTCAATTTTTGCCGGGTCATCAAAGATGGGTGTGTGATCTGGTGTTATCATGATGAAAGACAACACCCTTGGAATGGAAGCGAGCAAACCATCTACATACTATTGCATGCGATAAATATCTTGACCGTAAACACGATAATTTTTTCGTAGTGAAATTGCAGAATATAGCGAATTTTTTTCAGAAATTTCACTCATGTTCACACTAACATAACTAATAAGACGATTAACGGAATACAAAGAGTATCTTCATGAAAATTGAAGATTGAAATGTGACCTTTCAAAGACGTAATCATATTACTGTTGTCCGATATATGACACCAAACACCATCTAGTAACAAAAATCTCTCAATACTTTTGACCCAACCTAATATTTATCGAAACTATCGTAGCACAAATATTTCACAGACAGAATAATTTATGATGAAATATAAAACCACATATTTTTCGCAAGCAAACTTGCATTTCGTCACAAATTTAATTGCTTTTACGTTATGTGAGTAATAATTTGAGCTGTAATTGGGATTTTGTAAGTTGCAGTGACAATCCAATGCCAGAAATGTTTGTTTTTATTTAAGAAAATTGCTTAATAAATAGTTGTAACTGCATATAACATTATTTAATATTAGATTCCGACCGACATTTCAAAATTTTGTTCATTATTTAGCATGCATTAGAAAACTCGCTGAACAAAGAGAAATGTCTTAAATCCTGCGTCTCGTAAATTAACGAAATTCAACCAACCTGAACCTTAATAAATTCATGTTGTTTCAGAGCGTAGTATACTACGACGAGACCCGTAATTTTGTGCAAACAAATTTTTTGTTAAAATTTTATAGAATTATTTAGCTTAGCCTCCTTAGAGGAAAATGTCTGGTAGAATTCCTGGTCAACATGAAAATTATAACTTTAAATCAGAGTCTAATGACTCCACAGTGAAAAACTTGTTCCAGATTGTTTGGGATCCTCAAGAAATCTCTCCAAACGAAATATCAAATTAGACAAATCATCGAAAAAAATTGTCTCAAATTTAAAATAAAGAATTTTAAATTATTATCTTTGAAAATATCGAATGCTAAAATTTCGAAACTTAAAGAGTTTTTAAAGAAGGGAATTCAAATTTAAGTTTAAAACACATTTGTTAAAATTTTAATTCCATAATCCTTTAATTTTACAGTCTCTGATTAAATGATTTAAAATCGATTTTTTTTTTTTTCAAAATATATTTGTTGCCAATTTATTATTTTTGATGCTAATGTTTGTCGTCAGAAATTTTTTTTTTGTATGCTCATTTATGTTTATTCCATTTTCAAGACAAATTCAGACCAATCAAGAAGGAACTTGGCTATTTTGATTAATTCTTTTATGACGTAATTCCACCAGTACGACATGAAATCAGTTAAGAAACAACCAAGTTCTTTCCTAATCGGCTCCAGAACTTCCTGTAAAAATAATTTTATAGCCCCATTTCCATTGTACAAATGTACAATTGAGAAACCGAATTTTTGAGGTGATAAAATCTAAAATGTGATTTTGTTCAAATAAGTTTGCTAACCGTGGACAAACATGCAATGGGTGAATAATTTTTTTTAAGATCTTGGAAATTACTGTAGGAATTAATAGACCTGTGCATTTGGATGGATCTAAACAGTTCCCACTCTTAAAAATTGGTAAAATTTGAAAATGCGTATGGTGGTGAAGTTCGGCAGTCAATATTGTTAGAATAGTATGAAGCTTCCATAAATATTTTGTTAGGAACTTCGCGGCATTTTCAACGCCTATTGCAGATCTACTGTTAAGTTGATGAATTCCAAAGTAGACCCATTAGAAGTTGGTTTTAGATAATGAATACATATACATAATCTGTATTGTGAACAAATAAAAAAAATCTTAGAACATTTTAAGATTCATTATTTTAAAACTAATAGTGTTGGCACTATTTCAGCGTGTTAGACTGCAAAAATGCAAGCAACGATTGCTGCAAAAATTTCATAATCGCGAAACAAATTTTATTTCATACTATACCGAAAATCAATGTTTACGTGATTGATTTCAGTCCGGGAAATGAATCATTACGTCAGAGAACAAAAGTGTCCGGAAAACGAGCTATTACAGTGACACTATTCTGGTTTTCCCAGGGAATTGCGAATTGGGAATTAATTTATTGTCAGTTTTTAGTGTATTTTGGTTTTCTTTTTTCCAAAGCATACTAATTTTGGGGAAAAATAATTCCATTTCAAAGCAATTTTGTTGTTTATTTTTCCTTAAAAATTTGGCTGGGAATTATTTTTTCCCAAAACATGAAGAAAATACCAATCGCTCAGTATGCTTTGGAAAAAAGAAACGCAAAATACACTAAAAACTGACAATAAATCAATTCCCAATTCGCAATTCCCCGGGAAAACCAGAATAGTGCCACAGTAGAGTAGACTGTAAACCCAAACAAAAAAAAATAACTAGGGTAACTTGATAATTTGAAAATCATTTGGATTGATTTTCTCTAAATTTCAAACTCATGTTTTTACTTTAAAATTTAATTTTAAATGAAAAAATCGAATTTATGTCCCATGTAGTATGAAATAAAACGTTGTACGTTACGCGTACGTTAAATGATCGTTACAGTACTCGTTCAAAATTCTGGACTCGGCTCCTTCGTCGCCTCGTCCATAAACGTCGAACTCGTACTGTAACAACTCATTTACCGTCCTTGTGACGTAAATAACTATACCAAGAAACACTAAACTCAGAAATTACTAAAAAATAACGCTTTACTTTTAACAGCAGCTACATACATAAACGTTAGGCCCCTTTAGCTGTGCCAATTATTAGCGACGTGTTAATTAAAATCAACGGTTGAGGTCTGAACGCATGTACATTAAAAATTGAATGGCCACTCGACAGAATAATTAAAAATTTAAAATATCAACATGGTAGAAGGTCTAAAAGTATTTCCGCTTTTGCCTTGTCACAACTTAATTCTTTTTCAGTCACAATTGGTGTCATACGCATGCAAATTGCCTAAATCAAAACAAACATTATTTAATAAAAACAAATAACTGATAACGGCACATGCTTTTAATTATTCAATTAACAAACGTTCTTGTCTCGTGAATCGTGAATCATCGATTAAATTTTCAATCATATATTGTTGCGGTTGGTAATTGGCGCCTTTCATTAAATCTGTTCTCTTTCCTCAATTTACCAAATCGCCGCACATACAAGTCACGCGGTGTGATGCACACAATGAGATTTTTTAAGATCGTCGTACATTTTTTGTGATACAGTTAATTGGGTTTTACTCTTTTAGTTACGAGTATAAAAACAACCGATATAAAAAAAGCGGCAGAAGAAAATCTGTTAACTATTTTCACTGAGTTTAAAGATGAAGCCTTTTTGTAAATTTTTTGTAAGTAGTGCTTGCTACCTTCTATACCAACTATCTTTAATACATATTATATTCAACTATAACTTCTCATTCTGAAACCCAATTATAATCAGTTATATTCAGGTGGAGCGAATAAGTTCCGTTTATTAGGTCGTTTATAAGGGTTGGATTGGATCCAAGTTTAAATGATATTTGCAACGTGGATTTGAGTATTGCTCTGTTGACAAGTTAGAACAAGGGTTCAAAAATATTATTGAATTAAGGAAAATCATTTTTCAAAATAAATTTCTTCGATATTCTTGAATTGGAAAAACTAAATCTATTAGAACAAAATAACATTCCTTACAATTATACTACAACGTAAATCAAGAAAAATTTTGCTACCAACCATCAAGGCAATCTATAGGTAAAACGTTTATTCACCAGAAAAACGGTTTTTTGTCCCTTTGTAAATTTGGACCGTTCTTCTTCGTGTCATTTGTTCAAGGGAGTTTTTTTTTTTAATTTTTAGGAGACTAAGACGTGATGTTTGATATTATAAATTATGAAGCATTTTGGAGAATATTAAAAAAATACTTCTTAAATAATGATTTGAGCTGGATACCGTACACATGCCTGGATTAACCATTAAAAATGAGCAGAGTAGCGTATTTGAGCCAAAATAACTTTAAACTCTATCTTCAGGAAATTGAAGATAAATAAGTCAGCAAAAAAAAAAATTCGGTAAAGATAAATTTTGGTTTTCGGCCCCATATGTATTTATGGTATTTTGTTAGGTTTTTCACTAAACTCTAATGACTGTTTTTAAAGAAATTCTTTAATCTTTCTAGCTATTTTGGTAATGTGTACTTCCCTTATTCTTTAAAATTACTTCGAACATCCTGTCTTTGAGAGAATCATATAAACATTTTAGGTAGTCTAACGAAATATCTGCCCAGGCAGAATTCCTGCAATCAGCTTTTCGTTGGATTCGTATTGTTTGTCCCCTTCATAAGCTTTGCGAGTGAGCCAGCCCCAAACGTTTTCGATGATATTTAAGTCAGGGGAATAAGGTGGCCGCCCCGGTGGCACAGTGGTTAGCATGCTTGCTTTAAGCTCCGGAGGTCCCGGGTTCAATTCCCGGCGGGTGATGAAAAAATCACGGCTGGTTAATGGTAGGATCAATGAATTAATCATTCATTATCCGTTTAAAAACTGATTACGAAACTTCATAATGAAGGGGCCAAATCCCTCCATGGGATGTAGCGCCAGCGAAAAAAAAAAAAAAAAAAAATAAGGTGGCCATGGTAATAACTTAACTTTTTGATTCGCAATCCACGACTTTACAACTAACACGGGCATTATGTATGGGCGCATTATCCTGTTGAAAAATCATCTGAAGAGACCCAAATAGCTCCTGAATTTGTGGAAAAATTGATTGCAGCATATCCTTAAATGAATTTCCAGTCATTTGGAAAAAAAATTCAATTTAATGAATCAAAATTTAAATTTTTTAAAACTCGATTAATTGTACCCCATACCATTACTCCTCCTTTTCTGGCATGATAACGGTTAAACAATTTTTGTTCTTTGCGAAGGTCATTTTTGTTCTTAGCGAAGAAAAACAACATTTTTCCAATTATTATTCATTCCAATCTTTGTTGCTTGCGTACAGGGTTTAATGAGTTTTTTCTTTAATTTTTTTAATTTTAAAAGTGGGGCTCTTAAAATTGCTCTAGAACTATTTTGTTAGTGGAAAGGGCTGAATTGGACGCTAGCCTAAGATTTTTCTTAAATCTTGCGGTGACAGAGCTGTTGCAGACCTTCCTTGGTAGTTGCTTCCATATGATGCACTGTCTTTTAAATAAATAATTTCGCACAGCATGCTGTACGCTCGATTTTATGAGTTACAGCGCGGTTGGAAAATCCCTCCAAGTGCGGTATGCATCGATTTTTGCCCTTTCTGCTGTATTTAAAATATTTTTTCTACCCATTTTAATACTTGATCAGCACTGAATACTTATTTTGAAAATCTTGAAAAAAATTTACGCAATAAATAGTTAAATTTTACTCCGAAATTTACTCACAAATACTTAAATTTTACAATGCGTCGATTCAAGTAAACCGATGAAGTGCGTTTAATCAATGCCTTCTAGCTAGAATATACAAGCCATACTACTGCAAGCAAAAATTTTTTTTTTTTATTTCATCGACATAAAATAGATGGCAATGAACGTTCGAGAAATGAAAGAGTAGAGAGAAATAGAGAATAAAACATTCGGAAATATATAAAAAAATAATTTAGTAATTAGTATTATCTCATGCGTTCGAAAGGAAGGTTGTACTTATTGTTATTTCCGGCAATTTTCTGCAAAATTCAAAACTAATAAAATTTTTAATAACATAATAATTTAAATATAAATAAATATTAGCTAAAAATGGAAAATAAGAAAATAAACGACGTACATCCTCCCTTTCTTGCGCTTGGTTTAATACTAATTTATTTCCTTACCTATTCGCCTTTTAACGCAAAGTGGCTGACATCTGGTGAACGGTTTTACAACTTAGCTAATGGTGGTCAACCGGTAAATAAATGCATAATTAGACATGTTTCTTAGTGAACTTATTTCAAAATAATCATTTTTTTGCAATTAAAAATTAAATTCATTTAGATAGGTAATTAATTTATCAATGGTATTTGAGTTTAAATATACATGCGGTACATAAATAACCGGTTACCACCATTGGCTCGTGCAAATCGTAGCGCCTCTTGCGGCACTTTAAAGGCGAATAGGCTATACTTTTCACATGGGCACATGGCCCTCTTCGTTTTCATGTTTTATTCTCTTTCATTTTTCTAACATTACTGCCATCTGCAGAAAAATAATGGAACTGTCGACATAAATTGAGTGACGTAGCCAGCAGTATGGCTTGTATATTCTAGAAGGCATTGGTTTAATAACTATATTCTAAAAAACAAAGAAAAATGCGGTTAGATTGCTACAATTAATTTTTTATGCATTAATGTTTCACTGAGCACTAATTTCTCTCTCTTTTCTCAATAAAAATATTTTTTGGTTCCGCGAGAAATTACAGTAAAATTTTCATTTAGGACGGATCCGATTTCTGTGATAATTTTGATTTTTACAATAATTTTGACGTGAGTGAAATAATTCTTTGCCATATTTTGTAATAAGTTAATTTCCTGTCTGAATACTGATATAATTTTGACATAATAAATTTGACAGATAATGCTTGGAGAATAATACAATAACACTAAAATAGCGTCTAGATCAATTTTTCTTTTAAATATAACCCAAATGAAGAAATCTACGGATCACCGGCATATTTATCATAGAAATGAATAAAATTTTAGGCGCGCTAAATGAAAATTTAGCATTTTTAAACAAATAAAATTGCTAGTTGATCAACAATATTTGCTGTATATTAATAATCTAAAAACCATAACTTAACGATTTAATGGCAATGAATTTAGGAATTTTTCCTTATAAGATTGCTGATAATATTATTGATACAATATTACACGATTTTTGGTGCATCACAAAAACGAACAAATAGCTCACAAAATGATTAAAAAGGACAGAATAAAGCCATACACGATCAGTTTTACGAACAATTATAAATTTATTGGTCGTACATTTAATTTCATCAATACAAAAATCTTTTTACTAAAATCAACAAAAATTATTTCGGAAACGTCAAAATTATAATATGTAGCCGTTGTAATAATTTGGTTGCATACAAAATAATGTCAAAATTATTACAGCAGCGATTCCATACGAAACCGATCAAAAAAAAGCAAATTTTTTCCTGACCCCTTTAGATTTTTATGAAACTTTCCTAAAATGTTCTACATAATACATATCAAATAACTCGACACGTATTTTTTTATTTCCTCACTGTTCTTTGAAACAGGGGCGTACAGTGTTTTACGATTTTTCTGATTTTTCTGAAAAATTCTAATTTTTGGATGCCTCTACCGCGAGAACCACTTAACCGATTTTAACAATTTATATCTCAAATGAAAGGGAATGAATGGATCTTATAAATAGGGGTACAATTTTATTTTTAAAAAAATTCGATCTTAAAGAAAAAACGTGCTTTTTTGGAAAATGTGATTTACCGTTATGTTGGACTTAAACGAGTTATCGACTTTTTAATTTTTTTTTAAAGCTTATTCATTTTGAAAGCGATTAAAAAAATAAAAACGCGAGTGATACCTTTCATTTTTAAAATATGATTTTTTGAATATGTCAAGATCTGAATATTTTAAACGAGAATTCAGAAAAAATTATTCAAACTTCTCCTCTGATAATTTTATTATAATTTTAAATTTATTTTGCACTTTTTTTTTTGTTAGGTTTAGATATTTGTTGTTATTTAATAATAAAATATTACATATTATTACAACAAACTCCTTAATATCCCGCTCGAAGTGAGATATTTCAGAAAAAGTCAATGTGCAGGTACTCTCATTCCGGGTTTTTCCTTTGTGTGCTTGAAAAAAAGACCTTTCTAATCTTTTAAGGGTTACTTTCAGTAAAGAAAACCGATTTCAGAATTATACGAACATTTTTTGTTACCTGTGAGCTCACAGATGTTTAAATCTGCGCTAAGCATCATTTTAAGGGGTAATTCATGCGAATTATGTGTGATAGCGGATTATAAACGAATAATATTGTTGAATATTTTATATAGGTATGGGTTCAAGGCAATATTATTCAGTGTAATTTTGAATATCAAAAGGTAAAGTTGTCGGAAAAAGTGTAAAATTGTCAGAAAAAGTGTAAATTTTGTAATGCAGGAACATAAAGATAATTGTATTATTTGTAATAAGTGTATGCAGAAAAAGGACTCTACAGTGGTGAAAAAATGATTGGTAGCTTAATCTAAGCTTCAAAATCAAGAAATGATGATTTGTGCAAAAAGTTAGAGAACCTCGAAGAAATTTTATTACTTTCAGAATGTCGGAAAAACTACACGAGAAAAAGTAGTTTTGTTGTTTGCAAAAGAGCGCGTGAGCAAGGTAAGACTAATTAATTAATATAAATGAGTATATCAGATACTTTTAATAATTTCCCATAACAGGACCATCATGGCATCATCATCAGTTTGCAGCCAGCAAAAAATTTTAAGATCAAGTGTGCCATCATTTGATTTTAAAATTAATTGTTTATTTTGTGGCAAAGTGATTCAAGAGATTGACTCCAAGAATGTAAGCCGGCACAAGCAACTTAGTGTTGTGAAATCAACCGAAATGCAACAATAATTTTAACTTTAAAGGACATGTTACCCGAAGAATTGTTAGTGCAGAATTAGGACTCATACAAATGCAGTTCTATTGAAGAAGAGCGCGTTAGAACTGTTAAAGCAGCAGCAGCAATTATCAAAGACAATATAGAATTAGATGATATCAAAAATGGTGGTGAAGAGTTTGTACTAGCGAATTTAAAGATATTTACGGAAACTCTTTATAAAAACCGAAACGCATGCTCTTCAACGAGAACAAATAAAAAGATGCAGTTTCTCAATCAATGTATGATATACGGACGCAGACTAAAATCGTTTATATCACCAGTGCTGCTTGGATTATCAGTTTACCTTTATCGTAAAGTTGGTTCGAGGCATATAATCGACCTATTGAATTCAATAGGGCTAACTGCATCATACAATGAGGCTGCCAATTACATCAAATGTGCAACAGAGTTTGCAGACGTACACGTAGAAAAAAAATGGATTTATGCAATTTGTATTTGACAATTCTGATGTTAATGAATGTACATACTTTAGACGGCTTAGACACATTTCATGCTCTAGGTGGGATTAAATGCATTGCACCTGTTACATCGGTTAAATTGTGTGAAAAGATACAACGAACATCGATTACACAAAATAACAAACAAAAACATAATATACCTATACATATGTATATATATAAAAAACCTGACTCATCAGGATTTAGAAAAATTATAATTGAGGATATAACTGCAGGTACACATGATGTGCACGGTTTACTTACAAACATGTCTTTAGATTTAATTTGGTTGGCTGGATTTAATAACTTGGAAAATGTACCAAATTGGAATGGATATATGCAAGCAGTTAATAATCCTGGTAAGATTTATAATTTATCTCATAATTGTTTTAATTTTAAGAAACTTTTTTAAGTTTCCTAGATTCGTTTGAAGTTTCACAAATAGTACCAGTGCCGTTCATCAATTTAAGTGCAAGTGACTTGACGACATCTGGAATAATTGTACACCTTGGAGGATTTCATCTACTCATGTCATATCTTGGCACAATTGGATATATCATGAAAGGAAGCGGACTAGAAGAATTATGGGAAACAGTTTATGGCAATGCAACAGTCAAACACATGCTTATCGGACATGCTTTGATTATGGACAATTCAGAAGGTTTGAAATCTTTAATGAAATCTGCTGAAGTCATGGAAACGTATCAGAAACTGATAGAAAACAGCATGTCACCGGATATGTGTCGTGATTCGGAAGTAGTACGCGACCTGGAGAGCTGCTTTAAAAGTAACATCAACAGACTAAGAACAACAAACAGAACATGCAAACTTTGGCTCTTTGGCAGTATATCCGAGCTGAGAGGAATGGTAACTGGCAGATCCATAAGGAATCTGTTCGAAAAATGTTGGCATATTTTCATTCTGCTGGTCATAACTTATATGCAAAATCTGCTCATTTATATTTACAGGAAATGAAGGAGTTGCGAGCCAAGCTGAGCGATGAAGAGTACAAAAAAAATTCCAGAGAAATACTTTTCGATAAGAAAAAATGTGCAATGGAGCGGTATTTGGACGGAAATGTGCATAGAACAATCACTTATGCGATCGATGAAGACGATAGGAGGATTATCTCGAGGATGAGGCTTTACCGATGACACCATTTTAAAATGGATTGTTTCTACGCCCGTTAGCATGCTTGTAATATCCGCGATGGAAACTTTTACAGGACAATCATCAATTACTTCCGAACAACATGTTGAACTCCGAGGCAGTAGGAAAGCAAGAGACATCCTGGACAAACACAAATTTATTTCCTGGCTTCAACAACATAACCCATTTCGGAATTGGGCTGGTGATCTTGTCAGTTTGTCAACTGGACTTGTTGCTGATTCCAACATCACCTGTGATAGTGCTTTACGCAAGAAGTCGTTTACGAAAGAAAACACAAAGTTATTCCAATTGCAGCTCAGGTTCAGGGAATAAAAATAAATAACAAAATTTTCGTTATAAACTCGCTGCAGTTATTTCATCGAATTGTTTGTGTTGTCAAAAGTCCGAAAGAGTTGCAGTCCTATTTTAAATATGAATTGGCTTCAACTCCACCTTCCCTTTCCAACGACGGTCTCCTACGAAAGTGAACAAAATCGAGCATCAAAATTATATTTAAAAGAGCTGACATTGGTAGGGACAATTTTCCAAGAAATCGCAAATATGTTGTAGATGGAGCCAATCTGCTTCACTCGGTAGTATGGCTAAAGCCAGCGACATATGGCACGATTCTAAAAATTTATGGTGATTATGTTTTAAAACATTATAGCAGAAACACAACGGTTGTATTTGATGGTTATCCGGACTACGCCACCACGAAAGGAGAAGAACAAAAAAGAAGAGCCATTGCCAAAGTTTCTGCAAACATCGAAGTATAGAGAGCAATATGACGTGCACAATTTCTCAAAGCGAATTTCTCGCAAACACCCATAATAAATCGAAATTCATCGGCAAACTGAAGCAACACCTACATTGTTTGAACATACCAACACATCAGGCGGAAGATGACACAGATACCTCTATCACAAATATAGCTGTGAGCTTTGCGAATCGTGGGAATTAGGTGGTGGTTGTTGCAGAGAACTCGGACATCCTCATGCTGCTTGTGTTTTTATGTTCACCAGCACGTCAAACAATTTGGCTTCTTTGCCCCAAATCGAAGACTGTGAATGATATATCAGCAGAGAGGACACGACTGTTTTCATTAAGCGACCTGCTTCCAGATCTTCATGCTTTTACCGGATGCGATACAACCTCAGCATTATACAGGAAAGGAAAACTAAAAGCATTCAAGCTTTTGCAGGCCAATGCAGAACTGAGGACCGACGTGCAAGTGTTCTTGCAAACGAGTGCCACGAAGGAGAATATTGCAGCGGAGCGCTTTTAATATGTAGACTATATAACATCACATCACCAAAGAGACTTCACTAGAAGAAGCAAGATATCTTGCTTACAACAGAGCAATTGGTAAAAATAAATAAATTAATCAAACTAAATTGTAATAAAGCTAGTTTTAATGTTTATAAACAGCTTAAAAATTAAAAAAAAGGTCGACACATTTTAACATTCATAACGCAACATTTTTTCCTCCTTTGAGAAAAATATAAATTTGCCAGCGGGATTTTTTGTTATAAAAAAAAAAATATGCGTTAATTTTGTCCAGGAGTGTATGTACCACTAAACTTGAACAGTTGAAAATTATGCACTTGAACAAAATTCTATATACATACATTGGGCCTATCCACACCAGTATTTTTAACAACCGTATTCACCCTCGTTTCTTTACCTCTCTGCCTACAATCCTAAATTGGTGGTGGGGATTTATAATGCACTTTTGCATTATGAAATTTCTGGTATTCTCGTGTTGTTACACACTAATGCAAATATAAAATTAAATAAATAAAAAAATTGAATGTGCATTGGCACGTGTTTTTCTATTGTTTAACGCACAAAATGAAATAATTGATTTTCTCCTTGTAGTTTGTACCTCGATCAAAGCAATCCAAAAATGAAGTAAATTTACCCAAACATAAAGAAGATTAACAACAGTGTGAATACAGAATGCTGTTGTTACGGTGTTGTTAAAAATATTCGTGTGGATAGGCCCATACTTTATTGAATTGTTTGATACCGATTTTCCATCGTCAATAGTATAATAGCATAATAGTATAATACTATTATACTATTATTCCTTGTCAGTTTTCCATCGCGCGCGATGAAGTTAACACCAATTATAGTTCTTTTTAAGTGAACGTAGGTGTAATTCCTATTTTGAAAATTTTAACGTATATAAATAAAAAAACAATTTTCCATGATTTTTAGAAATAAATGCCGATATTCACAATGTTAATTTCACAAAAATAACTTTAAATTACATTATAATATTTAAACAAGCCATACAACTCACAAAAAAAAACAATCGAATGCTAATTTTGCGAATTGTCAAAATAATACATTGTCAGATAAATTTACAATGTTAAAAACACAATTTGCTACCTATTATATTTTTGATAGCTAGAATAACGAAATAGTATAATTATACTATTATACTATGAACTTCGTATTTCCATCGTCATAGTATAATAGCAAAATACTATTATACTATTATACTATGACGATGGAAAATCAGTATGAGTTGATGCATTTTTATATTGGTTACTTGATGAATTTTTTCTACTAGTGGCTTTCTTTTGTACTAATTAAAAATGTCACAAACAATTGTCATTTGACCAGAACCGCTGAAGTGATTAAAGGGCCTATCCACACGAATATTTTTAACAACACCGTAACAACAGCATTCTGTATTCACACTGTTGTTATTCTTCTTTATGTATGGGTAAATTTACTTCATTTTTGGATTGCTTTGATCGAGGTACAAACTACAAGGAGAAAATCAATTATTTCATTTTGTGCGTTAAACAATAGAAAAACACGTGCCAATGCACATTCAATTTTTTTATTTATTTAATTTTATATTTGCATTAGTGTGTAACAACGCGAGAATACCAGAAATTTCATAATGCAAAAGTGCATTATAAATCCCCACCACAAATTTAGGTTTGTAGACAAAGAGGTAAAGAACGAGGGTGAATACGATTGTTAAAAATACTGGTGTTGATAGGCCCAAAGAATAACTATTTGGGTGACTACTAGACTAAAATATCTGCGTTTCTTATTTTTGTAAATTTCTAAAATGTAAAACATTTTGTTTTGCGAAAATTTCTACTTATTTGTCGTCATCGCACAAAGAGAAAGCACAATTTAAACTTTTTGCTTGTCATTGTTGATATACACATATCGGACAATATTACTTAATAAATAATAAATTTAACCGCATACTGTGATGCTAGAGGTAGTAGTAATAATTCGATAAAGAAATTTTACAAATTATACATTTATCAGATTAAAATGTCTTATCGCAGACAACCGGAAGTTTTGGTTTTCAAATACATATAATAAAATAAAAATTCAGTACATAAACATTTAAACATTTTTAAAAGTATCATAAGAATTTACTATTTGTATATATCTTATTGTAATTGCTATTTTTAAAAGGCGTACTCCAATAAAAAAAACATCAATTACAAATTACCTACTAAATTCTAACCCGCGGAAGTTTACAATATTATTGTTAAATACAAAGAAAATTATGAAATATGTACAGTATCGAGCGGAGGAGGTTTGAACCATCACAAAATGTACAAATATAATAAAATTTCTTATTTTCTCTTTAATTTATATAAATGTTATTCCCAAAAATCAACAAAAATTTCATATTTCAATGTAAACAATTTTTGAATTTTAGAAGAAAAACAAAACAAATGAAATTATTATCAATGCCTGTTATCACAATGCCTGGCGCGCGAAAAAATATTTTAATTTATCATGATATCCGCCGATCGACATATGTTTTATGAAGTAAAAAATTGATATTTCTCAAGAGCCAATTGTTATTCCGTCACATACAACGTGTTATATTAACGATTAAACACCGAAAAATCCGATAAAAATTATCTAATAAATTAGGAAAAATGATTGCGTAGGTGGCTATTATAATATTATGTATACTATTGTATTATACATATGTATACAAACTTTAATACCAAAGCTTAATTATATCAATTTTTTTTTATGGTTTCGATGGAACTAATGTGGCATTTATAATTTTAATTGTGCGCGAAAACCACTTAAAATTTATATTTAGAGACTCAACTGTAATTTATATGTTTAGTTGAAGTATGTATGCGTTGAAATTTGATTGTAAACAAAGGGAGAGATAAGTAAATGTATTTGTGATTCAAATAAAGAAACTTCTATTAGAACCGCACCTGATAGCGAAATATACGAAGGAATTAGTTTTGCTTTAGAACAAATGGATTAAGCAAAAAGATTTTATTTAACCTTTATGTCAACACAAGTATAAGACAACTTTTCAACAAAACGTACAAATCCGGGAATAAAAATTGGTGCACAAATTTTATCATTAATTTAGGAAATATAGATATGATATCATATTTAAAATGTTATTTTACTTTATTATAAATAAAAACTTCACTCAATTTTAAAATATATGAAATACATACCCGGTTATGTTGTGCTGATACAAGGGTTAAATTAAAATATAAACTGGATACGAACATAGATATGTAATAATAATAATAAGCGGAATTTATATAGGCCATTGAGGTCCCATAGCATCTTTGATTCCAATCCCGAGCTATTTCTTCGTATAGTCCCAGACAGCCAGAAGATGCTAAATCGTTCTCTACTAAAAATCTCTCTAAAAAGCGGCCAAAACTACTGATTTTGTATTTTTATTTTGTGAATTTTAGTTAGTTAATGTCCAATGCATTCAGCAAAAGTAAAAAAAATATTATTGTTTTTTATTTAGATGTTATAGCACGCTAAAGATGACACATTTTTGAAAATATTTTTTTCTATTTCATTTAATTTACATTTAACTAAATTACTTGAACACCAAAGGACTGCAATAAGGGATATATAAAGGTTATTTTTTTTAAAGTTGGGTCTATTGTGAAATTGAGTAAAGACAACTTCTTTTCATTTTTATGAATATAATTTATTTTATTACGGTGTAAAAAAAACCCACATTTTTGAACTATTTTCTATGGTTAGGGTTAGGTAAGCTTACCTTTTTTTCTTCATGTTTCTCTACCATGGGACTAAGGACAAATGAAAGAGTATAGTAATATATTCTTTCAGGTAATAAATTTAGGTACGTAAAAGTGCATAAAAAAAAATATTTTAACTGTTGTATTGTTCCTAATAAGTAAATTTATGGTCTTAGGGTTTATGGTACTATGTACCCAAAATCTTATAATTTACCTATTTTTAATGGATTAAATTTTTTTTAATAGATGTTGCCTATATAAATGCGAATATTTTCTAACCTGTTTCATTTTAAAAACTGAGCTCGAAAGTGAAGAATGTCTGTATCTGTGAAATATTTGGACGTTTGTGAAATACTATTTGAAAATTCTGATAAAAATCATTTATTAAATGTTCTCGTGACGCGGTATGAATTAAATAAACATCGAAATTTTAATTATAATTTATTGTCGGAATATGTTTCAAAGTTTTATCTACAATATTTAAAAAGATGGAAGAATTCTTCGCATTCAAAGTTAAACTTTTTATATAAAAATAAACAATGGTTGACAAATGACTTTAATTTAATAAATGCGGCTAATACCATTGAATTTGAAAGTCGAAGTGAGGATATAGAAATTCAAGTGACATCATTTTCGGATTTAAGTGAACAACCCAAAAGAAGAAAAGTTGTCGAAAAAAGTGATGTTACTGAAGTCGAGGAAACCAGTCCAAAAAAAATCAACAGAATAGTGAAAAGTATTCCAACGTCAACTGAAGTGAGCAATTTTTCAAACGAAGAAGCCCTTGCTTTATTTCTTGATTTGGGCCTAACGGAGAATAAATATAGGCTTCTTCGGAAACGCCTTCAAGAGAAAAATGTAAGCGTACTTCCTTCCTATGAAGAATTATCTAGAACAAAACAAGAAAGGATACCTCTTCCTTTGGATACAACAGAGGTGTCAGCGTCCGTGAAACTTCAGGATGTCACACAGCAAAACGAATAATTATGTTTACGAAATTAGAAGCAAGCAATTTTGAATCAACTAAACTTATTTTATTCGTTATAATTTCATGGTCTATATTGATCAATAGGGAAAAAGAAAACATAAAAGCAAAATTATATATTTTTCCTTTTTGTTTGTATTTGTTTCTCGTTGGAAAATTGTTAGAGTAGAATTAAACGTTAAGAAAAAAAATGTGTTCGGTCAGAAGACCAAAATTACCTTAATTAAATTAAAGAATTTTCTATTTGTTAATAAAGTTATATAATCTTGTAAAATGTTAAAAATGGTTAGTGTTTAATTTCATAAATTTCATGAGATGAGCGAGTCAACAGGTGTGTGTCGGAACGGGATGTCAGTGCAGCATCCGTAGGTCCCATTGGGACATCACCAAAAAAATCCCACTCCGAGTCTGAGTACTAGCTGGCTTATGCCGGTGATGACCAAGGGATACATTTTCTGTTTACGGTTAGCCGCAAGGTTGCTTGATAACAGCTTCCTCAGATATACAAATGATTGTGTGTATCACCATCTGCAATTTCCACCAAAACCTTATGACTACGATTCAAAAGATCTCGGTAGAGACGGAGTAAGGGTCGATTTCGGCATCGAAGCCGAAATAATTGGAGTAAGTGGTTCTTTCATAAAAAAAAAAAGAAACGCTCGAAATTCACAAAGAAAAAAACCTCGTTACATTAAAATTTCCTCACAGAGGCAAATGCTCAATAATATTTCAGTAAGTGTTTAAATATGTTTCGTTTAAACAATTTTGTATAAATTATAATAATAATATTAATACATACACTTACACACATTATTTTTTTCGTTGCTTGCAGATATTCAGTTTTTGTTTTACCAAACACAAATTTGTAGAAAAGCATGTCATTTTCTCAAAATACCCAAGTATAACAAATCTTAACTCACTAGTTCAGTTCTGCCAAAATTCTATTTTTTCGTAAGTTTAGTTCAAGTTTGTCTATAAGGAAAATAGAGATGATTTTTTTTTGTTTTTTGTGTTGTTTATTTTCCCTTTGTTTATTGTTATTGCCCGGGTCCGCCATTTAATAAATTAATAATACGTAAAAAACGTATAAATTTTTCTTGTGTTTTTGTGTGGAAGTATAATTTAAGTGGTGATTATTCGTAATATAGTGCATTTGTACGTGACAGATGCCACGTAAATTAATTTTATTAATTTTAATTTAATTCTTAAAAACCATAAATCTCTACATTATATAATTTACTTAATTTACTTTTCTTCTTACTTTACTCTACTACACTTTACTTCTACAACAACTTCAATGGTTATTCATGAATATTTTTCATGGTTGCCGAACAATTTTAGGTATCTGAGGAATTCACCACCTAGAAACAATACAGAAAAAGCTAAATTTACGCATGCGTATTTTTTTCCACTTCAACATCGTAAAACAATTTCAAAACCGAAAATATTTCAGGCTTTTCTTGTTATGTTGTTGAGTTGAGAACGTGCTAAATGCTAAGTAGTGTCTGTTTTGATTTTTGTGTTTTAAAACATATTTAGTTCACTTTTTAAAATTAGTTATTGTGGGAAAAGTGAGTATACATAATGTAAGTATTAATTTTATAATAAATTAAAATTCTTGGTATTTCTTTTTTTTTTTTATCCAACAGGATTATTATCAATGTAAATTTGCAACATCAACTATGTTATAGAAAAACGCCATATGTGTCATCGCCATCTTTGTGTCGTTCTTTTTAGTGGGTAGTGCGTAATATTTTTGTTGAGTATTGCGTACTACATAATATAGTATAATTTCAAGACCTTTTACATTTATTTAGATTTTATATTAGCTATGCTTTTTAAAGGCATTTTCGAGTCCGTGATAATTATGTTCTGCCTAATAAGGCGCGTTAAATGGGCAAAAGTGAAATATGTATGTGCAACATAACAAAAATTTGCTATATGAAGTTAAATGGATTTAGTGGATGTTTCCGAAAAGCGATTTTAAATTCCCATTTTATGAAATGTGGATTTTTGAGATAAATTATGTTTTACTAAAATCGTAAAATTATTCAAATTTGGATCACTACGTATTAATATATCGATAAATATGATTGCTTAAATTATAAATTGATATCAAACAACATTTATTAAAAATACACTCAAAAACTACATCGCATGCTGCTTTTCAAATATGTCTCCTCTAAATGTGCATTTTGCATTTCGGACGCAACCAGTGTCTATTTAATTTGTTTTATTTGTTAAAATTGTAATGATTCAAATATAAATATTTAATTATTCCAATATATAGCTTAAAGTGTGTTATATTTGATTGTTTTGGAACAGTTTTGTAATTTTAAATACCAGAAATTTGTACTTAAAAATTGCACAAATTTGAAATAAACTAGTGACACTAAAAACATAAATATTTTTAAAATATTAACTTTTAGCCCCAAAATTGTTTAGTAACCCACTTATAAATTTATAGTGAACTTAACATTAAATTTCTGCAATTTTCTAGCATTTAAAACGATCAAACTGTTCCAATTCAATAAAATATAAAAAACACATTTTAAACCACATATTAGAATAATTAAATATTTGATTTTAAATCATTACAATTTTCGCAAATGAAATTTTAAATTAAATAGACACTATTTCCATATAACTTTATATAGCAAATTTTTGTTGGAGTAATTTAAGTTTATGCTTTATGGGCATGAAAATCAGGTACATATATCGCGTATTTCTGATTTTTTTATAGAATCGTATATCTGTACTTTTTAGGAGGTGGAAACCAAGAATCCCAGAAAATTACCATATTTTCAGGAAATTTGTTTACGGTTTTCCAAAAAAAACTTTTAATTTTGAAAAAAATTGCGAACGATACATTTCTATAAGTTTTAAAAGATGCAAGCTAATAACCTCAGAAAAGTTGCTACATTTTCCAGGAAAATTTCAAGTTTTTCAAACAATATAATAATAATAATTGCTTCATCAACCTTGCAGACTAGCGCTATTATCGGTTTTAAACATAATAATTTTTTTATTGTAACTTTAATTCGTTGTATACCTTAGAGGGTGGCGGCTATCGCCCCACCCACTGCTTTTCCAGAATTAATACAACTTCCTGCTTCACTTCTTATTTATAATTTTACACTAAGTTAATGAAATTGCAAAAAGAAAAAATTCGAAATTTTCCCAGAAAACTTTTAAAATTTCCCCAGGAAAATTGCTTGAAACTTCGAAAAATAATTGATAAGCAATCCTAACATTAAAACTTATGAAAAAATTGCATATTTTCAGGTATTTTAAATAAAATCATAACAAAAAAGTGTTTAGGTTCTAATTTTTTCCTCGAGTCTAATTCCATTTTTTTCCATATTAATTCCTATGACCTTAATTCGTTATCCCAATTAAGCATCTGTCCTGAATTATATTTTATTTACAAAAATTTCCATTTATTTTTTTCGGTATATTTTCTAATTTTAGTAACACTTTTGTCCTTAGCTCCTTTCTGGTTTAGTGTACCATTCATACTGGCTTTTTAGTTATTTCTATATTTAATATGGGCGTTTTCTTGGTGTTTCAAGTTTTGTTATCAATCATAACTTTGTGTATGATCTTGTTTTGATTATATGCTAAAAACAATAATAATACAGAATGATGACTCCTCGCATGCGGTCAGGGAGAGGCAAATGGTTTAATGGGACATATTATTATGATCTAGTTTTGTTTTATTTTCTAGATTATTATTTTAATTTTATAAGTATGTACTCAAAAGTGTTTTACTAAAATAAATTAATAAACATATTTGCTCTCTCTATTTTCGGACATTACTAAATATTTTATTATTATTAAATCTTAATATCAATTTAAATTAATTAATATTTTATATAAATTGAATTTTAATTAATTAATTAATTAACTGAATTAATAGTTTTAAAAGTAATTTTATGTATTTTTATTATTATTAGGTACATATTTTATTATACATAATTATTATTTTTATTGATGTCATTATTATTTGTCATTATATAATTATTTTAATTTTATAGTTTAATTATTATTTTATATATTTTAAATTTATATTTTTATTATTATTTTATATACATACATATTAGTTTAAATTAATTATTATTTTATATAAATTGAATTTTAATTAAAAACGAAATATATTGTTTAAAAAATAATATTATGTACATATTTTTATTACTACACAATTCACATACACAAAATACTCGTTTAACAACAATAAATATTTCCTTAGTTTTCGACATCTCAATCTGCAGTCCACAATCCACATCCCAATTTCTATGCAATAATAGAAAATTCTTATCAAAAGCAAATTATCGTATTTCTTAATTCAATTAACATTGAATTAAGATATAATTTGCTTTTGATAAGAATTTTCTATTAAATTTAAATCAGAATACTTGCTTTATTTGAGAAGGGGCCAGATTAATTTTACATCATGTTTGCTTGAATATAGATAATCCATATTCTATATTCTAGCAAGAATGTATCAAATGAATCTTACCCTTTCTGAAATAAAGCAAGTATTCCTATTTAAATTTATTAGAAATTTCTTACCAAAAGCAAATTATTTCTTAATTTAAATAAAATTAAAATTTGATTTTAGATGAAGACGTATTAAATTTAATCGAAATTGTACTTTGCTCAAGCAAGAGCGACTGGCTTGGCATAAACATAAATTTAGCAAAATAATTTTAGATTTAAGAAATTATATTTTCTATTGAATCTATAATGAGTTTCTTAAAAGAAGAAAAACCAAAATTTATTATATTATTCGACCCATTTTTCCATTTGAACAAGGGGCTTGATTAGCTGAAAAACAAGGGGTAAAAATGATTAAATATAGCAAGTTTTGTTTAATAATAGCAATCTTTTTTTTCTGTGTATTCCAAATGGGGATGTGATGGATCGTCTGGTGTATACAACCACCCAATTGCAGACAATAAATCAGATGCTAATCTTTTTATGGTATCATTGATTCGATTACAAAATCAGCAATTATTTAAAGAAGGAGAGCTATCAACATCTTCACGAAGTTTTCAAGAGGAATATATTTGGAAAAATCCGCGACCTTCATAAACACGATTTTGTAGACCAATCAAATTTAAATTTTTTATTGATTTATTTATCATTATTGACATTTTTTTAAAACCTATTTTTATCTAAATTAATTAATTAATTAAATACGTTTGTATATCTTACTAAATAACTAAATATTAATTTTTTCTTTAATGAATATGTGTAATAGTTTAATAAACCGGCCATACTCTAGCTCTTGAAGATATACCCTAGCGATCGTTGAGAAAATGATTTACAGTACCTTGGTAATCTAAAATGAGTATTCCTGGTATTATAATTATGGACTTCTCTGTTGGTAAACAGCAAACTATCTAAATATTCCGGAAGATCCCCCTTTTCGAGTAAAAAAACAGTTTTAGCACATTAAAGTGTATTCTCTGGCTGATTGATTTCCAGCTTAGTTTTTCTAGCATGTCTTTAATATGTGTTCTATTATCTGCGTTTAAAATGCTTCTCATAAATCGATTCTGTATTTTTTGCAGACGTGTTAATTGTGTTTCATTCATGATAAATAGAACAGATGAGCAATAATCTACATGGGGAGCTACAATTGATTTATAAAATATTATTTTGGTCTCCATTGGTAGCTTGTCTTTAATTCTGTTGAAACATCAACCATCCCCGTAAATTCTCAAGATCTGCGTTCACTTCTTGTACTGCTTCTTGATGAGTTGGTGCCGAAATAGTAATTAATGTGTCGTCCGCAAACATATTAATTTGACAGTTCTTGCACTGCACTCCAATCACGCAGCTATACATATGTTTGTTGGAAATCCAAGAACAACTGGTGTACATCATGAGATGTCTCGTAATATTTAGACATAATAATTCGGTAGTCATAGATAATTTCCTCCACAAGTGATTCTTCCCAGTACTAAGTAAGCCAGTAATTTGTATGTTGTGAATAGAAGAGCTGCCCTGCAACACGATAGTTCGCGTTCTACTCGTAATTTTCAAAAATATCAAATATTGAATTTCGTGCAGTTATTAAATTGTTCACAAAACAAGGAAAGTGTATTGAAAATGGCGATGATTTCGATATACAAAAGTCAGTCCAAAGTTAAAAAAATGCACACACCGTATCAAAAAAAAAAATGTTGTGTTTATTGTTGTAAGGAATTTATAGAGCTGTGTGGTGACAATCCAGAGAGAGCAGATGAAGTGCGAGAGGAAAGGAGAGGAACGTTGATGAAAAGTGTACTGTTACTTCATGACAATGCACCGGTTGAAAAGGCTAGGCCATGCGTGTTATAAATTAGAAATTACTTCCTGTAGCAGCCTTGCTTATTTCATCTACTCAAATTCTAAAAATTCCCTCGCATACATTTTTCAAATTGTGGCCTTATCAGATAAATGTCGTTCGAGGATTATTTTATATTTGATAAAGGTACATAATTTGCAGTAAACTGTAGAGATATTTTAATTTCACGTTTGATTTGTTTTTAATTAATTAATTACGTATTTCTTGAAGAAAAATTAAAAATATTTGGATAAATTCATAAAATATGTGCTAAAACATAAAATTTGTGATTACACAAAAATATTTAAAAATATGTGGTAACATATGTAGATATATACTGACATTACATGTTGAACCGAAATGTTGACTGACTGAAAACTTAACGAAAAGTTTAACTGCAACCCAACCCAAATTGCGACTGAAATGATGACCGAATCAGTCAGTTAAACATAGGTTAGTTGAGTCGGTCTTATTTTTTAGTGTGACATGTAAACTAAAACTTAACTGAAATGACAATTAAATTTTTGTTTTATGACATTTATAAATTGTTCATTTTGGACTGTGATTTTGATGCCGCTTAGTATTATTATTGAAATGAGTGCTTCAAAAAGACGAAATATTTGGACCGATAAGGAAGTGGACATTTTATTGGAAATAATAATTGGAAAAAAAATTACAAAATTATTAGATGGTAAAAAATTTAAAAATCGGGAAGTGTTTAAAACCGTAGAGAAGGAGATGGTAGCTCGAGGATGCTGCAACAAAACTTGCGAGCAAATAGTTTTGAAGTGGCGAAAACTAAAAGGCGAATATAGAGAGTGTAAAAAACATAATAATACTAGTGGTAATGGAAAAAAATATATGGACCACTTCGATAAACTGGATGAAATTCTTGGAATGCGGCCGGCTACGACGTTTGAAGGAATCGATACTGACACTATCAGTGGTTGATTATTATTAATTAATTAGTTTAAATGCCTACAGTTATTATACATTTATTTATTTATTTAGAACACGACACATCTATCAACAATTTTGTTGTCACCCAATTGGAGGGTGAAATTGATCTAAATATCAACAATGAGTTAGCTCCTGGACCATCTACTTCACGAGGTAATTTAATTCGAAAATAATTTTATGTAGTTCAATAACAATATTTTTTAGTTTTAGACCCAAAAGAGAAAGAAAACACTCCAGGTCATTCAAAAAATATGAAAGAGTTCCTAAAATTCCAAAAATAGTTGCAGAACGACTTTTTTCAGAAAGAAAAGCAACTACAAGAGATAGACCATAAGTTTCAAATGGAACAAGACGCCAGAATGCAAACAAAATTTCTTGATGAAACTTTAAAAATTGTCAAACAGTCAAATGCAGAATTATTTGCATTTTATTCAAATTTTAAACAAAATAAATATCCTCTATATGAAGATGTCGAATATTTATCAGATGAATCTTTCGAATAAGAAATTAATATTTTCTTAGGTATACCAAAAACCAATGAATTAATGAATTTTAAAAAATTTCATTTTTATTATTTTATATATGTACATATAATAATTAGAATGAAATAAATTGTTGTTATGAGTTAACAATTGTGGTTACATTTATTATGCCGCTGATTATAGTTTAGATGATAAAATTGGATATTTAGTCTTGCAGAGTAAATCTCGAATACTTGTCTCACCCGAAGGTTGAGTTAAATATTCTCTACTCACTGGTTGCGGATAGTTGATTTCCACACTATGAAGTTCATCCATCCAGGAAGGTTGAAATGCGCATTTATGATGTTCTACAATATTGTGCAAAGTACAGCAAACAGCAACAACATCAGGCACAAATTTATAATTTGTCTCCACCTTTTTGGAGATCATACGCCACCTTGCTTTTAGTCGTCCAAAAGCATTTTCCACTACAATTCTTGCTTTATTGGAATAGACATTAAATGATTGTTGTTCTGAAGAATCACTCGCTGAATAATTTTTGATCAGCCAATCTGTTAAAGGGTATGCTGGATCTCCTACTAGACATAATGGAAAATCCAAATTATCAACAGATACATAGTCTTTCCTGAAAACAAAAATATCAGTTGCTCTTTATAAGATTATTTAAAAATTACTTTTGGCATGATATTTTATACATTTTTATAAAAATTTGAATCTTTTAAATTACTTGCGTCATGTGATGACCCCGGATGTTTACAAGTAATACTTCGAAACCTAAAAAATTTAATAGATATTTATATTTATACTTATACTTTTTAATTACATACGAGTATTTATTTACATATAATTTGAGTCGACTATCCCTTGCAGAACTACCGACGTCCATCCTTTACGGTTGATAAACTCTGAATAGCCTACGTTTGGAGCTTTAATTGGAATATGGCAGCCATCGATTGCTCCTATGATATTTGGCATATTTGAAATTTTTTCAAACGAGTTTGCCAATTGCCTGACTTCTTCTTCTTTGGGAAATTGTATAAATTTTGGCAGAAGTATTTTTACTACAGCTGCAACGAATTTTATCAAACATTTTCTAGCTGTTACCGTATGGATGCCAAACTGATTAGCCACAACCCTATACTCCGCACACGACGCTAATTTATATAACGAAATTGCGACTATTTTATTGGCCGGAACTGGCTCACGTACCGCATTTAAAGATGGTTCCAGCTCTGAGTTTAATTCGGAACATATATAATTGAACACTTGTTTTGTAGTACGAACATTTTCTAAATAATCTTCGTCTAAAAAGGTATTTTCAACAATTCTGCACCACCAATCGCTGCTCCTCGGTTTCATCCAAATAGTTTTTTTCCTCTTTAAACTATTGTTTTCCAAAAACCAACGTAACATTAATTGGCGTTGTTCGACAAAGTTTTTACGTATATTCCTTAAACATTTATTTAATCCTTTTTTGTTGGTTTTCCTTGTATAATATTTTAAGGAAAGCCACTTTTGCGTCTGCAACGCAATAATTTTATTTAAATTTTGCTGGTAATAATTGAAAATCAATGAAATCTCTTGATTATTCATTTTAAATACTGCCAAAGCTATCTGTTACAGAAATTTTTTTGTGGTTATAATTTTGTGATTTGGCAATTAAACGTCATTTCGGTCACGAAATAGCATTACATGTAATCTTCAACTCAAAGTTTCGTTCAGTCATAACTTCAGTTCGCAACTCAGTCAGGCATGGTTCGGTTCAACATGTAATGTCAGTAATAGAGCTCATTCGCTTTGTTTTATGCTAAAGCGAATAAATGTCCAATAAATTTTTGGTTTGGATTTCATAAAAAAAATATTTGGTTACCTAAGAATCACAAGCCTAAATGTTATGTTGCTAATATTAGTTTTTGGCGGAATAATATTGACGTACAGTATAAATATTAATTTTATTGTTCAGTTTGTTTATAGCCGATTGGTTAGCGTACTTTAATAGTGCCCTGTTTCACAAAAAAAAATATCCAATCTATAATTAAATAATATTTCCTCCCTTTCTTCTTTTATAAAATTACGTTTTGTTTCATAATACAAATTCTATCCAAGTTGATTATATTTTTTTTTACTTAGCCTTCAGCTAAATATTCAGCTAAAAATGAATACAAAAAAATTTTTTATGAGTGAAAAAAAAAAAAAATGGCGGCGCTAGAGGTGCTTGAACTAGACTACTAAAGTTTGCGCCGTGGACCGCCAGGTCCTTGTAGTTAACTAAAACCAACGAAACAAATTTTTTTTTATTAAAATAATTCATTCCGCTTTGCATGAACCTAAAAGTTACAAAAAAAAAAAAAAATTGAAAATTAGAGGACATAAAGAAAAAAAAGCATGTGTTTCTTTATAAACAATTCGTTAAAACCAATATTTGTTTAAACAATTTATACGAAATTTTAGGTTTGTGCAAAGGCCGATATAAGCTAAAGAATAAGTGTACAAAATTTCAAGTTGATTGGCCCATTACTTTTTGAGTTACATTCCACGGCGCACAAAAAAACACGTTTCAAGAAAAATGCGATTAAAGTTTTCGTTCTTGAAGAGAACGCATTACTTCGCATCACTTCGGTGACTTCCTAGGGATCTTTAGGACTTTCTGTTGGGCTTGAAACTTTGGAAGTATATTCTTCAGATACTAAATGAATTTTTAAAGTAAAAAAAAATGCAAAAAAATTAATATCTGGAGGAGGTTCTCCCCCCTTAAATATTTAGCTCTCCAGTTAAAATGTTCATGTAAAAACAGAAATAAAATTAGCATGCGTTGAATTTGTATTATGAAATAAATTGCAATTTAATAAAAGAGGAAAGAGATGAAATTATTTAAAGGTGGGTATTCACGTACAATTAAATTGCGCAATATAATTGTGTGACGTCAGAATATTGCACAATATTCTTAAATTTAATTCGAGCTTTTGGAATTTTATTGTGCAATGTTGACGTCACACAATTATATTGCGCAATTTAATTGTGTGACGTCAGAACATTGCACAATAGTCTCAAATTGTAATCATTTTTAAAACAAACTAACTAAACGTTGATAAAACAAGTATTTTGCCAACAGAAAATTCTTTGTGCACGAATGACTGACCATAAGGACAAAATTGGGTTCCCCCTTACCAAACGAAATTTTATTGAACTTGGAACATTCAATATATTTTGACGATTTTGGCCATCAAACAACAAGTTCAACGATATAGTTCAGATGATTGGCGCGTAGAGTAAACAGAAAGGTCGATGGTTTGATATTCGTCGTAGCCAATGTTTTTATTACAATTATTTATGGTGGACATCGAAATATGTTTTATTCAACGACGTACAAATTCATAATCATATAGTAAAAACAAGAACGTCCATGGTTTAGTGATTGAAGAATAAAATAAACAACAACACAAATACATCCCGTCGACGAAAATGAATGATGATGATTATGACAAGCCATAAACGATATTTCCAGATGATTTTTTAATTAGTGGCTAATTATAGACCAATATATGTTTTATTAAATTTTATTTAATAAATATTTATAAAAATGTGCCGAATTGTCGTTTTTTTAAAACATTTTCAAGGCCAAAAATTTCACTAAACTTCTCTTCACAACAAAAATTTGTTATTATTAACAATAATTAGCTACTAATTAATTTAAAAAAAAAATTATAATAAGAAACCGTTAATCAGTGATTAGAATAACAAAGAATGAAGATGATTTATTACACACAATAAAGGAAATTTCGAGAGCAGTATCAAACTGATATACTGTGGTGGTCATATTATTAAGGACACATCAATTCTGTTGGGGAAATGTTTGCTTTTGGCGACTTATGTATTTTACTAAACATTTTTATAGCCTAGCCATACGAAACTATTATTTGCTAAGGTGCATTCAAAATGCAAAGTTTTACTTTGTACTAAATAATATTTGTACTAAAAGTAGAAATACATTAACTAAATTAGAAATATCTTAAAAAACACATTTCTAGCTGAGCTACCTCAAAATATTGAGTGGGTGCACGTTCAGCATTATTGACTCTACATTTCTTTCATTTGGAGTTTTGTGCTATCTAGGCTAGAAACAGCTCTCAGGGCACTAAATAAATTTAGATTAATATGAATAAAATTAGTACTTGTTGGTAGATGTACTAATTAGTACTTATCGTATTTAGTAGACGAGCAAACGTTATATTTTTAAGAGAAAATTCATTAACTGTACTTAAAATGTAATTTTTATTTGTGTGTTAAAAATCATAAAGGCTAAAATTACTTGTTGTAATTAGTACTAATTTTATTCATATTAATCTAAATTTATTTAATGCCCTGAGAGCTGTTTCTAGCCTAGATAGCACAAAACTCCAAATGAAAGAAATGTAGAGTCAATAATGCTGAACGTGCATCCACTCAATATTTTGAGGTAGCTCAGCTAGAAATGTGTTTTTTAAGATATTTCTAATTTAGTTAAAAAAATGTATTTCTACTTTTAGTACAAATATTATTTAGTACAAAGTAAAACTTTGCATTTTGAATGCACCTTAGCAAATAATAGTTTCGTATGGCTAGGCTATAAAAATGTTTAGTAAAATACATAAGTCGCCAAAAGCAAACATTTCCCCAACAGAATTGATGTGTCCTTAATAATATGGCCACCACTGTATAAACACGACCACCGGTGGAAAGCGGACGGATTTAAATAAAAGTCAAAGCAAATATCAAAGTGTATAAAAGTAAAGTGAAACAAAGTTAAGTCAAATGACATAAAATAGTACACAGTGCTTTTTATTGCAAAATCCAAACGAACTCAGAAGCCCAGTTCGTAACAATATGTTTTACAAAATCGTAAACAACTATAAACGATCTACATATAGTACTCCACCTTCTACCTATCTGGTTTACTTTCAATCAATTATTGATCCCTCCAAACCCCGTATGATTACCTTTGGATCGAACCTCAATTTTAGGCCATTCAATTGACATCAATGGAGCATCTTCGCCGAAGTAGATATCCCCTTTAAGTCAAGGAAAACAGCAGAAGGTCCCAAAATTTTCAATTATCTAAAGGTCTGCAAAATTAACTTTAAAAAAAATCACGGGGCAGGATACGTCAGCAAAAGATAACGTCGTAATGGACTGAAATGAGAACCTACTTGTTCAGTACTTCCATCGGTTTCGAAGTGAATAGCTGTATTTCTTGAAGTTTGATGTGAACCGGGTCAGATAATGTGTCATGAAACGACAAAGGAAAGCTACTCGTTTCAAAATTAGTTCAATTTTTGTTGTTGTTTTCAATGTAAATTTTGATCTGATCCGGTCCACTTGGTTTCATGAAATACAGCTAATGAGACCATTTTTTCATCGATTATTTGCACACAGGATTCTTCATGAAGAAGGCCAGCATAGGCCGAATTTAATAAGTGGCATTCGGCCAAAAAAATCATTTTTTTACGGCTATTTCGGAGCAGAGGAAGGCAAATGCCTTAGAACATGACTAAAAAGTATCAAGAAAAAATTGCATATCTCAATTTTATAGTAGCACGCTTAGTAGCTGTTCTTCAATAAATGCTTAATTCTCCTAAGAGATCCACCAAATAAATTTTAACAGTTAAATAAATAAATTGCCAATTTTGATTTTTACAAATTCGTTATTTTATTGAAATATTCGTCACTTTCTTCGATATTATAAGCGCCATTCCATTAATCAATAGATGAAATCGAAGAATTGGCCAACAGCCTTAAAATTGAGCTTAATGCGTTAACACAAATATTTTTATTTTTCATAATACAATACAAAGTTGCTGTAGCCTGATGAGATGACTGGAAAAAAAATCATAATCCTCATCTGATCGATATTTCAAATGGCGTCAAATATTTTTTAAACTAGGTTTTTAAATAAACAGTTTACTATAACCAGGACTGCATTATTAATTAAATTTGTAATAGAAAGTAGTATCAGTCAGAAGATATTTTACTGAATTTCAGTCAATGATTTAATTTAATCAAAGATTGCTGGGAAAAGCCAATCAACCGATTCCCAAGCATTTTTATTTTCGATTTTTTCGTCAAATTTCGAAGGATAATCTAAGCTAAGTGTCGTTTTTTCCTTCGCTCGAGTTCAAATTTATTAAAAGAATTCGTATGAAACGTGTCGCGAAAACTCGTAACTCAACGAAACTCAATTTTAAAAAATTGTGTGCATGTATTTGTGAATAAAGAATAAAAAAAGGCGGGGCTAATTTTGAGGATGTGTATGTATGTATGTACAAATGTCAAATTAGAAATACGGCTGTAATTTTTTTTTTTCATAATGAAACAAGACAAATTCCAATTTGAAATTAATTTTATTAAAATACAATATTATTTTATGACATCTAAAAAAAAATTATTTATTTAAAATAAGTCAAAAAAACAGTTAAGTTAAAATAAATTGAAGCTGGAATTTTGCGTATATATGTAGATCAAGAAAATGGCGTAGGAATCCTCCTTTGATGATGCACATATAAAGGAAAGTTCCATGCAAATTGAATCAACATAATTTTATTGATTTTTATGTTTTAATTGAAAATCAAACACAATCACAATTTATTAGTATCAACATCGAGCGCCCAAATATTTTTTAAACATAAAAAACTAAATTTATAAAAAAAAAAATAAATTACAAACTTAAATCTTTTATCCACATTACAACGCAGCTGTAAACACTTTACTAAAATATTTTACGTCAAACAAAATTCACGTTAGTATATTATACACACCAATACTAATCACAAGTACAATGAAGTTATCTTACGAATATTTTCTCAAAAATCGAAGGAAAATACGGTAGCTCAATTTTTAGTTTCGTCTTGTTATACTTGGGTTTGGCTCAACCAATTTGAATGATTATTATTTTGTTTGAAAGATGTTACTCATCCGAAGTTTAATTTCCTTTAAGGTCGCTGCACGAGTATGGATATAAATCCGTACAATCTGAATCCGGTCATTCATCCAATGAAATTACCCAAATATTGTCATGTGACCGAAAAAAATATTCCCCTATTTCTCCTCTCGAGTTAAAATTATTTCAACATTAAGCAAAATATCCGCATAAAACCAACATAGCCATACCAAAAAATATATATTACGAGCTATTTTTTCCCCAATTTGTTTTTTGTTTGCTTATTTCTGACTTTTCGATTTTTAAAAAAATTTGTTATTTTGTTATTATTGAAGTTATCATAGTATTATTGAAACTAAAAGCAAAGAGAAGTTGATAAGTAAAATAGACGAATTTACGGGAATTTATTTAGCAAAAGGTCATATAAGTTACTAACTTCGTTCGGATGCAGATTGTACGGATTTATATCCATACTCGTGCAGCGACCTTTAAGGTCGCTGCACGAGTATGGATATAAATCCGTACAATCTGAATCCGAACGAAGTTAGTAACTTATTTGACCTTATGCTAAATAAATTCCCGTAAATTGGTCTATTTCACTTATCAACTTCTCTTTGCTTTTAGTTTCAATAATAATAAATAAACATATGACAATTTCAATAATAACAAAATAACAAATTTTTTTAAAAATCGAAAAGTCATAAATAAGCAAACAAACAAAAAATTGGGGAAAAAATAGCTCGTAATACATATTTTTTGGTATGGTTATGTTGGTTTTCTGCGGATATTTTGCTTAATGTTGAAATAATTTTAACTCGAGAGGAGAAATAGGGGAATATTTTTTTCGGTCACGTGACAATATTTAGGTAATTTCATTGGATGAATGACCGGATTCAGATTGTACGGATTTATATCCATACTCGTGCAGCGACCTTTAGGATTATAACGACACAATAACGATAAAAAATACAGATATTGTGGTTGGGCGAATTTACTTTAGTAGTATGCCATGGGCATTGCGGCAGAGACTGGAAATCAAAATTTCTCAATAGTAAGAAGCACAGGTACCGTGGATGAGTTAATTTGCTAAAAAACAAGAATCATTAATTTCGTCGGAGTCGAGGAATCGGACTATTTTGGTGTAGTCAGAGTCGGAAAAATACTGACCGATTTCTTAATCTCCTAAAATGCACCTTACTCTTATTTACAAAAAGGCTCCATCAGCATTCTTGACCTACGGTCAATTTTAAAAAAATGGCGTAGCGTAATGTTTCATTTAGGAAACATCTCAAATATTCTCGCAACAAAAAATCTTCGTTAATACGTAGAGAAATTATTCTACTTTATAACGAGATATTATTGGCGGGAATTTATGTCGACCCCAAAGTTAGAGTAATATTAAGTGATAATCAACAAAATAGAGGTAAAACCGCCTTACGTAATTTGACAGTCGTTTAAAATAATTTTTAGATATTACTGAAAAGCTCACTGTCATAGTAACCAGCTGTCATCTTCATCTGTTAACTAGCAAGAAAATCCAGTTGAAATAGTGGAAGAAAAAGATGAATTCGAAAAAATTTTAGATGACCAAGAGAAATCGAAACGTCTTCGAATATTTAATTTTTTGATGGCTTGGAGAAAATGGAAAAATCAACAGAAATGAGAGTCTTAATATTCTTAAGGCAATAGTAATTTTAAAAACAAATTTGTAATTAAATTTAAATTGTCGAAATTTTTTCTTTTTATTTTATTTCTTTAATTATTCTTTAATTTGATTTTTAATTTTTGTTATGTTTGAATTATGTTCTCTTGAAGAAATTATTTGAATAGGAGCAGGCATTATAGAATTTTATAAATTTTGATTACATGTAGAAGTTGGAGTTAGAGTCTCAAATTCTCAATGTTTAATAAAACGAGGTCGCAGCCGAAGAATGATTTTACCGACCCCACACCCTGGTATATAGAATTTAAATTGTGGTACAATCAGTCCAGCCTGATAACAGGATTGATTTTTTATAAATAAATGTTTTATTAACTTCTGAATATAATGTTTTAGGCTGCGGGCCAGTACTCGGATAAATCATTTACTATGGTCGGCTTTCAGCGACCGCGCTTTTCTACGTACGCAATTGTTGTTTATTTGCTCCTCACAAAATCCATATACATAATTCCAATATTTTTTTAAAAATCCAAAAAAATATTAAAAACACACTACCCAAAACCAACACAAATGTCTTTATACAAGCCGTACTATTGCGATACAAATAAAAAATAAAACCTACTATTTCTGTAAGTATTAGTGTCGTAATATAGTACATATAATCTTTACATACTTCAATTTTAAATTGTAGTTTGTATCAAAAATGTCATGTATTACAGAAAAAGTCTTGTAAACTGCCTCATTCACATGAACGTGGTTTTAGAATCAACTGAAGTTAGGTATAATCAATTAAGAATATAATTTGTAAAAGGAAGATATATTTGACAAAGGTAGTGGATGTCAAAGGAGACTTCTGGTAGTTACTAATATGGGGAGATAAGAAAAAGATATGAAATAAAGAGAATTCGTATAAATCGAACGAGTGTGTTTATATTTATTGATAAAAAGAAAGTAATTAATATAGAGAATAATAAAAAAACAGTATAAATATCACTAACACTTACAGAAATAGTAGGTTTTGGATTTATTAGTATGCTTCAGTCACAAAAATAATACGGCTTGTATAAAGACATTTGTGTTGGTTTTGCTACGACCCCATCCTAAAAAAATTTAATTTGCATACGAATTCAAACAAACTTATACACTGCTACGTTTGCACTTGCTACCTAATATATTTTTGATAGCTAATATAATGAAATATTTGCTGTGTTCCATTGGCCTGAGTAAACTACTCACAAGTACATACTTGTATCTACTCGCAACTACTCATGCTCAAACGATGGTGTAGTTGAGAAGTAGTTACGCACATAATTAACGGCAGAGGGATTTTAGTTTAAAAAATTCTAATAGATGGCTCTATACCAATTTGATAAATGCATCGATTTTCAAAATAATATTAATTTAGTTATAAACTTGTATGTATTTTATTTTGAAACATTTCCATACATTCCATACAACGTACTTGGCATTCTTTGCAAAAATTTAGAAGTTATTTTAGTAGAATTTAAATTTACTGACATAACAAAAATATGCTGGTTGGATTAGGGTTAAAAAATAATTTTTGTTTATGTTTGTGATACGACACGGCAATTTTTAAATCGCAAAAATATTTTAATTATTTTGTTGTTTCACGTTTTATTACGTATTATTATTAATGGAACAACGTGTTTTTTTATCAAAATCTACCAGTTTTATTTAAATTGAGGTTATGTTTTACTACTGTCACGAAAATTCGCGATCCATTGAACATCTACTCACAAGTACTTGCAAGTAGCAAATTGTTTCCAATGGAACACTACAATTATAATAAACTATTATACTATAAACTTCGGGTTTCTATCATCATGGTATAATAGTATAATACTATTATAATATTATACCGTGACGATGGAAATCCGTTATTATGTACTTCCGAAATTAATTTTGATGGTGTTTGTTTTCATTGTCTCTAGAATTTAATTTACTTTTAATTGCTAAATCAATCAAAACATTGTTTATATTAATTTTTGGTGCTATAGATAAAACACAAAAAAAAAAATTATTTAGATTATTATATGTAACATACACACAATTTATTGAACAAAAACACTTAACACTCAGCATAATTTGGCAATTCAATTTTGGTGACATTGTATAAAGGAATTTAATTAATATAACAGAGATAAGTTCGATAGATATTGAACAGTTGTTCATACAATTATTGTGTTAAAAACTAATAAAAATTAATTCAATTCTGCAATCAAATAAACAACAATAAAATATACAAAAACAAGATTGGGAATAATAATATGCATCATGCAATATTAATTGGCTGCTGAACAAATAAGAAAATCGCATGCGTCATAACCTGACAAAATAATGGAAATTTAAAAAAAAATATTAAATCTTGAAAAGCTTACTAAATTAGCTTAAAAAAATTATTCATATATATTTATTTTATCTTTCCAAATTAGCAGTGGGAATTCATTACGGGTCCAGAATCAATAGTATTTATTTTAATACTTACCTATGTATATCTAACAAAGTTTGTATTTGAGTTTCTATAGTTTTAAAATTATTTCTTCAAATTTCTATCATGATACCTATCACTATAAAATATCAAAATAACTATAAACTGAGACCAAATTCAATTTTCGGTTGTTCTTATAACTACATATTAAAACAAATCATAAAGTAAGCTTGCTGAACAGCCAACGTACACATAATGGGCCTGTAATTTTGTGAAGTTCTTTATTTGTCCACAACACACAGAAATTTAAATTTTATAAAAAATTAAACAAAAATTGACTTCAAAATACCCAAATTCACTCCCACTCTAGGAGCTACGTACCAAAATTATTTAATTCAAATTTAATGTCAGTGCTGGAATGTTCCAACATCACTTTTTTCGATGTTCGATGGTCTTCAAGACTCTATTTTAATAAATGTATGTGCTACTCCATTTTTTCATATCGATAAAGAAAATTTGGGTAATAAAGATTGAAGAATATAGTATGTATATAGAATAGGATGATATTTTATGCGAGCAAGCTGAGATTGCACTAGAAAAAGCGTAATTCAAAAGTCGAAATCTTATAAAACGTTAAACTTGAAAAAACAGACAACGCACCACTATAAGGGAGCTCCTATTTTAAAAGCGTACCCGATTAATTTTTTAATGAATGTTTTTCGGGACGAGGGGGGGAGGGGGTAGATTCTGATGAAATAACAATTTTTTGTGACATTTTTTTTTTTTTATTAGAATAAAATAATGTCACTCAAAATTTGTTAATGTGATAAAATGAGCTAGACATCTGTAGCAGTTTCTAAATGTGGTATTTTTAGTTTATAGCAGCTGTATTATTGCAATAATCGCCATTTTGCGTTTGACCGTGTATTTAATTACTTTCAAATGATTCTAATGAATTTTAGTGTTTTAGACCGTAGTAACCAATTGGAAGACATATGAAACATTTTGTATCCGCCATTTTGAGACTGTCATATTGAATTTCAAAAGGCGCACATTCGAATACTAGATGAAAAAACCTAACGTTTAATCCCTTGCACGACTGTTAACAGTGAATTCTGGAATATGGAGTGTCCGGTTGGGAAAAATAACCCGTATATACAAATGTATGTATACAACTGTAAATAATTTGTACAAAAAAATTTCAAAAATTTTTAAATATTAATTTACTCATCACATTTTTGTTTGAACTTCTGTTTTTGAATGTCACGAAAATTAATACCGATGACAATTTTTTCCAATTGCTTGTTTCATTTTGAAAACGTCACTTGATCAGAATCGCATAGTATACTGTCATTTTACAGCAGTTAAAATTTTAGTAGAATGTCACAAAAAAATGTCATTTGTCACTTGATCACAATCTAGGCGCTGAAAAAATGAAAAGTCAAATGGAAATTTTATTTAATAAAATCTTTATTTAAATTAAAAGACTTTGGGCGGTCTGCATAAAGAACATTTAAATTTAACGCATTATTTAGCGATACTGAATCGCAATTCTAAAGACCCTTTGCGTCGATTCGAAAACTGAAAAAAATTGAAAATGCATCGAAAATCATTAATCATGCATCGTGAATGCAACGATACATCTTCACAATATAAAACATTTCGTATCGATACCTCGAAAGAAATTTTAAGTACAGACCAATACGTACGGACCAATAGCATTATAACGGGGGACGAAACATTGATTAAAGGCAAGGCTCCATCTCCATGATACGACAAAACGTACCATTCGAATCGGTTTTTCGTGATCCTGGCTACATGGACGAAAAAATCGTTTCGAAATTCTACGCGACCAACAAAAATAAAAATTTTCAAATGAGATATTGACTTTTGTGGCTATGTATACCACGAAAAAAAAATCGTCGTACTGGAAGATGAGTTTGTCTTCCGGTTGAACGATTTTTTTTTAATTTTTTTTTTTCTGAAGCCGCCATATCGTACGACGAAAGCATGGTTTCCACGATGGCGAGGCGAAAAACTTAGGCAAACTAAAAAGAGGAAGGAATAAAAAAAATAACATGAGAGTGAGTGAAACAGCAACAAGTCGTTACACCGAATTTTAATTCATTTATTTTTGACGTTTTGCGATTTCATCACCTATAACTTTGTTTGTGTTTGGATTGATATACATTTGGAGACATTTCATAATTTAACTTACATTTTTTAACTTTATTAACATCCATTACTGGATTAATGCTTTCCAAATTAACGGTTCTATTTTGAAATTTATTTTATTCCGAAAATTTTCTTCAAATTGACATATGAATTCCGAAAATCAGTGGCTAATCCGAAAAAAGATGATCAATTTCATCTTTTTTCGGATTAGACGTCCAATTTCGGAGTGCTGAATTAAAATATTAAAAACTAGACGTCCCAATTTTTCTGTCAAAATGGTATTTTGTCTCTATCGTACTATTGGTGAATTTTTACTTTCTCTTTTTAGTTTGACTAATTTTTTCGCCTCACCATCGTGGAAACCATGCTGAAAAGGAAAAATTACTTGTTTCAATTAAAATAAAATAATTTGCTACGAACTGTAATTTGAAAATTAAAATTTACACGTTCCGTTAAAATTTTTAATTAACCACAATTTAAAAAATATATGTATCAATAGAAGTAAAAATTGTAAAAACGTTCTAACAAAATCGTTCTTGTTAGCTTTCATGGAGCCTTGCCTTAATCATTAAAATCAAGAGTCGCGTAAACGTGTACCAAAGAAATTTAAAACTCAAGCATCTGCAGAGGAATGTTATTCCAACAATCTGTTGCTTGATTACCCGTATTAGGTTCAAAAGATCACTATTCCAGGCCACTAAGCAGAGCTTTTCGGAAATTTGAACAATGCTGTTTGGATGAAACGCGTCGATAAAGTTAGAAGTAAAATTTTACTTCGCCATGAGTATGACAATACAACAGTCAATGTACATACAGGGTGACGAAAAGTATGGAAACCCCTAGAAATCTCGCAGAGTTCGGTAGAAAAAAAAATTAACAAAGTTAAATCTTAGGTAATTTTCAACAAGGAATTCAATGGTGACCTTGGATGTGTCCTTGAGCCTCTTTTAAAATTGAATGACCTTCCAAGGTCACCTGAAGGAATATATTTTAGTTATAATTCTTATGATTTGTTATGAAAAATAAAAATCATGAGGGAAGCCGAGAAGAGATATATAGGGTTACTACTTCAGTCAGCGAGGGCAGTTCTATTCGTCTATTATGAAAAAAATTTACAGTTTTACAGAATTCTAGATTACCGAATAATTCTTAAGATAATGTTTTAGAAACTGATAGTTGTGGAGTATCATAGTCAATTATTTATAGTTGTGATAGTGTTTATGGTGGTAATTTTAGTTGTTGAAAAGGTTTTGTTTGGAATTTATACTGACATGGTGTCGTTGATCGGTTATTGCAAAGGCATTTCTCTAGATGGCTACGATGCCAGCTGCAATATCGCGCGTTTCAAGCGTGTAACACGCTTGAAGCCAGTAATTCATTGTTCGGGGTATTCGACAATGCATGCTCCCTCTTGCTGTCTCTCTTTCTGACACTCTCTAGTCTCAATTTTTAATTGTGGAAGCATTTGGAAATCTTTAGAATATACCTTTTAAAAATTGAGAGTCCCGATTTCTTCAGGTTGACTTACTTATACAGCTAAAACAGTTTTCGAAGTAAGTTCCTCGGATGACAGTAAATAATTTTATATGTATTTTAAATAAAGATTATTTCAATACAGCCGCAGAAACAATAACAATGCTCAATAGTGATACAACCAATGTTTCTAATAAGCTCTAATGGTTGTTCTCAAATTTAGACACGAATTCAAATTATTATTTTAGTCGAAAATGCTCACTACTTATTTGAACAACTTATTAGTTCGTTCAACGCACTTGCGCTTAACCGTAAGTACATTATATACCACTATGAGCTCGACAATCAACAGTCATTACACTTTAATTTAGTCGCCAAATTCAAAAAACCAAAAAAAATTATTGATCCATTACATTACGGAAATAAATATATAAAAAAAACATTCAGCTCGTCACACTTATCTGCTAAATTTTGACGATAATTTTGACAATATCGACAAGATAAGAGCTTTGTATTTTATTTACTTGGCCGTAATCTTATAGTTTAAGTAAATATTGAAAACAATATGCAGTACAAAAATATCTTCAATCTGTTTACTGATTGAAGATAAGTTTTTATTATAAGTACGTATTGCCAAATTTTTAAAAGTAACATTCAACAGAATGAGAACGCTCATTGAGCATTTAGAATAAATTGACTCGCAGGATTAGGAAAGATAAAAAAAGTGTTTTTTATATCAATTCGATTGTGAGAACTAAGATATTTTATTAGTATCTTTGAGTGTATATAAATACTGATAGTATTCAATAGAAACACTTTAAATCGACTTAAACGTTAGTAATATTCGTAGATAAAACATTAAAAATTACTAAACGCTCAACTAATTAACTGTCATGTAACGATGATAAATCTATAGGTATGTATTCTACAATTATTATTGATTTGTGGCGACAGCTGATATTGATGGTAATTGGCCATCGATCATTGTCATTTTTAATTAAAATTGACATTTTTATTTTGTATATGGCCCTTTATCATCATATCATACACAAACTTTATTTACAATATAACTTTATTTCCGGCCCCGTTCGTACAAGAAAGTCGTTTGGCGGCCACCTCTCCAGTTTTAATATTGATTTATTGAATAAATTTACCTATAATGAAATTTGTATGTACCAGCTGGGAACCAATTACAGACTGATGAAACCACTGACGTCACAAGAGAAGAATCTATGTATGTATTGTATAATTTACATTCAGTCAACTTATAACGTCCCAGTAAAAAATCGGATAACGTTGAAATTTAACTAAGATTTCAACTTAGTTTAAACGACGTATTATTTACATGAGGTAGAAAGAGAAGATCATATCCTTAATGTTTGCACCAATTTAAATGTAGACCTAACCTCAACAAGCCATTTTTAAAACGTTTATTTCACGTTACATCTTCGTTGAAAATTAATTTAACACCATGTGCTGTGCATGCATTTCTATTTGTGATTCGCTGTCAAAGTATATACTAAAAACATGTACCATATATTAAAAAATAATTCATCAAAGAGCTGTGTACATACATATCTTATTTAATAATTCAAGTGAGTATAAAAACATTTATATTATATGTTTGTAATTATGTAAAATACAATAAGTTTCAGCTTCTCCAAGAAATTAAACAAGATATCCAGGAACTTAAAGAAAAAAACTAAGAGGATTTTCAAAATCATATTGCTTCCAATCACTGACGATTTGGAAGAAATAAATTCCAAAATAAGGGATGATAATAATTTTGCTCAACGTTTTGTAAGTTATTTCTAATATGTATAGTGAAGCTAATTTAAATCAGACTAAATAGATTATATTGTATTATTTACAGATAAAACTTATTAGAATATTTAAGCGCACATCTAGATCGAATGCCTGTCCAAATTCCTTTGGCATCGCGAAGGTATTTAATGATAGCTTACTCGCCACATACAATTGGGATGGATCCCACAAGAGAAAATCATTTCGGGATGTAAAATCATCAAATATGGCATTATTTAGTAAGTAAACGAAAATATGAAAGTTAAAAATTAAAATCGTTATTCTTATTACTAAAACCAATTCTAATATATGTACATTATATTTTTATTTTTTCAGAAGCGTGCAAGGGGAAGCTATTAAGGATTTTAATAAGTATGTAACATCTATTAGAGCTCAAATGTACACGGCAAGGATGCGACGATTTAATATATTATATTTTTAAATTATATTAAATACTATGTATTAAAATTCTGTATAATTTAGTTTATATGTACATTTGAAATATGATGTAAATTATTTACAAAAATATAAAATATTTAATTTTGTAGAAATGAATAAATAAAACAATTATTTCGCATAATTGAAAAAAAGTACACACATATTTCATTTCCGCACGTGCAGTTTAAACAAGCTTTAAACGTGTATTTTATTTGTTAAATGAACGTTTATGAATATTCGATAATTTAACGTGCAGAGTTAACGTTTACTTGTACAAGTGCAACCTAGGACATCGTTCTTATAAAGTAAATTAAGAGAAAACGACATATAAACGTTCATTAATAAACGTAACTTTTACGTTAAATACTCTTATCTTTTTTTGCTGGGGTATTACCTCAAATGGCTGTGCTAATAGCTGTAATAAACAACATTTAATCATGGGACATTAATGAATGATTCAGTATAGATTATTAACGACAGTCCAAATCATGCGGGGTTTTCATCAACAAGTGGTTCAGGATATTAGCAACCGTCTCAATTTAAAAATACGTCAATCTATAAGACGTACTGTTTTGATTGGGTTAGGAAATAATGATAATAATTGAACACAATGGAACAAAGAAAGTTGATTTTTATTTCCCGCCTTGTGCCAACTATCGACGTGGATGGATAAGGTTCCTCTTTATCTAAAAAAAACGAGTCGTATATATATAACGGATGTTACTTGTTTGCGAGTCCTATCAAACATACCAGGAATTATTCATCTTTTAAAATCAATAATATTCCTGGCTCATTTTAAGCAAAAGTTATGTCTGCAGAGGCTTGGCCTAAGTGAGTTTTAATTATCGACTTTTTTGGGAGAAATTTCAACCGGAATACGAATTTAGTCCAGCTGAAAACCAGTAATGCACTCGCTTCTAATTCTAATTATCACCCGTATCACAGCCTTGGTTATCTTCATCAAATATATACTATTAAGAATAAGTCATACCTTTTCGTAGCGAATTTTGCTGCACTAGAATTTCAACCACAGAATTTCAACCCCATTTATAACATTTCGGGCTATACAATTTTTGGTAATTACAACTCCTCTTATACATAGAGCCGGTTGTGTTATGGGTTATGCTCATATTTTACATCGCACCATCCAAACAATAAAACGATAACTCAAAAACATAGTTTTTCAGGAAAAGGCTTTGAAGTTTGAAATTATGAAGGAATCCAATGTAAAAACGTTTCATTAAAGTTGAATAACTTGTGCAGGAGGACCTGAAAGAAAACACTAGTTAGACAGGACGATAGAGCATCTTGCACAGATTTTAAAAATGCAATCATGCAATAAACGTATAACTAGCACTTATCGTTTTATTGTTTGGATGGTGCGAAGTGGATTTTTTTTATATTCCTGTATTGCCTTCTATTCTATTATAGGTTTCATTTTTTGAAAGCGTCTATAATGTTATCTTAGGAGTTAGTTAAGTCTAAAAGTCTGTTGATCTTCGGGGATATTAATACAAATATTTTAGAACTTCAGCCTATCTCATCAGATTACAATCATCCGTTGCGCATTAAATAATTTCATTATTAATTTTTTTTATAAAATACATTATAGATTGAATGCTAGACAACTTCATTGTTATTTTTTGTGTTAAGGAAAACAAATTGAACGTCAAAATTTTGTTCATATCTATTGTATGAAGTGGTACAGACACATTTTTTATTTTAATTATTACAGACATTTATAAAATATTTTATAATAAAAATTGAATTGAAATGTTTTCATTTAATCTCATTTTAAGATAAGCCGGTATTTGTTTTGTGAAAATTGAGCCCAAAATAAAAATATAAAGAGAAGGCCAATTCATAATCTTTAGCTTAAACCTTGTGCCATTTGAGTTTTTTCTGGCGTCCATTTGTATTAAAATTAAGTTATTTTAAAACATTTTACGATAGCTTCATATAATAAGCTGCTGTTTGTTTTCCTTAACACTAAAAAAAATCTGACATATTTTAGCTATCAAATTATCGATTTATTAACAAAATTATACAAGATATGACAACATTTAAAACAGAAAAAATGAAATACGAAAACTCTGGTGACAAACACGGTAACCACAAAATGGAATTGGAATTGCAATACCATCAACTCAGCAGGAATTCGATGAATTCCAAATTTGAATTCATTATATAGCATTGTTGTTGTAAATTGGCAAATGAAATGTCACTTTAACTAAAATCGATTTCTCTTGCAATCTAGGACAGACACGAGTACTAGACATGCCCAGAATAAATTTCTGTATCTGCTCCCTTTTCATCATAATCAATAAAGTATCGCAAAAAAATATTTTTTGATAAAGTGGAGTAGAAATAGCATGATGAATCGAACAAACTGGAATCACAACAGAAAGCGTAATTAACCCTCAATCCAAGAAGGCATTTTAGGCACCTTACTTAATTCCATGAAGCGCCCTGGTGGCACAGTGTTGCCGCCTCGGTGGCACAGTGGTTAGCAAGCATGCTTACTTTAAGCTCCGGAGGTCCCGGGTTCGATTCCTGGCAGGTGATGAAAAAATCACGGCTGGTTAATGTTGGATCAATGAATTACTCACTCATTATCCGTTAAAAATAAATGATTACGAAACTTCATAATGAAGCGGCCAAATACCTCTAGCGCCAGCGAAAAAAAAAATTCCATGAACCAGGGTCGTTTTCGTCTTTGCGCTATAAATAAAATCAACAATTATTAATAAAAAAATCTTAAATAATTCATGGATTCGGAAAAGTTACAAAAAGTAATTTTGGCGATGTTGATTCTCTAAAAATTAATATAATGATTAATGGGTAAACGTGTAAACTCGTAAAAAGCAAAACTTTCTTTTATTAGTTAGCAATTTTTCGATTTTATGCGAATTCATTAAAGCAAGGCTTAGCTTTTTGCAAGTTTACACGTTTACCCATTATTTTATTTTTTAGAGAATCAGGGGGGCTATTTGGGAATCCGATCGAACGTATTCGAGTCTTCGAAGAATGGATTCTTATTTGAATTTGAATTGAATCAGATTCAATCAAATTAAATTGTTTTAAATCAAATACGAATCTTATAATTCGAAGAGTCGAATACGTTCGAATCGAATTCACAAATAGCCCCTCATACGGTAGACAGACACAAAGTTAATCGCGATTTTCATTTATCCCGATTGTCAAAAATCGCGTTGTGAAAACGAAATAATCCAGTTTTTTGTGAAGATTGTGTAATGACAGTTACACGATTTTCACGGTTGTCATTACATGATTTTCACCTAAACCGGATTATTTTGTTTCTACAATGCGATTTTTGACAAAAATGATAACTGAAAATCGCGATTAACTCTGTGTCTGTCTCCGGTATCAGGGTGCAGGACGAAAACGACCCTGAGGGGCTATTTGTGAATTCGATTCGAAGGTGATCGACTCTTCGATGTATAAGATTCGTATTTCATTTAAATAAGAAACAACTGAATCTGATTCAATTCAAGTAAGAATCCAATACTTCGAAGACTCGAATACGTTCGACGAATCAAATTCACAAATAGGCCCCCTGGTTGGATTGAGGGTTAAAAAAGCGAAATAGGGACCAAATGTATTCTTGATGTAAGACTAGATTTTATGTAATTTTTCGAAGCTATAATGGCAGTTAGCTTTTTGTTGTCATGCTTTTATTTGGTTGATGTTACAATCTTATTTATCAATTATTCGAGATTCTTAAGTTTATCCGGTTTTTGAGTTTTTGCGAGATTTTCTTGGCATTGATTTGCTAAGCGTTATTACTTGCCTACCCCCTTAACGGGGACATCAAGAATACTGATATTTTCTTCAAAGATAATTTCTCAAATAAGGGCTAACTACTAAGTGCTATCTTGAATTTAGTTTTTACTTTGTATTGGTGGTCGGCTGCGTGTCCAGAATTTAAAAGGGTTTTTTATTTCGAGATCCCGGCCCGGGTGTCGGACTGTTTTTAAAAGGTTTTTTAAATTAACAAAAAAAAACACATTTGTACAATAGAATTGGTCGGAAAAAAGATTATTCGAATTTTCAAAATTAATCGTGTTTATTCCTGGTTGCTTCAATATTCGAGTCTTCGAAGAATTGGATTCTTATTTGAATTGAATAAGATTCGTTCGTTTCTTATTTAAATGAAATACGAATCGTATTATGTACTTCGAAGAGTCGAAAACGTTCGAGTAGAATTCACAAATATCCCCCTCCCCCCCTTCTCTGGGTCTACCGTCAAAAAGGAAACTTGCAAGAATTTGTGGCTTTTCATTCAAGAAAGCAAACATGTGCAGTCTCCTACATTCTACATAGGGTTAATAATTTCTAAGCGTAAGACGTGAAGATTACACAACACCTGAAAATGTGCAAATAATCTTTAAAGAAATCTTTATCTTAATTAATCTAAGTATGTACTACTGATTTCATATTAAAATAAACTCGCAATTTATTATTAAAATTATGTATCTTTAATATGTAATTATAAAAAGAATTCCCATGAAAATTTAAGTGCCCATGGTGGAGTGCCACTAAAGTAAAACCACAGATAATTATAAACTTAAATCAAAACATAACAAATTCAATAGTCCAACTCACCAAACAGAACACAGCACCGTATGGTATATTAATCGATAAACATTTATTAAGAAAATATATCATTTACCCAACACAAATAAGTATTATATTTCATTTATATAATAATTAATGTATAACTATAAACTAATCTTTTTCTATTTAATTAATATTTTATTTAAACAACATTTCTTCCAATAATCACATTCACAATGTACACACAAAAACTTAAAACTACCTGGATCAGCACTAAAATTTATTACTCGTGTCGTATTATAACAATTTACTAATTTATTACTATTTTACATAACATAATTACAACTATTTAACTTACATCATGTAAATACTTTTTTAATTAAGGCACAATAACATTTTATTTATTATTTTTTATTGAAAATTTAGATGTTTTATAAATATGTAATTTTACTTTTTAGAAAACACGACGAACAACAATCCACGACAAATTCCAATAAGAAACTAATTAAAAAATGACATTTCGATAACAAAAAAAAAATGAAAACAATTGTATGCTACATCATTGTACGGGCGTTTGAGAATGAGTGCGTTTAAAATACGAATGTAAAAAGTAAAATCTTGTTTAGTGATTTTTAATTTTTATTAGTTTTAAAAATAAATTACATATATGTACAATATTTTTTTATATAAATTAATTTAGTTTCTGTTTACGATATTTATTAATACCAATTTTAATTAGGCTACGATTAACAAAACACCATACACATACAGCAATACCAGTGCATATCACACCGACGAGTAGATGTAAAAGGATGGAGCCGGGAAGGATACGTTTCTCGGAAACTTTACACAAAATTCCCATTGTGATTAAAATGATTAAAAATAATTTGTTTGGTTTGAGTCCTTTTAGGGGATTTATATTAATTGGTAGATACTGTTTCTTTATATAGTAGAGGCTGTATGCTATTCGAAATAGCATGTTGCAGCAGTTAGCCAAAATGAAACCTACTGGACCAAACATATTTGTTAATTGATAAGAAAGCAGTAAAAATGTAACAGAAAATATCGCCATTAAATAGTTATACGTATCGATTTGTTTGCTTGTGTTTGTTGCAAACATATATCCTTCAGTAACACCGTTTACTGCGAGCAGCACAATCGCAAGACAATGCCATTTAAGTAGCACTTCTGGTAAACCGCCTTCTACGAAGTCAGCCCCTCCATATACTAGCAATACTGTTCCGGAATAGCTTTGTCCAAAAACAAATGCTAAAAGGCCAATAGATGAAACAGTTTTGCATAAATTCGAAAGTACATCGCCAGCCTCTAAAATTTTATCTCGATTCTGCTCCTTCAGCGTCAAATCTCGAGCAATTGTTTGCGTAAAATAGAAGTAACTGCTGTCTTCGATGGGTCGAAAAATAAATCTAGCTGCAAGGCTGCCCATATTATTTACAACATCATAAGTCGCTTGTTCGCTAAACGAGAGCACCGGGCTTACGCTCATCACATATTTCTCCCCTTCAGTCAATACTTGTTTGAGAACACCCTGCTTTATAAAACTAAGTACTAATACTTGTAAATCGGAATTAAATAGAGTCCCATCATTCTTTAAAACGGTCGGGAGGAATTCTTTGATGGATTGAAATGGAAAATCGTTCATAGATTCATAGTACGAACCATATTTTAATCTTAATTGTATCTCTTTGGTATCTTTACCAATTTGGTCCTCTTGCTTCAACTCTTTGCGATAGCGCAGCAAATTTCTTATGTAATAGTAGAAAAATATATAATTTCCAAACACAATAGTTACAGCGCTGGCAAGCTGGGCAATTCCAAAAGCGTAAATGGCAATATTTTTGTTGGTCATCACAATTAAAATAAAAATAATCGATCGGATAAAGATATGAAGCGTATCTAAAATTATTTTAAGCTTAATAAAACAGAAAACTTTGCCAATAAAGGCCGGAGCTTCGGAACACATCTCTAATATACATGAGATGACCATAATAATACAGCCAAATTTATACTGGGCACAGTAAACTTCATCCACCGGCGACAGTAGATAAAGCCAAATGTAAGCGCACGGAATAGAAATAATTACACATATTGGAACACTGTAAGTCGAGAGAGACAGTTAATTTGTGTAACAATAAACATAAATGTTACAAATTATATTATCAAAATATAATACTTACGTTATCCACATTTGATTAATCAACTGTGGCCACGTTGATTTATTCTTCTGTTGTGTTGTCGAACTCAAACTGGCTCGATTGATAGCTTCTTTGGACAGAAATAGTAGGGTACTTTCTAAGAGCAATAGTCTCACATTCATAATTCCCAAAACATCGCGCCCAACATGACGTACAATAAATGCATTTATTGCAAATGTAAGACATCGACATAATATCTAAAAATATATTGAAAACATAAAATTTACATGCCTAAAAATACCCAAAAACCATACCTCAAAACGTATTGTATAAAACTCACCTGAAAAATTATGCTGAACGATGCATTTTGTAAACTGCTCTTTAAGACGTTACGTGCCATTTTAAAAGTGATTTCAATCTTCTTGTTTAATGCAATATATATTAAAGAATTAATTTGTGGACATTATTTAAAGTGACACGTTTTATTTTATTGATATAATACAATTAAAGTAATGCATATTTACATTTCTCTATTGTGTATTTTTCATGGTTTTTTTTTTTGACATCAGTTTGCGTGTGTCAAACTATTCTATACGTACTACAAAAAGTTTATAGCATAAAAGCTATGAAGTTTTTTTTTATGGTACTTACTGTGTTTGTACGATAATTTAGTGTTGTCGTGCTGCTCTCTTGCTTGACTCAAAGAAAACAAATGCGTCAAAGAAATGAAACAAAATACATATTGGTTGAACTTGCGGAATTTTCGAAATGTATTTTATGGGGCTGTTTAGACGTCGAGTTCGATGGAGCTTGTCAAAAATAATCAATTTTATGATACCCAATCGTACGCACAAGCAGCATGATTTATTTCATGGTTGATTGGTGAATATATGTGAATATTTGTTTGAGGTTATGTTAACCGTCAGTATCTTTAGTACAAAATTATACAGATTTTGTCACAAAAATTATTTTAATAACAACTTATTTATTAATAAATAACGAACTCGCAGGGATAGGGAGTCGCAATATATGTAGATCTCGTAGTGTTAACACCAAGTTGGTGGTCCCGGGTACTGCGCATTTTCGTATAAGGCCCATAATATCGTACATTTAAGCGAGGGTATCACATTTTTCAACTTAATAAATAGATAGTGGTTACGGGTACTGCGTATTTCGTATAAGGCCCATAATATCTGTGCAATTCGGAGGCAAATAAATTATAATACCCTATAAAGCAGTGGTTCCCAACCACCGGTCCGCGGACCGCTGCCGGTCCGCGAAAAAATTACAACGGTCCGCAAAACTTTTTCCTAATCCTTTCGTGGAACACCAAGCCAATAAACTGACATATGAAGAATAATTACAGCTCATTAAACTCAGTTTAAAATCGTTATTCGCGAAAATGAGGTTAGCTCAGTTTTTGATACAAATAAAGGAAGAATACCCAGTATTATGTATAATGGAATTGAAATAAAAAAGTATGAAATTTTACATAAACGTGTACTTAAAATTTATATTTATTTAAAATATTCACGCGGCGAAATTCACCGGTCCGTGGTCATGTTTGGGTTGGGAACTACTGCTATAAAGGACATAATGACACTTTTCCATAGTAAACTTGCGGTCAATCATATTGGCAGATTTATAGATAATGCAGTATTATTTAATACGTGAAAACATAGTTCGGGATAACTTCTAAAGATGTCAGCTTTAACAATTTTTAATTTTTGGTAAATAAATCAAAAATAAAATTAAATTTTTTTATAATTCATGTCTAGTTGTAAGTTTTATTCGTGTTTTTTGCTTTTGTTTATATTTTTGTTTCGATACAACAAAAAAAAAATTTAAAAAAAACTACTAGTGCCATCTTAAGATTTAATCTATCTACAGCCGTTTTTTGACAGCGAAGACCTTTATAGGTACATATTATAATTTATTTGTTCGGAGGTATCACAAACTGCAACTCAGTGAAATAATCTATTAAATTATCTTTGAAAATTTTGAAGTTTATCTCGTTTATTAGGTTTAGTGATGGTATGATGGAAATAATTCTTTCAGCATTGCTGAAAGTGCAAGCGGTGTGAGTTTACGTAAATAAATTTTGAGATTATGTATATGTTTATAAAAAGAAAATCTAGTGTATTTTAATGTATAAATCTTAGAAATATTGAATTAAAAATTGAGTCCGGCTGATTTACTAGCTATCACCCCTATTATGATTGTCGAGTCGATCGACAATCGACACGACTCTGTATTGCGTTTTCGTTTTTTCATTTGATAAAAACAATACGAAAAAGGAAAAGGCAACACAGAGTCGTGTCGATTATCGATCGATACGACAATCATAATCCGTGTGTTCGCTGATGGCCCGAGTTTTTTTGACAGATTTTACCCCCGCAAACTTCACTTCAATAAAAAACTCGGGTTTTTTTTTATGACATCAGCGGACAACTTTTTTACTTGACAAATAATTTTGGTGTTTTAAATGTCAACATTTCATTTTCTTTTTATTATTTTAATATTTTTATTAATATCATTATCCAAATCGAAGCATTTCATATTATTTTATTTTAAACTTTTCAATTCACAGGAATTTTGGATTTTTTTTCGCCGATAAAAGAAATAATTTTCAGTTGTCAAAAAACCCAAGTAAAAGTAGAGTTAAAAATACACCGACTCTTTTTATGCGTTCGTTTTTCTGCTCAAAAAAACTCCGATCTTTTTTACCCCGGTGGTCATCAGCGAACACTAGCAATAGGGGTGTATATTTTAGCGAATCACCATAATCCTAGTGTACACTGATCACCACGGGGTTGAAAAGATCGGAGATTTTTTTTAACAAAAAAACGAACGCATAAAAGAGTCGGTGTATTTTTAACTCTACTTAACTTGGATTTTTTTGGAATTTTTTTGACAACCGAAAATTATTTCTTTTAACGGGGATTAAAAAATCTAAAATTTCTGCGAATTGCAAAAATTTAAATTAAAATAATATGAAATGCTTCGATTTGAACAATGATATTAATAAAAAAATATTAAAATAATAAAAAGAAAATGTAATGTTGACATTTAAAACAACAGAATTATTTGCCAATAGTAAAAACGTTGTTCGCTGATGTCATCAAAAAAAAAAACCGAGTATTTTATTGATGTGAAGTTAGCGGGGGTACATCTGTCAAAAATACCCGGGTATTTTCTGTAAAAAAGCCATCAGTGAACATACGGAATAATATTTTACTTCTCTGCCTAGGAAACTAATTCCTAGTCTGTCAACGCAAATGGATTTGTGATGGATTAGCTAATCTTATTTCACTAATCGCGCATAGTTAATCCCTAGTCTGTCAAGGGATCCTCAAATAAAACGTGATTATAGCTAATCTTCAATTTGACACACTATTCAGATAATCTCGAAAAAATCAATAATCCCGCTCAGCTAGTCCCTATGTAGTCTGCCTTCAGGGTAATAACTTTATTCCGTTAAATTGTATGTCAAAAAATAAAAATAAAAATGCATAATAAGCGTCAAACAAATTTATCGTGGATTATTTCTTTTTATTATTCAGACACGTTTTTGAACGGAAACAGACGCATAAAATGGGCCTTAATTTAAAAAGGCTTTAAATTATGCTATAAAAAAATCGATTAAATGCGCAAACATTTGCGTTGACATTTGTAACTAAAATATTGAGCTTTTCCAACTATAATTTTTTTTTTTTGTATTGTCGAAAATATTCGAAGAACGAAGACAAACCACAAAAAATTAATCTTCCCAAAATAATTACAAGAAAAAGTGAATTTTACATTACAATAGAGTGCTATTTAGTAGTTTTTGTTAGAAAATTATTTAAGATAAAATAAATGTTGTATTATTGCAAATCATTGTGTTCCGTGAATTGATTATTAATTGTAAAATACATAAATAGTGAGAAAAAACAAAAAAATCATATAAAAGTAACACGAATACAACACACACAATATGGATAAAAGAAAATTGTCGTAAGTAATAAATTATAACAAAAAAAAAATTAAGAAGAAGAGCTCCTAATCGATATGGTTCTTTTATGCTATTTGTTAGGTTCCTCGTAAATTAAACATCTGCCGTTTAATTTTTTGTTCTCTGTTGTAGAGTACCTATTACATACATTTTTTTCTTCGTCAATCGATTTTTTGTAAATCCTTGTTTTTCTCAATGAAACGGCGAATAAAAACGAAAATGGAAAAATCGATGAATTTGACAAAAAAAAAAATTATTTGTAATAATAAATCCTAATTAATTTGTATAGTATGTGGATAAAACGTGGAAAAATTTATGTTAAATTGGATAAATGTAATATTAAGGCGGTGTCATTTGGCTTTGGCCTTGGTCGTTAGCCGGTTAACAACTACCGATTCTTAACTTTTATATTCATTTAATTGTTTTTCTTTTTATACCTATGAAATGTTATCAATTTTTGTTTTGCAAGAAATTTGATCTTCATGTATTATGGAATGTTAAACGGAAATCTTATAAAAGTAAAATAAAATGACACGAGTTCCAGTAGCGTAATAGGGATACGAATTGGATTTACATATGACCTAAAGATGATGCACAAAAATGTAGGTCAATTGTCCTATAGAGTCGTAAGTAGTTAGATGGGTTTATTGGAATGAGATAAGACATTATTTTATTCACATTCTTATCGCATTTTAGCCTGAATTCATCGGGATTTTCGTTGGTATACTATAAAATGTTACAATATTTGATTTGGGTGAAGATTATGACCTGGATTTAAATTATATATTTGGCACCGCGTTTGATTTAGACAGTAAGTAATCCATGCATCAAGAATTCCAACGAACTTTTGTGATAATTTATCACTTCCTACTATAATATCGTAATTTGCAATGTTCAATTAATATCATTCATCTCATTGTTGTATGACTAATTGTTGTTATTGTGTGTTACGTTCGCGGTTAATCATTTTTGTTTGAAAAATAAAAATACAATGGCTTTCTATTTTTGTATGTATGTATTGAGATGATAAGGGATTGGTTTTGACGGCACGATAACAATTAAAAATTTTGTAAAATAATTAGCCCCGGCCATATTCAACTAATTTTACAGGTGAACCTCTATTCATTCGGAAAATATTAAGGAACTGTTTGGATGATAGTAGGCTAGATACCTATGTTGTAATTTAAATGTATCAACATCAAGTGGTAAAATGAAGAACATTCAATTATTTATTTTCTTGCCTTGACATTCTCATATTCTTATCGCTTACTTATTTAAATATTTATGTACTTAATATTCCAGATAAGATTATGGATTTTGAAGTTATACGATTACATATTTATTTATTAAATCACTTGTTGGTTTGAGTTACATTTAAAATCTACACATTTTATAATAATTGTATGATCAGAATCTGCAAACGATCAAAATCAATTTCGATTGTGAATTCACTAATGGGTTGAGTGATAACTTCCAGAATTATTAAGGTATCTATAATCTATCATCGTCTTAAAAATATTTCAAGTTTCAATTTTTGCACGGTTTTCGTTCGGCTTCAACCAATTAAGCAAATGTATTTTTTTTTTTTTTCATTTTAATCATACATAATACAAACTCTTTTAATATTTGGTTACATTCATTTAAATTTTTTTTTTAAGCTAAGGTAGTAAAAAACAACCCATGAGGTCAACGAAACTTCTTACAAAAAAATAAAAATTTATTTGTTTTTATCCACATCACACTTAATCTATTTTCGTTCAATATCTGTAACAATTTTTTAATTTCGATATTCTGAATCAGACTGAAAATTCGATTTTAAGAATCTAAATAGCTCTAAATTTTTTGCAACGTTAAAGTATCCTTGATTTTCCTCTCATCAAGAACAGTATCGTGGATCGTGGCATTATTATTTTGCCGTACACAAAATTTTGCTGGAATTTTTCTATGGAGGAATTCGACGAATTCCTATTGTAGGTTGGAGCTTATTTCTTAAATGTAATGTTACTCTTCCTGAGGATTTAACGCCCTTCAAAGGAAAGGCTAGTAACACTATATTCACATATGCAACACCCAATCATGACAGATTTCTTTTTCCCATCACCTGGAATCAAACCCGGAATCTTTTACTTGCAAAGCAAAGCTCAACTCACTGTACCACCGAGTGTTTACAGCATTATGCCTTTTCATTTCATAACGATCAAGTATCCACTTAGTAAACGTTGTTTGATTAACTTCTATCTGATCTCATCAACATTACCATAAATGTGTTTAATAAGACTCACTCCGATCATATCATATTTCATATGAAATGACCTCGAGATTTCCCTGTCAAGGTCAACTATTTTTTTTTTTTTTTTTAAAATAAACCTACTGTATTTTGGAAAATAATAAAAAGTTTAGGCCCTTATTCCTGTAATAACAGATAGCAATTTTTCGTCTTGATGAATGCTTCGTAGGGATTTTGGTCTTCAGGCTGAGTTGAGCTAATGTCTCTTTTATTAAGAGTTAAATTTGTACACTGTTTCGCTTATGCAATGAATGTTTTTCATGCGATTTCACTCTATTAGGAAAATTAGAGCGTTATCTCTGTGTCGTTATCTTAGCGTGTACTTTATTATAAGTTTGGTCATACAAATACAACTACTTGCTCGCGCCTAGATAAAATTAGATTAATTTGATTTGAAATAGAATATCCACTGCCATATCGCGTCTTAGCCTTGGTAATTTTAAAAATAATATCCATAAATATCCATAAATGAATATAAATAATATTTATAAGATAATAAGTTAGATATCTTACGTGGTGTATAGGGCATATTTCCATTGAAAGTACGAGGGTGAATCAAAATGTCTTGCAATATCGTATGAAAAAAAGAGTGAATGAGACAACTATATATTTAAAAAAAAACATTTGTCGCGATGAAACTTATAGAAACAAAATTCGATGTAAATTTTACAGTTCGTTTGTTTTCTTCAATTAAGTAACACATGTTTTGAAAAAATTCTAAAATGAAAAATTGAATATCGTGCCGTTATTAAATTTTTCTGTAAAGCTGGACTCAATTCAATTTATATATCCAATTATATATCAATAGTTTACGGCGAATTTGCACCATCATATTCCACAGTAACAAGGTGGGTAAAATTGTTCAAAAGTGGTCTAGAGTCATTAAAAGACAACAACCGCCCGGGTCGTATCGCAGATGATATTAGCTATGAAAACATACTTTTGGCAGAATCAATTGTATTAGAGGACGGAGGAGCGGAGGAGGTTAGCGTGGAGACTTTTCCTTTCATATGATACTACTTATACCATATTACATGACCATCTTCACATGTCAAAAGTAAGTGCGCGATGGGTTTCCCGTTTGTTGACTGCACAACAAAAGAAAATTCGTAGGCGATTTTAGAAATGTATGAAGAAGATCTAAAAAATTTCTTGGATAACATAATAACAGACTATGAAACATGGATTCATCATTAGGATCCGGAATCCAAACAAGAATCGATGCAATGGATTAAACGTGGTGAACCTCCACCAAAGAAATTCAAAACTCAACCGTCTGCTGGTAAGGATTTGGCAATCATTTTTTGGGATGCTGATGGAATATTGATGATTGATTATATGCCATCGATACAAAAAAAACCTTACATCTTCACGACAATGCACCAGTGCACAAGGTTAAAGTTGCTCAAGCTGCATTAAAGGATTGTGGCTTCGTAGAAATTCCGCATCCATCGTACAGTCCAGACTTGGCACCCAGTGACTACTTTCTGTTTCCCAATTTGAAAAAAAACTAAGGGCCGGAAATTTTCCAGTGATTCTGAAGTACAGTCTGTTGTAAATGAATATTTTATGAAGCAAAAGAAAACTTATTTTTTAGAGGGCTTAGGCAAGTCAATTGATCGATGTAACAAATGTATATTATAAACCTTAAAGGAGAATATATCGAAAAATAAAAACATTGCTGTCTCACCCACTCTTTTTTTCATATGATATTGCAAGACATTTTGATTCGCCCTCTTATGTATGGGCGAAAGTATTTTCAATTCTTATTGAAGGCACATTACAGCGCATAATGCAACAACTTTTTTACTTTTTAGTTACGAGGTTGTATAAATTTCCAACCTAACGAACATTTATATTAACAACCATTAGGACTATCTAAATTGAACTTCTTCCAGCCACTTTGCATTGTATTTTGGGATTTATCTTCTCATGCATTTGGTTACGGACGAACTTCGTTATGATGAGATGATCAATTCAATGGAATTTTAACGCAATAGCCCGGTTAGATAATAGCACAATCTCTGTAACCTAATATTAATTTTTTTCACTAAATTTTGAGGATTTATTAATATGTAAATTAATTTTTAATCTGGTTAATTATATTTCCGCGATATGACAATTTTTCCATTTAATCTGGGTTTTACTAACATTCTTTTGTTTTTGTTTTCCAATGTTTTTCGATTTGGATCAACTGAATTTCAAGCAGCGCTTCTGAAATTATCTATGATGAGGCTAATTCAAATTCTCTTATGGTATTTTGCTTAAGTTAAATTTGTGAAGTTCAATTAAGATTTTTATGATTTTAATTGTACCTAATTCGATTAAGTATCCTAATTTAGCCTCCAGTCTATATACTAACATCGTAACTCTGTAAATCATCACTTAAAGATGGTTTAAAAACTAATTTCTATTACAAATTATAGAATCCCATCTTAACGACAGCTAGTTCATGTGTAAGTTATAAAAATAATAATAAATTGTCGTTTAGTTCTGCCACAACGCATGTAAGGTTTAGTAAAAAAACATTGAAATATAATAATTGCCAAGCCTCGCAGTATCCAATTCGGTAGTCAATACAATTTTTTATCAATTAAATTTAATTATTGAAATATGTATATATAGCACATACTAGTTTTTGCCAGATGTTTAAAAGGCACATATCAAACCGAAAAAATAATCATTCGCATGGAATGTGGGGCTTAAAACCTGGGAATGAACCTGGGCTATAAAACAAAATATTGAACTAATATGTGCATATTTGATGATTTCATGACCGAATAATTGAGTTAATACAATTAGCGTTATCGCTCAGTAAGGTATAATGTATGTAATTCTAAGCGTTTAAAATATGTTTAACCTTCATATACATGTAATTTTTAATTTAATAAACAATTCCTACATTGTAAACACGTCTAAATTGAATTCACCGATAAAACGTTACCGATTTTTCTTCGTATATAATATACTGTAGTGATAAGAATTCGCACATCCTGCAAAATACATTTTAAATACATTAACGTTTTTTTGTGATTATTTATTTTCAGAACGTCTGGTGACACACTATACGAAATTTTAGGATTACCAAAAACAGCAACCGCCGATGATATAAAGAAAACATATAGGAAGCTTGCGCTAAAATATCATCCCGATAAAAATCCAAATAATCCTGATGCATCAGAAAAAGTATGTTTACAACTTTACACATTTCCTTATTTAATTAACCTTATCTAAATGCTAATGTATTTTGTTTTGATTTTTCGTTCTAGTTTAAAGAAGTAAATCGTGCTAATTCAATTTTAAGTGATCAAACAAAACGGAATATTTATGATAATTATGGTTCACTTGGGCTATATATTGCGGAACAATTTGGTGAAGAAAATGTTAATGCCTATTTTGTTGTTACATCACCAGGATGCAAGGTATGCGTTAATCGATTATTTTTTTTTAGGGCACACGTTTTGATTTTTATCGACTAAACTACCGAGAATTCATATTGCATGAAATATGATTTAAACGTTAAGCGTGATTCGGAATAATTTGCCTTGACATTATGACCTTACATTAAATGGTAATTTTTTTTTTACTTTTTTCCAATTACTTGGGGCGTTCCCAAATTATATATTGTGTGAGATTCATATTATAATTTCTACGAAAACGTCAGGGCAAAAAACATTTAGCCGTTGTCCGAGAGCTGAAAAGAAATTTTACATTGATTTTTAAAATATTGGTCAATTTTGATATTCTAATGTTTTCGTATTTGTATGGCTGATACAATCAATCGATTTTTAAAGTCATATGTAAATTAACCTCGATTTATCGAGTTACTCTTTATTGTAGCAAATAAAATTTTCAAGAAATTACTAATATGAGAACGTTATAATAAGGGAAATCACTAGAATTTTGTAACAGATAATTTCGTCTTTGGCTACCGATTATCTTAATCATGAGATTATAAAATTCACACATTTCTTATCTTGGAAATAGCAAACCAATCGTAATATTTAAACGTTTGTGTCGGCATTTTGTAATGTTATTTACTAGTAATTATTGATTAATCGGCACCACAAAATTATGATGAGCTTATCGATTTCTGATTAATTGTAACATGATTTATATTGACGTAACCAAATTCTAAGTAGCTTATCGAAACCTGAGTGTGTAGAATGCTTTAATTTATTGTAGATTTTACTACATGGTAATGTTTGAAAATTGGCTATTATTTCTAAATCAGGAATCTCAAAATTATCGCGCAATTATCTCGTGTAAAGTTGTTGCCGGCGTTGATGAATTACTACTTGAGATTTTCTGGTTCTTCCAATCCAAATTTTGAAATAATAATAAATTTATTGGATCATAATTCGACTATCGTAATGATTTATGGTTCGCTTCAGAGTTATTCGTTTGATCCCACACGCTATTTCTTATTATTAAAATCAACTGTAGTTAACGTGAGTTGGCAATTTTTTTTCTTCTTTATATTGTAATGCCGAATTTCCGTAAGACTTACCAATGGCAATAACTGAAATTGGTCTATAAAAAGATAACAGTTTTAAATTACTTCAAGATCATAGATATCTTCCTTTTATTGCCTAAAACAGGAAATCTACGACTTCTTTCTGTTACATACTTTTTAGAGACTTTACTTTTTTTTTCTTTTCTTAACATTTTTTATTTCTCGTTGATGCAATCAATGTCTTAATTCTTTGATGTGGAAGAATTACTTTTGTGAACCTTAAGTAATGTATAATCAACTAAAATATTTTTATTTTCTTCTACAGGCAATGTTCTTAGTATGTGCAGTTGTAACGGGATGTTATTGTTGTTGCTGCTGTTGTTGCTGTTGTAATTTCTGTTGTGGAAAATACAAACCGGCACCACCAGATCAATCGGGTGATTATCATCATCTACATGTAAGTAATACAAAAAAAAATATCTTAAATACGATAGCAATTTGCAGTACGTATAAAAATTCAAAACTTTTAACAACAAATCAAATTTTATAAATACATAAAAGACTGTGCGCAGAGTGGCTAATTGTTTGTTTTTTTACTTTTTTATCTTATTTTTTGTGTTTTTTAATTTTTTTGGTTGCATGCATTTTTTTAATATTTTAACTTAAATAATTTATTTAAAACCAAAAACTTGATACACATAAATATACATCGGCAATTCAACCACAAAAGGTGCACGTAAATTTTAAGGTAAGAACTAAAAATTGCGACAGTAATTTTGGGTAAATTTGCTAAAAAAAATTTGTTATGTCGTTGATTTGTTGTGTCACAAACCGACCTAAATAAACATTGCAATCAGTAGAGTTTTTATTGTATATAAAATGTAATATATTTTTAATTGAAACGCAATTAGTTTAATTTATTTAAACAGTTTTGAGCACATTTCTTAGTAAAACTAGTAATTTATTTAAATAATATTTTTATATATTTTTTGAAATTTTTTTTTATATAATATAAAATGAAGATAGATAGCATTATAGATTTTCTGACGAATTGTTAGTAGTTCGGGCAATCAGTTCAAACCAGAAATAATTCCAATAAAAATGATATGTCTAAGAACACGTATACACAAAAATGTTAGAGGGTTTTATGTAACCATGCCAAATTATGCTTCGTGTCACAATCTAATTTTTATAATTAGCTTGTCGGCGAAATGTACGATTAAATGCCCCGTGTCTTTTCTTTGAACACAATTATCACAACTCTTCTTATAAATAAATAAATTTAATATTAATTTATATATCGAATTGCAAAATTCAGGCTCACCAGCGCATTTATAATAATTGTCGCTGCAGTTTGGCAACGATGCTCCTCCCGGTAGTTCGATCCACTGCCAGAGAACGCCAGACATGGTGTGGCCGAATGTGTTTAATCAATTTATAGTGATTTGAGTGATAAATTACATTTGTTGATAATTTGAATTTAAATTTATTATAGAATATTAAAGGTTCCTAGATCTCTGAAATCATTTTTATTGGAATTATTATATGTATTTAACTTGAACATGCATTTTAAGTGTTTCTATAAAAAATTTTAAAATTTACTTTCGATACTACTAAAATGTCACAAGGTCGTTTTACTAATCTGTTGCTCATCAATAGTATAGAAACGTTTCGATGCTTCAATGCGGACTCAAAACATGCTATATTTTTTGTCCTTGCTCCACAATAAAATCGGAAAAATGCTGTTGCTGCTATTTTCCAGTTATTTTATTGCTAGAAATCACGTATCGGAATCTACTGAAAAAAAAAATCGTTTTTCTTTACACATTTGTTTTGATGTCTTTTTTTCTTTATTTTAGTTTTCTCTACATTTTTCGTTTTGAGTTGTATCATGAAAATCCATATATGTATTTTGATATCGAATTATTTATTTATTAATTTGACTTTTATTTAATTTTTCATGACATCATCATTTTAATTTTTTTGTTTTTAAGAATTTATTTATTTTTCTTTTTTTTTCCCATTTTATGTTTAAATATAGGGAGATCGAGGACAAGGCCATCCTAGTTCGACAGTAGTAAATCAACCAAAGAAAAGGGTATGTTTTGATGATTTTCAAAAGTTCTCAAAAAAAAAAAAAAAAAAAATTGAAAGTACTTTATTAACAAATCCATGAGATTTTACTTCCTAAAGATCATATTCCATACTCCCATAATATTTATTTATTATAGTGACGATAGATCCGTGTTAAATTTATCGTACATACATTTTTTCTTTGGTTTTTCATTTATTTTATGATTTTTTTTTTTTTTTTTTGAGGAAAGTGGAAAAGGAAATTTTCATTTAATGCTTTTAAGTTTGTTTATTTATTTATATATAAGTTAATTTTTTGTTGTTTCGAAGGAGCAGAACGTAACTTCTCGTGCATGATGTTATATAGTTTAATTTTTAACTTTTTTTTATTTTAACCAAAAATGAATAAAACTATTTGTAAATGGAAAATTGTAGAAAATAATATTACACAAGAATTTTAATAGGTAACTTTGCACGATGCATTTTGAAGAATTTGACTGAGGTCCGGAAGTTTCATATTCCTCAGGGAGTTCCAAATTTAAAGGGAGACATTTTCGGAGAATCAAAAATCTGTAACGTTTTTCTCTGATCGGCCTAGTTTTCGAGAAAACAGTAAAACGGCAACATAGCACTGATGAAAATGGAAAAATAATACAGTATTGTGGAAAATGTTAAACGGAGCAATAATGGTCTTCCTCTTCGTTTTCGAGTACAGCACAAATCAAAAACATACCTTTTATTACAAACTTTTATTATCACTTCGTTTCCTTAGCAAGCATTGGAACAATTGCTTAAAACTTTTGTTTATGTTTTAATTGCGCGTAATCAATTGGGGTTTTTTTACACATTTTAATTATAGTTTTATTAAGTATCTCTGCAATAATAAATTCCATTAATTTTTTATGGTAGATATGAGCTGCTGCCTGGTGGTTTTTTGCTGTTTATTTAAAAACGAGTGGAAACAAAGCGAAAGTTATTACATTTTTTATTAGTTTTTAAACTTCCTGCAATGTTCGATCAACTCCCAGAATGTTTTCTTTAAATATGGAACATCTTGAATATACTCGGATATTATTCGTTACTAGGGAATGAGATTAGAGTTATAAGATTTAGTAAGATAACGTAGGCACAATTTATAGTAGCAATTTACAATATCGATTACTTTTTTGAATAAGAAACAAAATGTAACACAAACCTTATTAAAATTTGGCAGAAGACGATTTTGTTTTGTAATACATATAAATTGGGAATGCTTTAGACTATCGCTAGAAGAAAAAATTAACTTAATGGTTCCATTGAGGACCGAGGAGCAATTAGACAAAGAAGTTCACAAAATTGTAAACGATATACAGCAATCAGCTTGCAAAAATACCCCTGAAATTAAAAAGAAAATCAAGAGGAACAACTACCCTTTGGAAATTAGGGAACTCTTAGCAGAAAAAAGAAGAGCGAGAAGAGTATGCCAACAAACAAGGGCCCACCATGATAAAGCTAATTTGAACAATCTCTCTCAACAATTAAGAAGAGAGATCAAAGAATTGAAAAATTAATCAATCAGCAACTATTTAAGAAAATTAGCTAATGATAGCAGTACTGATTATTCTCTTTGGAAAGCAACCAAAAGAATTAAAAGACCAATAATGCAGAATCCTCCAATAAGAGTAGCAAGTGAGAAATGGGCTAGGAATAATGAAGATAAAGCTCGATAATTTGCTGAACACCTCGAAAAAATATTTCAGCGACATCAAGACGAAACGTTAGAAGCCGAGATAATAACTGAACAAGCTATGTAAGAAAGTAAAGAAATCCTACCGACAACACCAAAAGAAGTGTGTGAAATTAAAGCTAATATGAATATGAAAAAAGCTCCTGGCTCCTGGCCAAGGAAAGCCCTGGTGAAACTCACCAATCTTATAAATGCAGCATTTAGAATTAAATATGTACCAAGCTTGTAGAAAATTGCAGAAGTAATTATGATCCCAAAACCTGGGAAACCACCACAGATAACCTCATCATACAGGCCAATTTCGCTATTACCAGTCATGTCCAAACTCTTTGAGAAGCTTCTGGTAAAAGGTTAAATCCGATAATCGAGAGTAAAAACTTGATTCCAAATCATCAGTTCGGATTTCGTAACCAACACTCAACAATTGATCAAGTTCACAGAATAACCAGTATAATTGAGAAAGCACTAGAGGAGATAAAAGTCTGTTCAACAATATTTCTAGGCGTTGCCCATGCGTTTGATAGAGTATGGCATGAAGGACTTAACCATAAATTAAGAGATCTTCTACCAATCCAATTTGCTAAAATACTGGAATCTTATTTGAAAGATAGATTCTTCAGGATTAAGTTAGATGACACTTTCTCTGAATTGAAAGAAATTAACGCAGGAGTTCCACAGGGCAGCTTTATACCTACTGAACCCTTATGATCTTCCTGCATTAGAAAACAACATAGTGGCGACTTTTGCAGATGACACGGCGATCTTAGCTGTTGGCACAAACAACGAAGAGCAACACAAAAGTTACAATCACCAATAACTAAAATTTATAAATGGGCAAAAAGATGGCGAATAAAACCAAATGAAACTAAATCAGTTCACATCAACTTTACAAACAGGCGATTCGAACATATCCCGATTACCATAAATCGAGAAATAGTATCGTATGCGAACACAGCTAAGTATCCCGGCATGACCCTGGATGCTAAACTGCGATGGAAAGCACATGTCAAGAAGAAAATTAAAGAACTAATGACTAAGATGTATTGGCTGATTGGAAGGTACTCTTCTTTATCAACATACAACAAGCTTCTACTTTATAAGCAAATATTGAAACCGGTTTGGACGTATGGTATTCAACTTTGGGGTTGTACCAAACAGAATAACGTAAATATCATCCAAAGATTTCAGAATATGGTATTAAGAAATATCGTTGATGCACATTGGTATGTCAGGAACAATGATCTCCATAGGGACGTTAAAGTGAACCTCATCGTAATTGAAATTCAGGAGAAAGCGCGGAGACATGAAGAGAGGCTCCGGCAACATGTGAATTAATAATTCTCGCTTCTTAGATTGTAGTTCAATTACAAAAAAATAATAAAAAATGTTCTTTCATCGTGCAATGTTACAAAATTAGTGAAAATACACGCAAATGAGCATGAATTTTATTTTTGAAAAAAAATTGTACATAAAATCTAAACCATAAAAAAGTCTTACAGTAAAACCCTACATAACAATTTTTTTAAAATAACAATTTATAATTTTTTTTTTTTTTTTACATTTTATAGGATGACATATCAGACTTTGATGAAGTTAACATTGGTGGTGCTCCAGTAACAACGCAACCAATAGCTGGTCAAGCTCAAGGTGCTGGTATGCCAGTATTTGCAATGCCAGCACCACCAGGTGCCGTACCTTCTCAGGCATCGACAACAAATCCAAATAATCCCTTTTATCAAACATCCGCTAATGAACAAACATCATTGAATTCAAGTGGAAAACCCACATATACACCAGGTATTATAATTAATTAAAATTACATAAACCTTTTATTTTTATTTTGTTTTTATTTTATAAAAATAAAATTAATTTTGTTCTTTCTCTAAATTAAACAAAAAAAAAAAAATTATTTATTATTATTATTATTATAATAAGGCCAATATCAATAATAAAATAGTTAAAAAGAAAAATCCGGACATAAAAGCTGAACATTTTGATTTTTAATATTGATTCCGATTATTATTACACGAAAATAATTAAAAGTAATAGATACAAATAATTAAATATGAATTAAAAAGGTTTGTTTTTAGTTTTATATTTTGATTTTTTATCAATATCAATAAATATAAAAATTTAATCGCAAAATCTTTTTTTTTTTTTGATTGATGAAATAATTTTTTAATAATTGAATATTTCTGTTTATTACCTATGTTAAAAATTCAGCAATAGATTTTTTATATAAATATGTAGTTTAAATAAATATGTTATTGATCCCCTTTAATAATATTAGTCTTCTAATTGGTTTTGGTTCAATTAATATTTTCATGTTTAAAATTCGTCTAAAATGATTGATATTTATTGAGAATAATAATAAACTAAATGTTGTACATAATTTGTAAATAAAGATCCCGTCATGAAATCCAGATTACAAACTTTGTATTATATTTTTAACTTCCTGAGTTCTTGAATTTTTAAATTTTGAGTTGAGACCAATGACAACATGATTCGAAACAAATTTTGGAAAACACACTTTCAAATTTACTGCCTGTTTAATTATTTACAGTTACAGAAATTAAACCATTTTCAAAATTTTGTACTTAAAAGCAAAAGTCGCCTAAATGACGTTAGCGGTTTTTATGAATTTCGCATAAATAATTAAATTTGTCGACTATTTAGATTGTATCAAATTTGGTAGAAATCGCTTAAAAATTATGAGGTATGTAATACATACATATGTATAAATCTCTCAATGTTTTCCCATTTGATTTTAAAACTTTAACCTTCATTTTCCCAAAACTACTAAAATGCAGACAAGCGACTTTTGCTTTTTAGTACAGAATTAAGGTTTCGTTTTTTTCAAAAACACATTTTAGGTTATAATATAACATGTACATATTTTCAGAATAAATTAATCCGTTGATACCAAATTAAGTTTAACATGATTTTTGGACTAGTAATCCTTTTCCAAACCAAATGTATTCAAAATTGGCAAGACATATTGCAATCCCATGTAAACATATCGTTCTGAATCGATAAAAACAAAATTCAGCTGATCTTTGCTGACTGTGGAATCGTTGTTGGTAGATTAAAACGAAAATAAGAATTTGTTGAACTGTGTCACACGGCATAAAAACTAAATTAAGGAAATTTATTGTTATTAAATCCTTTGTAACACAATTGCGATATTTTGAAAATGATCTCGAAACCATAAATCTCGGCATGGATTAAGTACATCTTAAAATACCGCGCCAAAAGACCTGGTGACAATCATATTCAAATTATATGTAAAACTAAACCTTATTATTATTATTGTTTAAGGGCCATGTGAGCGTTCAGCCACCTCGCACTGCGACCTAAAAGATCTATTATGCTTGGGGCCCTGATTAATTATCCGTTTATTTAATATTATTTTTTCCCATAACGACATTTTATTGTTTCAATACGAATTGAAAAATATAAAATTTTGTATTGTAAAACAATGATTTTATGTAAACTGGTAATCTACATTTAGGCTGGTACCGCAAATTATTTTTTGATATTCAATATTTTCCAAAAAGTTTCGAGTTCGATCCTTACAAAGGACGATTTGCATTATTTTTTATTTTTATTTTATAACGGCATTCCATTGCGAATTGAAAAATCCCCAAGCGCGAGCAGCTTAGGATTTCGAATGATTAACAAGGCTCAGGGACAATCATTCAATAATGTTGGGTTGTTGTTGCCGGAATCTGTTTTTGCTTACGGTCAGCTTTATGTAGATTTAACGCGAGTGCGAAAACATGAGAACCTTAGAGTGCTGATCAACAATTCCTCATACCAAGGCGCAATATTAAATGATAACCATACTTTTACAAGAAACGTTGTGATAAAGGAATTCTTGAATTAATATCAAATTGTCTTATTTCGTATTCTTCTAGAAACAAACGTTTTACTTTTCAGGCTTACATTGAGTTCTCAGAAATTTCCGTCAGTTTTGACGGGCAATTACTAGTTAGGTTATAATTAGTAAACGATTAGGAATATTTTTGTATTTTTTCTTAGTTTTTAATATCTTTTTAGTAATACCGATAAAATTAGTTAAGATTTAACGCCTTTTAATCATTTTAATGTGACTTTTACAGTGGGTTTGGTGTCATTATCTTGCTATAAAACACTTTAGCCTAAGTAATTCTCCACTTTACAACTGTCAACATGACCTTCAACACTTTCACGACCTTCTTTGAACTGTTTATACCACTTGTAAACATTCCTTTCCGACAAAGCATGGTCCACGAAGGCATTCTGCAATATCCTTAACGTTTCTGCACCCGAAATTTCATTCCTCAAACAAAATGTAATGCAACTTTTCATTGCTCAATATAATTAGAAATTGTAAAAATCGCCGAATGTACTTTTAACGTCGCACAAAACCAAGTGTAAAACAAAAACTGATAAATGTTTTGAAATAAAAGTTGTCACATATGTATATCACAATGCTGCCAACTTTGAAAAAATATTTATGATGTGCGGTTTACCCGCGATATTTAAATTGAAAACTGGCTTTAACTTTTTGGACACAGTAGTAAATCTAAAATCTTATAAATCTTAAATGTAAATTGTTGTTGTTGTTATATTTTTTGCTTTCAATGCCTTCTAGATTTATAATATACTCAGCATACTATTAGTTGTTATGACATTACACGAATGAACAAGCATGTAATGTGACTTATTCCACTTTCATAATAAACAAAATATTGATAGCGTGTTTAGTATTCATTCTTTAACCACTATTTCTAGGAATTATTTTACAGTTAAGCGCAAGAATGTAACAAAATATGAAAGTTCACTATACTCTAACATGTTGTTTAACGTTAATTCAATTTTTAAAAATTTGACTTATTCCACTTTCAAAATAAACGCCTCAAATATTACCAAACAATAGTAAAGTGGTAAATAAGCTGATGAGGACGAATAATCAAAGTATGTGGTCTCAACTTCCTGAAATCCTGACATGGATGAATGCTTTAAATGTGGACTATCTAATGTGAACTTCATGAATTCGATTAAAACAAAACAAAATTTAAAATTCATGAAGTTGTTTATTGTTGGTCATCCTTTTTAGAATAAATATTATATTTCTGACAATATTTGTTTTAAATTAAAATAATTTACTATTCAGGATTCTCATCATTCCATCTTTGAATTTTTTTTTTTAAATCATTGGTTGGCCAGATTTTTCATTAAATTTTTATTAATAATGTTTGTTCGATAAGGAGTTCCAGGTCTATTTTAAAATGCATTATAAAAAGAAATATTAGTCTTTCCTTAATTTGGAACCTTCAATCATCGGCAAAGGTTATCAATTAGATTCCGATTCAGAGCCCTTTTGTAATACAAATTCATTGACTGAATTACGCAAATATTTTAAACCTTAATGAATTTTGTAAGTCATGTTTAATCGCTAATCAATACACTAATTCCTAGTGTGAAGGTACCTAATTCAAAAATTTACTTGATAAAGCGAAAATCTCAATTTTACGGAATACCATTCTCAATTATAATTAAGCTTCTTTGTAAATAAATATACTTTGTAAGATCTATTGTTGAATAAACCAAAAAAAATAATTCTTTTAAATTTTAGGTTACTAGAATTATTCAGTCGACCAGGATGCGCGCGCACTGAGTTTGTTCAAGAGTAAATTCACTGTAAGTCGAATTTTATTTTATTCTAAACACTGACAAAATTTTATTTCAAATGCAATTATTTTGAGCTATTCACACAGAGAACGCATATCATATTGTTCACCATCCTGAGCGAGATTGAATAATTCTGTAAAAATTAGATTGCTTTCCCAGATTTTCATTTTTTTTTGCTTAATTTTTATTTTATTCGTTTCTTTTTTTTTTTTTTGTTAATTACAACAAACAATATTATATTATTCTCTTTTTAGATCTGTTTGCATATAAAAATTAAAAGTTTCTTGATTTTTAATCGAATTTAATTGTTATTCGGTTCTCTTGTGGCCATCGTTTTGATATCAAACAAAACAAACAAAAAAATTGTTTTTTATTTGTGTTTTTTTTTGTCGATATAATTTTTGTTCTATAATTTGTAAGTTTACTATTATTTTACTTATTTAATACATATTGTAATTTACGTTTTTTGTTATGTTTTGAATGTTAAAACCTGATTTCATTCATAATAAATTTAACTCACGAGTGCTGCTCAGTAAGCTTATTAACAGATTTACTTTTAATTTTATGCTTGTAACAGAAATCATGTTTTGTGTGGCTAAAATTCATTAAAAACATCTATTTTTTATATTATTTGTTTACACGGATCTCAAAAAGCATTAATTAATTTTGCATCTCAAAATTGCACAAATTTAATATCATTTTAGCAACGTTTTGTCTTTTGTTTTAGTTGTGTTTATTTTACTGTAATTTATACAAAAATTTAATAAAATTTAAAACAAATATTTTTAGGTATGACATCATCACCCAGACATAATTAATATTAAAGTGAATTCTACAAATTATCTTCATCCCCTTATCCTTCACAAAAACACAATAAACATCAAAAAGACAACAAGAGAAAAAATTAATTTGTAATTAATTAATCAATTATTTAAATTTAATTAAAAATAATAAATATAATATACATACATTATTAATAATAATAATTATAAAATAAATAAATATTAATATTATATAGACATTTTTTCTAATTTTCAATTGTTTGTTTTAGTTTTTTTATTATAATTTTAATTATAAATTTCGGTAGCTATAAGAATTGTATGTATTATACGTGTCTAATTATTTACACATAAAGAAATTGTATAATAAAATCAAGTTTATTCAGTTTTCCAATTATATAATGTTATAATTTACAACACCTTAAATATTCAATTTTTTATTTGTAAATAAATATTATATAAAGAAAATGAAGTATTATTATATAATTTTAAAACAAAAGAAAATACCTTAATTCTATATTAAATTATTAATTAGCAAAAAAAAAAAAAAGACAACATTTTTAGTCTATTTTGAAATTTTAATGTTACAAAAATATATTTCGATTTAAATTAAAAAAACACATTATTTAAATGCTGTGCTAGCGAATCAAAAACGTCGACGAAATACAATAATAAAAGTATACAGCAATTTTATTAATTTGTGTTTAACTAAAATATTATATATATTATTATTGAATTTCAATGTTGTATTTTTAGGTCAACAAATATGTACTTTAAAAATTGTTTAAAAATTAAATTTAAAATCAGTTCAATAAGTTTTGTTCAGTTTTCCCGCCATAATTGTTGCTGAATTAAATAAACAAACAATACAATTTAACACTGCTAAAATTATATCTTTAAAAAAAAAAAAACGCTTAAAATAAATTCATCGGACAATACTAAACAAAAAAAGAAATTCATCACATAAATTTTCATTTTGTTAAAAAAATTATTATGATAATATAAAAATTATATAAATAATATATACTAAATGTGTATGTAAAAATCCAAAATTGTAATCATTTAAATTAAAACAATTTTTTTTTTGAATATAATTTCAACGAAAAAAGAAAACTATATTTAAAAATGAAAACAATAAAAATCCTATCAGACAACACCAGTATTTTAAATGTTTATTTAATTGATATGTCATAACGGGCTAACGGCTACCATAGCCATGAATTGTTCATATTTTATTTTTGGAATTTTCATCAAAATTATTTGTCTAAATTTTTAATTTATTTATTTCGGCCCAAAATTCAAAAATTATGGTTTCACAATCAGAAGTTGATACTATAAGAAAATGTCGATGGGACAGTTTCATCCAAAGGTCCCTACCATTTGGTACTATATTATCTTTAGCCACATACCGATTGATGCGCAGAAAAAGTCTTAAATGGACGATTCCAATGGTTATATTGAATGGTACCGCTGGTTACATAATTGGTAAAATAAGTTATGTTCCAGTTTGTATCGACAAGTTGATGGAACTTCCGGATTCTGAAATTGGAAATATGATACGAAAACGACGTTATGGCATTACACAAGATCCAGACGATGATCCAGTATTTTTCAGGGAAGGAGAAAAATATTCTGATGAATTTTTGCGAACACCACCTCCACCTACAGAATAATAATTTCAACTAAGAGCGTGTACTCTGCCATCTTCCGTGAAGCATTTAAACTTTTTGCTGTCAGTTTGAAACCAAAATAAAAATATTTTTCTTCTGATTTGAGTGAGAATATTTCACGAAATATCTAAAAAGTTTCAGGTGGTAAATAGGATAAAATAATTAGAAAGAAATCATGCAATCAAACCAGCAGCCGCCGCACCAACAACAAAAATCACAACATCCTATGGTAAATACAATATAATCATGATGCAATATTATCATTTTGGTATCAGTGTTTTTTCTAACCTCAAAATTTATAGGCCAATTATCAATTTTCCGCAGAAGAGTTACGCGTTTTAAAGGAATGTAACACAGAATCGTTTTTTCAACGTTCATTACCATTTGGCACTGGGCTTGGATTGGCTACATATTATTGTGTACGTAATGGATACCTTAAGCCAAGTGTGCGATGGGGAGCCGGACCAAAAGTCATGATGGGTGTAATTTTAGGGTATTTTGTTGGAAAATTTAGTTATCAGGGTAAATGTGCACAAAAAATTATGCAATTGCCAAATTCACGTCTTGCTGAAATGATAAAAGCTAAAAAGAAGGGTAGTTTATATGAACAGTTTACACCGGATCAAGGTTTTGGTGCTGGTCTATCTATGGGACCATTTAGTAATCAAACGCCTGACAGCTATTCAGACGAATTTTTTAAAAAGGTGAGAACGAGTCGGTTTATTCGAGTTGTATGTTCGAAAGTTTATGTTAATCTGTTTACAGAATTCACCATCAAGTGCTTTAGATCTTGACACGGAACGGCCTAGTCAAAATGATTTGGATGAATCGAATCGTGGCAATGTGGACACAGAAAAATATCAAGATGACCTACCCTCGCAACCAGCACGTGAAAATCCAATAACTTATGAAGAATTACGTAGAAAAAATCGTGAGGATTATCAAAATCGGACAAGTGGAGCTTCGAATGTATATAGTCCACCAAGAGAGGAACAGCCGATCGTAATTCGGGGACAACAATCTGGCGACAATGAAACATCTCAAAGAGGTCCAAAAAATAAATACGGTGATGTTTGGTCAAAGTAGATAGGTATTCGGGTTATGTAATTTAGTTTGCATTTCTGTAGATAAGCACTGTTTTATTTACACACAATAAAAAGGATATTAGAAGAAATTGTTTGTTTTTCTTTTCACAAAATGCGTTTTGATAAAACTAGATATTCAAGCAAGTGCTAGGTAGTGTAATTGCTTATCGCAGTAGTTCCATTGCTGGAATGTAGAAAGCAGAAGAAATTTTCCACTCTGGTTGGTTAGATAGTCAATTATAGAAAACGATTTGTAGTCTGCGTCCTTGCTTTGGCTGGGAAAATGTAGAAATTTGGCTTTATGTGTAGAGAAATAAAACGCAGTTGATTCGGGCCAAAACCAACAAAAATGTCTATACAAGCCATGCATACAGTACAAACACTTAACACTTTCGAGGACATGACGGCAAATGCCGTCAACAAAAAAAAACTTTCGTTTAGGACATGACGGTATATACCGTCATCGAAAATAAGTTGCTTTGGGCCATGACAGTTAGCACAGTCAAAAAAATAACACTTTTATGTCCTAGCAAAATGTATTGCAATTTTAATTTGGACCGTTTTGTAGAACTTTTTTCGTAATTTTGTTTTGTTCAATATTTTTTTTCGTTTCGACGATCACAAAACGGTATGACGGTATATACCGTCATGTCCTAAACGAAAGTTTATTTTTTGACGGCATTTGCCGTCATGTCCGCGAAAGTGTTAAGATATGAAAATGTGCCATATATTTATATACACAAATCTGTTTTCGGTGTTATTTAAATATTAATGAACCTGCCCAGTCTGATTCAGCATACTCAACCGATGAATCATCACAATTAAACTCCAATTTGGCATCCGCTGTTCCCTTTAGCTATCTGTTCAGTGCGCCTTTTCCGGATTACTATTAAATCTACTGAGCACACCAGCTGCATAACAAATGTCGGGTCTCGTTACCTGTGCTGCAAACATCAATCATCCAATTGCTTCCTGATATGGTATATATAGTATATTCCTCATTTCATTATTCTTCGATTCATTTTGTGGCGACACTTTTTGTCAATTTTTGATTTAGCTGATTAGCTCCAAAGGCGTAGATACCGGATTGCAGTCCTGCATGTTGAATATTTTCATTACCTGATTTAAATAGGCCTCCTGGTCTAACCAAAGGTTTCCTTGATCTCTGTCACGTGCTATTCGTAACCCAAGATATGTTTAGCTTCACCCGTATCTTTGACTTTAAGTAACTTCATCAGGCACGATTTCAGTTGCATTTTTAAATCCTGATCGTTCGATCAAATAAGTATGTTATCGACATAGATTGCGGCTACAAGCATCCTATTATTAACGACTCTATAATTTATACATGGATATTTTTTCAGTCCAATATCTCTCAAAACTTGATCTACCTAGTTTCACGACCCAAACTCTGCCAGCTTGCTTCAATCCATGTATTGACTTATTTAACTTGTAGGCTTTTTTCGCTCGCCGTTGATATATACCCTTGGCCTATGTCGATATCAAATTTCACTGCCAAAGCTACTAGAAAACGAATCGAACCGTATTTTGATTATTAATCGAGCCTTATGACGGATAACTCAACCTTCGTGATCTCTTTTAGTTTGGCAGACTCACTTGCAAGCAATAGGTTTACAATCTGACTTCAATAATGCTTCCTCAATCGTCACAGGATCATTTAATTCAAGTGATTTTGATAAATATGACGCAAAATCATCATAGACCTACGGTTTCGAAATTGTGCATGATCTTCTCAATGGCTCTAACGATCCGTCCACTTCAATTTCTGAGACATATTCATCGTCGTCGACATCCAATACAACAACCTGATTCTCGCCAGCGTTATCCGCTTGGTCCCATTATTTTAGTTCTTCGCCCCTTTTAGAAATGTTTTTCTTGGTAACAATCGAGTCAAAACTCAATTCTTGCACCGAAGACACACTTTTATTCAACGCTTCAACAGGCTTCGATTGACAGAAAGATACAGACGATAAGCTTTAGACTCGTCATAACATAATATCCAAGCATCATGCATTCTTTCGATTTGGTATCAAACTTCTTGAATTTCTCCTTCGGAATATGCACAATACACTTCTAAAAACTTTTAAATGGCTAAGATTCTGCTTTCGTCCACTCCATATTTCCTCTGGAATCTGATCTTTCACTGCTTTAGATGGTGTCCGATTCCGCTCAGAAGCTTCTCGGCAAACCAGCTTCTATTAACATACAACGTGCTTTCTTAATAAGGGTTCTATTCATCCTTTCCGCGACGCCATTTTGTTTTGGTGAATAGGGCGCAGTTGTTTGTTGTCGTATTCCGCATGTTCTTAAAAAACCAAGCAAATCATTGTTCACATACTCATTGCCATTGCTCGTTCGCAGAATTTTAATTTTGCGATTTGTCTGATTCTAAACATACTCTTTCACCTCAGACTTCGCTTTCATTATGTAAACAAACACTTTCCGAGAAAACTCATCTACGAATAGACAACACATACTTCGCACCACCAAACGACTCAGTTTCAAAGGGTTCTCATACGTCCGAGTGAATTATATTCCAGACGCTATTCGTGTTAATGCCACTTTTTGGAAATGAGTGCCTTGTTAGCTTTCCTTTGAAACAAACTTCACAAGCACTAAGTAGTTTCACTCGTTTAAAAGTTCACTCCATTTACCATATATATTTAATTTTCTTTAAAGATTCACAGTTGATATGCCCCAAACGTTGCTGCCACAGAACAAACTTATCAATCTTCGTATTTACTGCATTGGACAAGCCAATTTTTGACTGCGTGTTCAATCGATAAATATCACCAACTAGTGTCCCTATAGCAATCAAACTATCAGCAGATTCAATAACATTGCACCCGTCACGTTCAAAAATCACTACACTTCCGTGACTTGTGATTCTGCATACAGACAATAGATTAACACACATAATACGTCCTTGACATTTACAGATGCATTTCTCGGTCCGACGACAACATCCAACTCAAGGTTTTCATTACGCCAACTTCGAACCTTCGCCTTTGTCTGTCAACTTTGTGTAAGGTGATGTCAAGATATTTTTTAGGCTGTTAGAGCTTCTTACCATATTGTGTGTTGATGCACCAGAGTTAAAATACCAATCACTCTCATTAATATAATTCGTCAAAAACGATGTATACATTGTTTGCTCGGTTTTCGTTGACTCGACCTGTTTACAATCCCGTTTTTTATGAGCGTTTTTGCTGCACCTGTAGCACTTCGGTCCTTTCTTGCCACTATGCTTCTGGCTTTTCGAATTTTGACCCACCTAAGCGGTTCAACACAACATTTGTAGTTACGCCACTGCCTGGGACTTTTTGTTTACTACACAATTTATCACAATAGCTACTCATATTTCCTGTTCCAAATTGAATATTGAGCGGTATTTTGTGTTTATAACTGTTATTGCAGAAACCCCAATTTCTCACAGATAATTTATAGTTATTGCAAATGGAAACAGAATTCGCTGAGCTTTATCATTCAGGAAGGATTTTCTTTTGATTTTGCTATCCATTTCATTTCTAATAATTTCAGTTTTACACGTTTTGTTCTCGTCTAAACTCCTTCATGAAATCTTCCTGGAAATATTTTTTAAACCAATTCCTTAACAAGATAATTGATTTTAGAAAATCCCACTTAAACGTTATAAATTGCTTCAAAAATTAGAGAACTTCCTTGATACCGTCATCCACATGCTTTTGCTTCTTTAGTTGATAGATTTTAAACGAAAGAACAACAAACATTTTGAAATATTCCACGGCACCTCTGGCAACCTTTGGGCACACACTTTCAAAACCCCAGTAAATTTGTGAATAAAGTTTCTAGTAACATGAAGACAGTTATTTTGATTTACCATAACCACACATTTCAATGCAGATATGTGGTCCATTCTGAAAAAAATAAAACGTCCGAAGGCATTTTCCAGTGATCTCTCTCACAGTTTGGCAATTCAAGGACAGCAACAGAAAAATGGGATTTCCACAATCTGCAAAGAATATACTATGTGTCATCATACATTTTTGCATGGGAAAATACTGATCCATTACCACATACAGTGAGTATGAGTGCTATCTCTTCCTTAATAAGATACAATAATATCTGTAATTACCTACTCGTAAATAGGAATTAAGGAAATTATCATTTAAACCATCATTCATATTTCAAAATTGACAAAGATATTTATCGAGAACTTTGAGTCGTTACGGATGATTCGTCCCAATTTTATCTCTTGCTTTGTTGATGTTTTTCTTTCCATTTGTTGTATCTAGTAAATATGGTAGCTGTTAATTAAGTCTCAGACCATCCTTTTGTAAATTACGATACGATTATGTGACTACTCTTTCCAGTCATATATAAAAGCAAGAGAATTTTTAAAAGTTGTTTAGTAAAGTATTAGCTATTGAGTGACCTGCATCTGCTTCGATTAAATTATAAAAATTAATAAACTCGTAAAAAATGGTTCAAGTGATTGATTTGGTTGAAATTGATGTAGTATTTTTTAAATACAATCCTAAAATGTAAGTAAATTACTTACTACTAATTTAATGCTTGTTTTCACAAAACATGACATTCTCCAGTTAAATAATATTTCCCATTTTGTGTTATATAATTTAGTAACGTTTATATATTAAATTCTAGTGATTTAAATAAACCGATCATCAAAGAGGACAGGGTGTGTATAACCGGTCTCTTGGAGCTTGAAATTCATAGCGAGTATAAACGTAAACAAAAATCTCAAATGAACAGTGATGCTTATAAACACTACAAATGGTATAGTTTAGTTTTAAAAACCGAATTGAATGCGGCCGATTTTCGTAGTAAACTGAAAATCATTCATTGGCATATTGAATCGAGTGATCCGAAAGTTTTTACACTCGATGGCAAACTGTATAAATGTGTATCGTTAATTTATGGACCCAAAAAATTGTATTGGTATTATACAAATACTGGACAAAATGCCACATATCAGTATGGCAGTCGGTTTCATACCAGTAGTTTAGAAAAGAGAGAACATGAGGAAGACACTAGATGACTTATAGCCAAGCGAGAAATGTTAATATCATTTTAATTAAGGTAAATTGTAAATAAAACTTGCTAATAGTAACAAAAACATTTAAAAATTAAAAAGGAAATGGAAGTTAAAGGAATTGAAATACGTTGAAAACTAAATTACATTTTTTTGTTTAGTGAATAAAAATGAAAATATTTTACTAATTATTAGTACATATTAAGTTTATTTGTAATATTTGTAATGCGTTTGGATAATCAATAGTTTTGGTTTTTCCCTGGTGAAGCAACATATAACTGACCAAGTTAGCAATTCGTTGCTTCAATCCTATTTGTCATGGGTTGTTTTCACACAAAGTCGTGCTTTGTGATGAAGAAGCGTTATTGGTGAACCAACCAACAGACCTTTTTCCTCCAAAAATTTTGACAGTAAATTCATCGAAGCCGTAGGGGCAATAAACTAAGAATTATAGCTGTAGATCAAATAAATAAAAATTATCGTTTATGGGAACAACCTCAAATCAATATAAAAACATTTCCAAAGTTCAATCTACCGTAAAAATTTAATTTTTTGGCCTAAAACACAGAAAACAAGAAATCAAGATGAATTTTTCCTACGCCTTCGGCAATAAATTTACATCATTTGACGTTTAAGGAAAAAGGTTAGTTAAGAAACTCTATTGCATAATTGACAGCATGATCCTCTCGTTGAATAAATTCTGTAAACTTGAAATAATTTTTGGTTTTATTCCTGGACTAATTGTATAACGTTGATGGTCTCCGTCTTCTCGTTACCCATAAAGTAAATTCGTAAAAACTTGAATTCATTGTCAGGTAGAGTACAAACTGAACCGACTTTGCGGTAAACTTGCTCTTTTACTTTAAATTTGAGCATGAAAACTCTATTGTTAACAACATGTGTTGTTCCAAAACCTGTCATTTGAAAGCTTGAATTGTACTTCCGAATCTTTTGTAGAAGTTGTTTGAATATCTCAGTAGTTCCAGAGCCGAAAGATAGAACAACACATTGCGGGAAATTCATTGTGTAACTTTAAAATATGACAATGCATCATGTTATACATTTATAGCCTTAATCGTAATTGAATGCTGCAAACTTTAAATCGGATCTGAATCTTTTTCTTGATCGAGCGTATTGTAAGCGATTGTTTTCAAGCCGTGTTGTTCAGCAGCTCTGTTTTAAAATTGCTGAATGTACATTTCTTGTTGCTCCCAAACCTTGCGGGCAAACAAAAAGTAAACAAAAACAGATTGACAAATTTGTAAACTGAAAACATAAATCTAATAATAATGTATGTCAGTACTTGAATTGAATCTTTATTTCACATGAAAAATATTCACCAATAAATATATCGTTCGAATTTGCGAAAAATAATCGGTAGCAACGGGTATTCCGATTTATCCAATTGAGTACATATTTAGACAAAACAATTATAAAACATCTCCACTTCGAAATATTTCACTGTGATTGTGTTTGAATATGACATTACTAAAAACAAAAGAAATTTTAAAAACTAAGCCGGTTTTACGCGTATAATATTTTATAGAAAAGGATATTTCTTGTAGAAGATGTAAATTTTAAATATAAAATGTTAGTACTTTTTCTCTCTTTAAATAATACGACGTTATGTGAAAAATTCGCTTCAACATTGAATAAAAAAAAACTAAACCAAATTTTGAAAAAAGTCGCTTCTATAAAGGTTTGTTCTTGACATGCATCTTATACATGGTAAAAATTTCACGACGATAGGTTGAGCGGCTGAGCGCCACAAGAAGCTGATGTTGTGGTCGTGGATTACGAATCGATTAGGTTAAACTACAGCCATCTTGATGCCCGCGGTTTGGGCCACCACATCTAACTCTTCATTATTTCATTCTCACAATACCTGGGCGGTGACATGGTAGTACTATTACCATGTTTCCCCAGAGGAGGCACGCTTTGAATGTGCTAGATTCGGCATAATGAATCCAAAATGGCTGGAACTGTTCAACAGGTTTACACTCTGGCCAGATAAGGATTTGCCAGAGAATCGGGTCTTTGGTTGCTGAAGCGGCAATGTCATTGGCATGTATCTCTGCGTAGTGTCTGGAAATGGTAGTCTACTAAATTATCAGCATTTCCCACATCCTTCCCTGTACGGTAGATAAGTTTGAAGATTTAGGTGTTCAGGAAAGTAATCCAATGGATGATTCTCGACGATGTTGTCTGTGGAGTTGGAACATGTGTGGAAAAACGAACTCCCGACAATAGAGAAAATCGTGGAACATCTTGACTATCATAATAATCACCAGAGCCTTGCGGTCACATTGGCTGGATCGGCGTTTCGTTTTGGTCATCGTTCTCGAGTATTAAGAAAAGGGACGATATTTCGTTCCCACTTAATTTGACCCTATGTCACTATGGATGACGTTAATTCTCTTGGGGTAGCGTCACTTAGCAGCAACAACGGTAAGTCTCACTAAATGGCGTTGCTGGGCATCAAGGATCACCTTACCATGAATAAATGAACGGTTAAAATTAATTAAGCCTATATAGGAAAGCTTGAAGCTGTATTTTATCTTGGTAGGGTGCTTCTGATGGTGTCAATCTTCTTGGCGGATTCTAAAATATAGGTGCGGTTGTATTTCACCAACACATCGGAAAAACTGGTGTCTCTGATTGTATGAACTCCTTGAATGAAAATCTCTTAAGGCTCAAACCAATCGACGCCAAGAATACTGATTCTGTTCCCGGTGTATAATGGTAGATTGAAAGCTGGTTTACTGTACTCTACATTAATGTCTAAACTAGTTGTGAAACCACATGTCATTATGGTTTCTTCTATTGATTAAATATGACCGCCAGACTTCACCAGATGCGCTTACAACTCCGCTTATCCTTGTGGAAGTTGCAGCTTTTAGCACAACGTCCAGGCTCCTCAACGTTGATAACGATTGAGAAACATTTCATTCTCATCCAGTCAGCACTCCTATAGTAGATCGATAGTAAATCTAAATATATTTACGTATATATTGCTTTCGGGGACCAGTGTCTATCTATTCATGTAAACCTATAAAGAAAATGAATTTCTCAGATAAATTTGTTTATTCGTATGGATTGTGTAGATGAAATGAAAAGAACATTATGAAAAGTTTACAAATTTATCGATTCCCCTAAATGTTGATTGCTGAACAATATGGCGATCAATAGTAAGTATGAATCCATAATTATTTAAAATTTTTACAACGAAATTCTAGAGTTTCGATAATATTTATAGCATGTATGTGTATGTATATAGTAGTAGTCTATCTATAGAGTATTCAGCACAATGCATACAATAGTAATTATATTATATTTACCGTTATATTATTTCCATTTTATTGCCAAGTCATTTTATAATTTAAAAACAGAATTTTTTTTGATTTTTCATTTTTTAATGAATGGTGAGGAGCCATGCCATGATATGGATAATGGTAGAAGTGTTGATATTGGTGATAGGTATTTATTGAAAATATAATAAATCAACAAATATAAGTATTTATGAGCGCGGGCGATGTGGGAAACAGGTGGATTATTTCCTGGATACTATTGTGTACAGGGTTGTTTCGCATGAATTTTGTATACATTTAGGCGACCTATATTCTTGCTTCTTATGAATTAACCTGTGATGATTTTTAATAATTTTCTATTGTATCCAATTTTTTTTTTTAAATTAAGAGAGCATTATGTTTGAACCCTCATCGATATGCCAGCTAGAGGTGTAAATATTTATGTGTTATTGTGGGGAAACATGATGTTATGGTTTGATTTTTTTATTTTTACGTTTCTATATAACATTTTTTATTTATTTATTGTAAATCAGTTTAAAATTATCATTTGGCAATAAAAGTCAAACTAAATAAAAATTATTATGGAACAACCGTTAGATTTGTCGTTACCCAAAGTGAATCGTCTGTTTATGAAAGCAACGAAAATATTTTTAAAGTGTTTTGTGTGCGAGAAAAAATTTGATCGTCCATCGCTGTTGAAACGACATATTCGGACGCATACAGGTGAAAAACCGCACATTTGTGAATTTTGTAAAAAAGGGTTTAGTACCTCAAGTTCATTAAATACACATAAACGGATTCATACAGGTGAGCGATATGAATAAAAAAAAGTGTTCGATTATGTATATAGCTCTAATAATTCGTTTAAATTTTTTCTTTATTTATGTAGGTGAAAAGCCGCATAAGTGTCATATATGTGGAAAATGTTTTACGGCCAGTTCAAATCTCTACTATCATCGGATGACGCACACCAAAAATAAACCACACAAATGTACAAAATGTTCCCGGTCATTTCCGACGCCAGGCGATTTACGAGCCCATTTCTATACACATTCCGGTGAATGGCCTTATCTCTGCCATATTTGTCATAAAGGGTTTGCAAAATACAATAGTTTTAAATCACATTTGAATATACATCGAAAATTTATTAAATAAAATTTTATGTTTCACTAATTTAAAGTGTATAAAGTGTTTTAATTTCGGTTTTGTGTCAATTGTTTTTTAGGTGGCATTTTTAATTATCCGCGCAAGCCAAAATAGAAGTCATTCCAAATTTAGTAAATATTATCTTGGCTTTTCAAATATAATTCCGGTGTACTTCTTTAGTTTTGTCGTTTTCCTTTCCAGTATTTCTGGACGTGGAATTTGCACAGGTTCTGCAATCCATGTATCCTTGAGTAAAATGTCCCATTTAAATATAACTGGGCATTTAGAGAAGGCTGCTCATTACTCCTTTCCTCACCAATTTAAGGTTAGAGCATTTTTCTTCTGGGGGCAATCCGTTTTTCCCTGATCAATCAATATTCTAAGACAATGAGGTAAAAACCCCTATTAAAATAACCCATGTTGGGTTGTAAAAAACCTCCTTCAAAATGCCTAAAATACCAAGATTTTTCTCTTTTCAAACGCTTCTTCGTTAATTCATCTTCTTTAACTCTCACCTCTCTTCGATTTTTAGCCTTTTAATTAACGACACTGTTAGAAGGCAATGGGGATCCATTGCAAAATCCGTCCACTTAGAAGCTCGTTTTACGTTTTCTAGTTTCGCCCCTACTCTGGGTTAGGAGCATGCTTATGATGATTTCCTCGTACTAATCTTCTTATAAACTTTTATCTGCCACTGCCTTGGAACTTTTCAATTGCCTGTTTCTTCTTTAGGGAAATCCTCTTCTTCTCAAGATATAGGTGAGAATTTGTGTAAGCCATCCAAAATTTGGAGAATTTCCTATAGAAATGTCTGCAAAGCCTAAACATATTTTTATGTTACCTAAAATCCAGATGCTAAACGGAAAGGAGCCCAAAGAACAATTGAATTAAATCTACGCGTCAAAACTTTAATACCGAACTACTTAACAAACCTCTAAAATTCAACTGAATGGCGCATGATGTTGTGGGCTATGCATTCGTTTAATGGTTACAAAAATGGCGAATCATGAATTTATTAGCTTTTCGGTATTTGAAGTTTCTGCCAGAATCCAGACCATACCATCAATAGACAATCTTCATACGTGATATCTTAACCAGTTTTACATTTTATTGCGAGTTATTGGTTGTATTTTGGACATTCCTTATTCCTAGTATTTTAAGCCAAAGTTCGAAAGGTGATTTCAATTATTTCTGGGTTGAAATTCGGGTCTTGAAACACTCCATCTTTTAATATATTGTTACCGAAGGCCAAATATTTTGAACAACTTAGTTCATTACGGAATTGAAACTTTGTCAGATCCGTAGACTTCATTGAAATCCCGAAACCTTTGTGGCAATACTGGCTGGTGAAGCGGATGAAACGTTAACAGCTCTAAATCTATTAACTCAACTCGTAAACCATGACTATCCTACGAAAATGCAGGATCGAATCAACAATACAGGTCACTTAATGGCCCTGTTTTTGATTTTTATCGTTTTATTACTACATATTTTACTATAAAACGCTCTGATTGGATTGGGTTATAGGAGCTCTTTCGAACGAGGTCTTTCTCAAACGAATAGAACAGTTCATTCCTTCCAGTTTCTCTAAATCTGCAATCAAATAATGGCTGAATTCAGAAAACAACTGAAAAAATAATTAAAACCGACTTTAGTTGTGGGAGGTCGACCATATACAATCTTCACAAGGCGAAATCGGCCCATCGGCGCTAGAAAAAGCTGGTTTTCTCACATTACAGTTTGTTGTCTGCTCTAATCTACATCTGAATGTGGACCTCGTCAATGCACCAAATTAAGTTCAGACAATAAGTTATGGTAACATTTTAGCGATCTATAACTTTCGGTATTTTCTGCAACTAAATACTTAAGACTACGGCAATTTTTATTTAAGTGGTGAAAATTAATTCACAGATAAATATCAACAAAGAAAGGTATACAGATAAAAGAGACAGTTGTATAGCAGATAAATGTCAAAAATAATAGTTAACTATACAGTGAATATTTCTCGAACTATCAAATGTAAGAATCCCAAATTTACTTTTCTTGATGAAAACTTCCCCAATTAAACGCAGACACCTCAATAAAACGTGCATATGGTTTTTGGTTCAGTGAGTTGGTTTAGTGAGTCATTTCAATGATACCTGGCTGCTTCTGGCAAAACAATTCGCCCGCTGTTTTGATGGTAGCTACCCGGTACCATCACATCCATAGTTATGCATTAGAATAGTTAAATTTTCATCCTTTATTTTCACGATGTCATTCGGCTTGAGATTTTCATCTTTTCGAGTATTATTTCCTCAATTGATACCACTTCTTCAGTAATTTGTTAGCGCCCACAAATTAGAGCCATTATCGTTAAACTTCGTAATATTAATTCGTGTACAATTTCTGTGCATCCCGTGTGAATGTGCTTTCACCACTCCAATAAAGACCGAAAATTTACAACGGCCGTTGCAACAATGGCTATTGTTGTGTGGCCATTTATGTTGCGTTTAGAAATCGGTCTCTCACTCCTTTCAGAAAACTCTTCAAATACTGGAACTTTTTTGCGGAGCTCAAATATTCTTTCTCGTACTCGTATATCGTAATCGTAGTCGAATAGACAAATCATAAAACGTTTGCCAATTGTCTCTAATAAAACTAGTAATTTCAGGAAGTTTCACATTAGGCCCACGGTTATGAAACAATTGACCCAGACTGAAATATAACTCCTACGTTAGGGTAGGTGCATCATAGACACATTTGACTGTGAGGCCCTGTTCATGTTCTACAAGTATTTTGGAAAAAGATGTTCTTGTTAAGTACACCTGGAGCTAAACTAGTAGTACGCACTAGATGTAGTCTCTGGACTGCAAGGTAAAGTCCAGAGAATAAATCTAGTGCATTTAAACAAAATTTAGGATGCTTATAAAATATACAAAATCGGCGAATTTGCAATTGATGTATCTGCTGCATTTACAATATATTTTTCGAAATTGAATTATTTGAATGTAGTTTTGGTAGATTTTTTGCTCGATATTTCGAACTGGATTACTCCTTTTAATTTGTACTCTTGCTCAAACAGGACCAACATACTTTGAATCACTTCTTCTTCTGACTTGTATTCTGTAGGTAGACATGATGTATACATGTGAGTGATGATATATCTAATGGCTGCACGTCAACGATTGTCATAATAAATTTGGATTTTAGCCGTTTTTTGCAGGTTCTCTTACTACAAACTTGACAATTCTTGTAAGGAATGTAAATTCTATTGTTAAAATCTTCCAAATTAGCCTCATTGAAGTTTTGCAGATCTAATGGTCAGTAAAATAAACCACAGATAAGTATATCAGATGAACCCCGAATGATTTTGCAGTTTTTTGAACTGGAACTCAATATTAAATGTGTCTGTAATATTTTATCTTGGAATCAAAATAATACAAAAATGATTCAAGTTACAGCTGGATTAAGGCTGAATTACGGCTGAATTACATTCAATATTTTCGTTCTTTCAAAAGAATAGAATCACGAAGAAAAGGGCAAATACATTTTATTCATATATCAAAATGGGACGGGCATATTCAAAATTTATGTTTTTCCTTTCAAAATGTTACTTTGATTTTATAAATATTGAGCAACTTTATACGAAAAGAGATAAACCAGTTCATCTTTTTCAAGTTTTTCCGTTCTTTTTCACCAAAAACAGTTGAGTGTTGCAGTAAATAGTATTGAATAATACTTTTTGAGTATTCCTTCTGATTTTAATACAAGGAAATCATACTAAAACGCATTTTTTATTGTACATCTTTTATCTTTTGGAAAAGAACGGAAAGATTGAATGTAAATCAGCCTTAAGTAAAAATAATTCAAATTGGTTTGAGTTTCAGGTTTTGCGTTCCAGAATGAATTGCCAAAAATTTCTTCGGCTTGAAACATCTGATATTCTTATCTGTGAATAAATCCTTCATTTGACTTTGGGTTTGACAATTGTTGTCTTAATTGTCTGTATTTAATACGCTGAATGTTCATTTGTGTCTTTTGGAATTTCTCAATATTTCGAACATAAAATTGTTTATAAAATATTAAATTAATTTATTATCTGTATAAGAAAATCTTAAGATTTTTAACGACGAATAGATGAGTTCGCCCAAAAACAGAAACAGATTATTTTGCTAAAACATATTAAAGACTTCTGTTCGGCCCTAAAGCTTCGGTCCACAAAGTGGGAATCGCGGTTTGCAGCAACATTCATGCGTTTTAACCCAAACCGTGAAAAACGTATCTAAGACCGTTAGAAAAAATTGAGGCGTGATATTTTACCCTTAGGCGCTTTCCATTAGACGACACAATAACGATATATCGCTGACACCACCGACCGATTTATCGGTGCCGATATACCGATATATTTTTATCGGACGATAAATCGGGAACATCATTTCCCTGTTGTGTCGGTTCGATAATTAATTAACATTCTGACAGATATTTTTCTTTAATTATGGTATGTAGCCAGAAACGTTTCAAAATAAGTGTGCAAAAGGTATAATTTATTTACAAACGACATGATAGTATAACAGGTAGCAAGAGCGACTGACAGATGAAAGTTTTGTAATTTTTTATCGCCACCGATGTCGGTGAAGACGTTCTAATGGAAAAGCGTACACCGATATTATCGTTATTGTCGAAGTACCGGCGACGACATTTCGGCATATTATGGAAAACCTCTTTCGATATAAATTTACTGGGTGCTAATTAATTAGGTTTAAGGTGTAGCTTTTTCGAATTAAATGAAACCTTTTCAGAATTATGTAAAACCAAATTAAATAAATTTAAAACCAATAAATGCATTGTGAAATAAAACACGTATTTATTCTCCTATAACACCAGCGGGGAGTATCATATGGTGTGTCTAAGATGAAATTCGACCAATCTGTAGCTATGACTGTTTCAATTGTATATGTATTTGATCATGCCTTCTAAATCCGGTTTACTTAATAAATTGTATGTCCTTCGATGTAATTGAGGAAGGCTATGTTCTGTCGGATTTATAGCTTTTGCAGGAATTTTCCAATTTAAATTAAACTATTGACCATCGCAAATTATACTTTCTTCAATCAGCATCAATCGAAAACTAACCTGTTTTTAGGAAAATAGTTAAAAACTATTGGACAAAGTTTAATTATGACTTAAAAAGTTTAATTTTTGATCGTAAATTTGTATAGTTTAATTTAAATTGGCAAAGGGTTATTTTAATTTATAAAAATATGTAGTTTAATTTATTTGTCGGAAAAAGTTAAAGAGTAAAACCGCAGCTACATGAACTACTCCAACTTAATCTTAGTTTTAATGAATTTAAATGAGTGTTTTATTTAACAAATAAAAAATAAACATTTTTAGTGATTTAGGTATAATATATTGACTTTAAATTTATTTATGTTGAAAAAATTTTCATTCATTCCATACAACTTTTCATTGAATTTGGGAAATGTTTCTTTTAATTCGGAAAAACGTATAGTTTTGGAAAGAGTCTCTAAGAGTCTCGAAAACCCTATAAGTAAGGTTTGATTTGGAAAGATCAAACTCACAATCATGAATATTTGTTGACAAAAAGCATTGGGGGGCACGATTTCCATTTTATAACAATAAAATTGGTTGCACAATCACAGAGAACCCAACAGGATTATTTGTATAAATCTGGTACGTTCTTTCACTCTACAATATTGTTAATTTGCTGCTCTTTCTGCTTTTGACCGCCAAAATCACGCGCAGATAATTCGACAATATTAATCAAATCACTATTAACAAAAACAGAAAGTTTGTTTACAATAATGTTTTAATAATAATTGATGTATGATTGTATAATAATTATAGCATAAATTTTTTCGTAATAAACTGTATAATCCAAGCACTCTCAATAAAAAATAATAACAAAAATGGGAAACTCCCCGCAAGGAGACTTTTTGTTAGCCGTCTGGTGGTTAATAGCATAATGTAGCATTATTTAGTTTAGTAAGAAAGTTCAAAAAATCGACATGAGGCACACAGCATTAGAAGGTAATTATAACAGGTTAGGATCGCATCGATGGGTTTAAAAAAAAGTAATATAATACCAATTATGTACATGTATTGGGGAAATTCACCTGAATGTTTTCTTTTTACCATCAATCAGTCGGTGTATCTTTTACTTCGGCTCCGGGAATTCCAGTCAAAAACATTTCAGCCAAAAAGATAAAGGAATTTCCGTCAAAAATTAAAAGACAACTCAGTCAAAATAGTTTTAGCCTGAAATACCTTTTCAGAAGGAAGTTTAGTCAAAAAACTGAAAAGGCATGCAAGTCAAAACTTTTTTGACTGGAATTCTTTTTGGATTTTTGACTTAAATTCTTTTTGGAAAGGAGATTCATTGTCAAACAATTAAAAAGGAATCACAGGCAAAATTGTTGTAAAAGGTGAAATTAATGTTATGGTTTGTCCAGACCTAGGGTATGTCCAAAGCGGTTTTTAAATATTCTGAAAAATGCAGATTTCCACTCTAATATTAAAAATAAAACTCCATTTTTCAGAATATTTGAAAATTAAATCTTCCTTTTTCATAATTTCTGGAAATGGAAGCAAACCTACCAAAAGTTATTGCAGTCCAAAAATATGTGACTAAAGTAACTTTCAAGTATGTAGATTGTTCAATTCAAATAAACAAAATGCATTTCGAAATTCTTTTCGTTTTTTGACTGAATTGTTCTTGACTATATTTCCGGAGAACAATTTTGCCTGGAAATCCTTTTTAGTTGCTTGACTGAATCTCCGTTTCAATTCAGTCACAAATCCAAAAAGAATTCCAGTCAAAAAAGTTTTGACTTGATTGAACTTCCTTCTGAAATGGTATTTCAGTCTGAAACTATTTTGACTGAGTTGCCTTTGAGAAGAGTTGAAGGATGTCCGGTGGTCGTACACCTCTATCAATCAAAATCAATCAGATACAGAAAAATAAACATTGGATTAAATTCGTGATTTCTAGTCCCCAACTGCAATGACACATTCTAAATTAACTAATTTTGGTGTCTTTACTGTAAAAAATTGAAATCAACCGTAACAAAGGATGATATTTTAATTTCTTTTTTTCAGGATTTTAGTATATACGTAGTAAAGAACTTTTGTTATATAAATTCCATTGTGTTTGTTCAATATTGTTCTTTGGCAGAATAATAAAATACCACAAATAATCACCCCCGATAGTTTAAAAAGGAAATTAAAATCATGATAAATACAAATTTTTATTTTTATTTATTTTAAATTGGGGCAATTCATCTATTTTCGATTCTCGCTTCAAGTTTGTATTTACTCGTACGAGTATACGGGTACATTAGTTGTGCGTTATTTACGTGCGATGTCGGTAGCAGTACTTTGTGTCTTTACTAATTTGTGCGCGCATGTACTAAAAATGTGTAGAAGAATCCTCCCAGACAAAATACCATATAATTTTAATCAATCATCATCATTCCGGAAAAAAAAATTACAAAATTACAATAAATTAATTATTCAGACTACAATAGGACATTTTTGGTTTGTTGCTATCTCTTTCTTTCGCCTTCAATAACGTATATAAATTATATTTTCCAGGAATTCATCGACGAATTCGTGTTTTTACGATGAAAATGATGGGAAAAAATCAATCAACGTATAAATTCAAATGAAGAGTTATGTTTTATTAAGTATTTTATACTGAAATATTTAAATAATCAAAAATATCAATCGCACCATATGCCGCGCGGCCAACAAAACAACAAACCAAAGTACAAAACAACGAAAATGTTTTCTTTGTCGTTTCGTTTTTGTTATTTTTCGATAGAAACGTGACTTTAAAACTTAAAAGATGTTCAATCAATAAAATGTCGTGGTTATCAATTTAATTTTAATAAACATTTAATGTGTTGTAATGCCTGTTTTATGTTATTGCATATTAATGTTATTGATAAAATGCGAGGGAGACAGCATGTGCGTTTAAGAAGTGGGAAATGAACATGGATATAACATAAATTTTGGTATGCAAGCGAGTTTTACATTTATTAAATGCATTCTCGAGACGAAATTGATTGAATGTTGATTTGTACAAAGACGTTTTTATATGGCGAGAAAAGTTTTGTAGGAATTGCCATTTTTTAAAATACACAAAGTTTACATTTAAATATGTATAGGTGGAATTTAAAATTTATCATCTCTAGTTTAGGATTAAATCATATGAACTGATACAGCAGATTAACTCCATTCTGATGTAGCAAAATATTTTGGTTAGAAGTTACAAGCTCTAGATAGAATTCTACATGGGTCTCATCCTCATATGGAGCACTGTAGCTAATGACCTTCTGTTACCACTTATGCTTAATACTGTATGGTGTTACTTTGTCACAAGCAATTATGTATATTAATTAAAACACGGCAATTTGACAAACACTCAATTTTATTTCATTTTACAGGTATAACATTGAGGTGAAAACGTTATCAAAAATACTAACTTTTTGTATATATGTTTTGTGCTACCGATGTCCTATGATTAGACTACAAATTTTTCGTTAAAGTCTTTGACGTTGAACTCGTTGACAAAGAACTTGTAGTAAACAAGATGGGTCAACATGCACATCAACTTGCTTATGCATTTCAATTTCTTTAATGGTGTTGCTGATAAATTCAATAAGTTTTGTTGATGTTGATCTCTTGGGTATAAAACAATGCTGACACTGTGAGATGAATCGAGGAACCAAAGATCTGAATGAGTTGCATACTCCAGGTTCAAATAATTTGGGTATTGAACACATAAAGTCCATTGATAATTCAATAAACATTGTAGGAGATTACGCTAATATTGGTAACATGTATGATTTATTTATATAAAATGGGTTTTTGTCTTATACGCATAATCTTTATTTATTAAATTTGATTCTTATATATTTTTCAAAATATGGTTTAAAATTTAGTGATATTTTACAAAAAAAAAAAAAAAATTTCGTAAATTTTACTACAAGTTTTTTGTCAAATACTTTAACGATAAATTTTAGTTTGTTTTGCGTTCGATTTGTATACAAAAAGAAAAATTTCAGTTTTTAAACAACAAAACGCTTTTGACAATGGACTTGAATTGAGTCCGAAAGCTCAAGTTAAAAATAATAAAAAACTAAATCGAGCCTAAAACCAATAAACAAATTTTTTTAATTATATATATTATACAATTATTGGCTCAATAATTATCTAAATAAATATGAAATAATTATAAGTGTTTTAATCATAAAATTTATTATAAATAAACATTACAGATTACTCGTACGAACGGACAGACGATGCGCTCTATATTTTTGTATAGAGAAGACAAATAATTATATGTAACTTAAAAATCGACTAAAGTTTGCTGCTTGAGTTTGAATTTAAATCTTAAGATTTTACTTACATTCATTTTAAGCCAATCAACTCACTCAAATGATAAAAGAAGCTCTCCTTTTTTTATTAATGAGTTGACATATTTTAACCTTTTAAAAATTCTAGAATTTAAATCCTAACTGGAGCATTAAGCTTAAGATAGCCAAATGAATTAAAGTGCTTAAGTGCTTCTTTTATTGCATCATTGCTTTCTAGAACGCCAATACATATTTAGAAGCTGCATAGAATTGTACATGTTTAGGTAAACTACATAAACTCATATGTAAACATAACCTCAACTCTCACTCACTTAGAATGTTTAAATAACGTGCATTTACTTTCCCGTTCCAAAAAGTAGTAGAAAAAATGAAAGTGTGGGACCGAGAGTGTGTGCAGCAGAAGTGAAACTTTTAACGGTCCAAGAACTAGGACAGTCAATTTAGAATCCCATTTCAATCGCTCTCTTTGAATTTCATCACAACCGATTAGTTCAAAATTGGTCAAGAAATAGCCAAGTTCATCCTAATTGGCCACATCCAAAACTTTATCTGAAAATGTATTTTAGTAAAATAAAAATAATCATCATAAATTTCGAATATCACCATAATCGTTTAAGTAATAGCCAAGGTACATCTCACTTTGCCATATTCCAGAACTTCATCTAAAAATCAATTTAGAATCCCCCTTCCATCACTTGTACCAAATTTCATCAAAATCGGCCAATTTCCTTCCTGATTGGCCATATTCATCGTACATGTCGAATTTCATGGTTTGTACATATGTACTGTATATTATGATGGTAGTACAATAATTATAAAAATAACCTAAACAAAAAATTTTACGGAAAGAGGAACACCTATTAGTAATAGGAAGAGAGAAAAAACGATTTTCTTGTAATTTGAAAATATAAAAATTGCAAATTTTTTTTATCTCTTTTCATTAAAGACAATATAATTGTTTTAATTGCTCAGACTTTCTTTATTTCCTCTGCAAAAGAATTGTAAGGTAGAATGATTTAGGGGTTCGAGAAGTCGAAAATTTGATTTTTGTTTATCTTGACTAAAAGGTATTTTATGTACATATTAGATAGTTTATTTGATATACATAATTATAAAATTTAGTCAATCCCTTTACACGAGTACGAAACTAAAAATATTAGTAATAATACTTATAATTAAATATAACGATATCATAATTAATAAACTCAATTAAATTCATATTAATTAAAAAAATGTAATGGCATGAAATTCATGTCGAACATTCAACACAATGGACAATAACAGCGCACGAACACGACTTCATACAAACACAAAATATTTATTAAGACAATTTTTGAATTAATAATTATGAAATGGAAAATAAATTAATTTTCAATTAATTAAAAATTATAATTTATGTATGTACATAATAATGATAATAATTGAAATCATTAGTTGTTTTTGAAATATTTTATTGCTATTTAATTGATAATTATTCTACTGTTTACACACCTTTGTTTGAATTTAATGATTTTTCTGTTGTTTCTTTATTTTTCGTTTAGGTATTCTTGATTTTTTCTTTTAACGAAACTATACCAAGAAGTGTGAAAATCCTACTAATATAAATACATATTATATTGTCTCAAACTATATGTATAGTACATATGTGTTAGTACTGTTTTATTCAAATTTTAAATTATTCTGGTATATTCCAGATTGATAAATATTTTTAAGAAGAGGAGAAATGCTCGCAGATCGAAACTGAATTGCAAACTCTTAACAATTTCTCCTCTTCTTAAAAATATTTATCAATCTGGAATATACCAGAATAACTTAAAATTTGAACATAGCAACCGCATGTATGCGTTAAATCAGAGCCTTCTAGAGTATAGAGCCATAAGCATAATGACGTATTTTTTAGAAGCTTTTTTTAGTGGTATAACTTTTTCCTGATTTCCATAAGAACCCATAGTAAAAACGGTGTTTTTCTGCTTCAAAATTTTGAATGAAAAACGCCCAAATATTATAAAAAAGAATAACAAAACTATTCTAAATATCTTGAACAAAAACATCTATGAATCTTGTGTAGTAGTACTAATTATTAACCGCCGAAATAATAAAATAAAATTATGTCTTACATTTATTTATCAAATAGTAACAGTGTACCTTGGAAAAAATAGTAAGGGCGTTTCCTCTATTATTTATTTTGCGTTGAATGAATTGTAGTTACTTTAACATTGCATAAGGTAAAACGTTGCAGTAAGCTAATATTTAAATGGAATATATTTTCTTACATTGGGAGGTGTCATTAATTTTCTAATTTTATTATAAAAGCTTGAAAAAATGTGTATGTGCATGACTTTTAAAAGATTATAAAATGGGAAAAAAGCCCTAAATTTTACTATTATTATAATATCGTAACATAGATGTCTCTTAAATAACTTTTTTTTATAAATAATTTGAAATGTTTATCAACCGTTTTTAATTTTTGTGACAAAGAAAATCAAATATGTATACACATAGCTACCTAGCTAAAGATTTTCACAAATTTATTGAAAATACGAAAAATTTAATAAATACCAAATATACAATAAATTATTTGTGAAATATTATTAATTATTTGTGGATATAAATTATTTGTAAATATTTTAAAAAAGTGTATAAAAAAGTGAAAAATTTTTTGTGTGCCTGCGAGAGAGCCATCTTAAAAAAAATGGTAAATGAAAATAATTTTTGGTTAAGATTAGAACTAAAAAAAATATCTTGTGTTAAAACATCATACCATCACGATGCTTGTATGGGGCCATCCGACTATAATTCCTGTTACAAGTGGGTCCTTTGTGGATGAGCCCATCTGACAGATAAGGGTTAATAGTACATATATAATTTTATTGATTTTTCAAGAAAATGAGATTTTGTTCATAAGTCAAATTGGCGCGTGCCCTAAGAGATTTGTATACGAGAATAAGAATTATCCATAAACGTAGTGAAAGTTAAGGTTACGAAGCTTCATGAAAAATGCAAACAAGGTTAAATCAATTCTGTATTGCTTGTTTTATTGTCATGTGGTCAATGTGAAGATCAAATGAAAAGCTAATTTCTACATGAAGAACCCGAATTACAGAAGTATTTAACAAAATGGGGGTTACGTCGAGCCATTTATTAAAAAATAAATTTAAAATATGTAAAATTTAAATTAAAGTTTTAATTAAAAATAACCTTTGTTCAACTTTTTTGCAAATACTAGGGCACGAATGATTAATCGGTTTCCGAAAAAAACGAAAATCGATTAATTTTTTACGTTATACGTTATTTAAAATTAATTTCTAAAATATGGCGATTTAGGATAGAACTTTGCTGTTTATTAACATATTATGATGAAATTGGACATTAGTGTTGGAAAAGGGATCTAAAAAGGATTTTTAAAGGAATTTTTGAAATATGGCCAATTAGGATGGAATTTGGTTATTCCTCAACCGATTACGATGAAACTCGGCAAGAATAATGTAAATAGGATTCTAAAATGATTTTTAGATGTAGTTCTGGAATAAGGAAAGTAGGATAGAACTTGACTATTCTTTAACCGATCGATTATGATGAAATTTGGTATATGCGTTGAAAATGGGATTCTTTAATTGGCATAGAAGTTCTGAAATTCTGAAATACAGCTTATTAGGTTGGAACTTGGCTATTTCTCTAAACCCTGTACGGCTACTATGAAAACATCATATTGCACTAATTTTTTACGTTTGAAGTAATTTTAAACCACTTTTCTTGTCATATTTTCAAGTGAGCAGCAGCTGTACTAGTAAACATTTGAAATTACTATTGTCCTAAAAAGTCAGAGCAATATCATGTTTTTCAATATAGGGTTTATAAAGAATATGAATAAAGCGCTTTGCCCATAGGAAAACGAAAAACATAAAAAACGAAAAATTTGACAATTGTTAGCAGTTTCTCGTTTTGCCTTGCCCATTACTAAACCGAAAAACTATTTTCGTTTGAAATTCCAGTATCAAAAGTTGTATGTTTGTATCTGTGAGTTAATTTTTTTAATTTATTTAAAATGAAAACGGAATTCTCAGAATAATATTAAAAAAGAAAAGAAAATGCCTTTGTGATTAGTATGTGAAGTTCGTATATCATTCATTTTTTTAGCCGACATCACAAAGTAGGATAACCAGAGACGTAAGTTGTATGAAGATCTGATGCCTAATATATGAGCTGTTATATTTTTTCGAACAGTATTGGATGAAAGGGAAATATGTGGTGTCCCTTTTGCACCATTCGCTTTTATACTTGATCACATGACTGTTGCTTTTATTTTAATTTTCAAAATAACATATTCTCTCTTTGTCTATACTATATTGCAGCCATATTCCGAATTGAAACAGATGTATGTATATGAAAAAATAAAAAAAGAAAGAAAAATAAAAACAGGGAATATAATAAAGCAAAACCAACACTAATGTACAACAAGCCTGATTTCGTAATGAGGTATAGTCCTACTTTGTGCCGACATTATAAAATTATAACAGAATAAAAAATTATAACAGAAAAACAACACGAAAAATATTTTCGTGTACTTTTTCTGACGAAAAATTGAAAAAATATTTTAAATTTTCTGACAGAAAAAATTAAAATTTAATTTTCTGGGAATGTTAAATATCTTTAAATTATTTTTTAAATTAAAATATTTTTGTATTGTGTTTATGAACAAGTTTGAGAGTCTTTAAGCTATAATATGCTAAAGATTTTGAAGTTATTGTAAAAATAGTAAAATTCGTTTTCGTTTTCCTATGGGCAAAGCGCTTAAGATTCTTTCGGCTTTTTATAGACACAACACACAATATATTAATAATAATGGAGAGGCCAAATGAAGAGGCCATTCATTTATAATATATCTACCAAAAATGTAGAAATATCAAAATCCCCCCCGTACTTTAACCCGAGAGTCAATACAAAATGTATTGACTCTTAAAAAATGAAAACCTTTCCTTGAGCTTTCTGTGTGGTAGTTTGGTTTCGTACTGATAATCTCAAAACAAAAAGTTCGATCTACTCATCAGGTAGCTTCGACCAAACTACAAAGTACGAAGTTGGAATTGTATTTTTGTAGTTTAGTCGTAGCTAGGTACCTAGCCCCCCCCCCCTTCCTTCAAACTAACAATAAATTATCCACAACTCGTGCAGCCTTATTGCACACCAGCGAGACCTTTCAGCATGTCGCATGCTACTTAATTAATGTTCTAGATTTTAAGTATGTTATGTTTTATTCGAAAAATTTCAGACAGATAATAGTGGCTTTCCAATCGACCACCGCAAGTACTTATAAGTGTGAAAAATATGTCTCGGCTAAATGTCACCCATTGAGAATGAGCGACGAGAACGAATTTTCATTTTCAACAAATTTGGTAAATAGCGAAAAATTGTTAAAATAGTGAAAACTGTATCTCTAAAATTAACGATAGATAAAATATTGTGCATTTACTAAGTATAAAAAATAAAATTGTTTACAGTTTTAATACAAAATTTTAATTTATCTTCGATAATTTTGAATTTAAGACGATAAATTAAAATTGTGTTTTAAAACTGTTAAAATTTTACTTTTTATTTTTAGTAAATGCACGATATTTTAGGTATCTTTAATTTAAAACTTCGCGTTATTTTAACAATTCTCTTACCAAATTTGGTGAAAAATTAAAATTCGTTCTCGTCGTATTTTCTCATTCAACAAAATTTAAGATTGGGATTTATCCAAAAATTGAGAATTGTTATTTAAGACAAACTCATAAAACTATAAATATTTAGTATACTCTAATGGTAAACACATGAATATAATATAATGGGATATAGCACAATATTGTAATTATCCCATTATATCTTCATTTTAAAATGATATTTACCCTGTTTTTCCTTTATTAGCCTTTATTGTTTTACCTTTAATAAGGTAGGATTGCTTATGGTTTGGGGTGGATCTTGCTACAATGGAAAACGTTCATTTGCCTGGATTTCTACAATGGAAAACTTTCACTTGCATGGATTTCTACCAAAATGAAATCGAGAGATTACACGAAAATGCTTTAACTGAGCATGCAAAAGGTCTAATGGGGTCAAATTTTATCTTCCAGCAAGATAATGTAGCAATTCACACGTCAAAGGAGGCGAAAAAATGGTTTAGCGAGAAGAATATTGAGCTGATGGACTGGCCAGCTTGCAGCCCGGACCTAAACTCTATTGAGCATTTAAGGGGCATCCTTTCTCGAAAATTATGTAAGAATAGGAAACAGTTTCAATCAGTGATTGCATTAAAAAATCGGGTACGGGAAGTATGGATCGAAATCCGAGTAGAAGTCCTCCGGAAATTAGTTTCAAGCATGCCCGATAGGTTATTCGAGGCAATTAAGAATCAAGGTAGACACACAAAGTATTAAACAATAAAAGAAGTTGTAGCGTCTCACTCATGCAAAATATTCGCACTCATTCAAAACATACTCACTCATGCAAAATACATCCATTCGTTCGCCACTACAATAATCCACACGTATCAGCGCACTCATACAGCTTACACATTACCGCAACGCAACCGCAACCGCTCAACCAACGAGCATATTGATTCATCGCTCCGGTTTTTAACTACACACCAAAAACCAATAAACAAAAACGAACAATTCATTTTCGATATATTCATCCGCTTCAATTTTATTTCGTTTTTTCGTCGTCGCGTATTTTTCTCTATAGAAAAATATCATTCGCTCGTTTTTGCTTACACAAGCACGTCCATGTTTTGGATACATTTTTATCGCGACATTTTTAAATTCTAAACTGGTGGTGGACAATATTTATATAAATTAAGGTTTTATTTGACCTCCTTTTGAGGATCTCGGACTCAAACGAGCATTCACGCATGCTTTCATCTTAGCTGCGGTGAATCGTCCGATCATTGGCGCCGATTTCTTGTGCAAATTTGGCTTACTTGTTGACTTAAAAAACAAGCGGCTGGTTGATTCAGCGACACAGCTGTCAATCAATGCCACCTCGGTTCTTGTCGACACACCGACACCGATTCATTTCGCAGTCAACAACGGTTATGGTACTCTGCTCAAGCAATTTCCATCCCTCACAGCAGAGCCTAACTATAACTTGCCAGTCCAGCACAACGTGGTCCACCATATTGTCACAGCAGGCCATCTGCCTGTGTCAAGACCACGCAGACTAGATCCAGTTCGTCACAAAGCCGCACACACAGAATTCCAGCACATGGTGGAATTAGGGATTTGCAGGCCATCTGCATCTCCCGTATCTTGTCCGCTCCATATGGTGAAAAAGAAAGATCATGATTGGCGACCATGTGGGGATTATCGTCGCTTAAATACGGTCACAACACCTGATCGCTATCCGATACCCCACATCCAAAATTTCTCCATGCACTTGCATGGTTGCAAAATTTTTACAAAAATCGATCTAATCAGAGCTTACCATCTCATTCCCGTCGCACCTGAAGACGTTCATAAAACGGCAATCACTACTCCATTTGGCCTTTTCGAATTTACCCGAATGCCATTTGGACTACGCAATGCCGCGCAAACGTTTCAGCATTTCATGAACGAAGTCGTACGCGATTTAGACTTCGTCTTCGTCTACATTGACGACATTCTTGTAGCTTCGCATAATGAGGAGCAACACAAACTTCACCTGGAACAACTCTTCCACAGGTTAACGCAGTTTGATGTTCATATCAAGAGTTCAAAATGCGTCTTTGGCGCATCCACTCTTGATTTCCTCAGCCACAAGATCACCCCTAATGGTATTCTGCCGTCAGAAGAACGAATTAACGCCATTAGGGAATTCCCAGCTCCAGCATCAATCAAAAGCATACAGCGATTCATCGGTATGGTAAACTACTACCACCGATTCATACCAAAGCTCGCTGAAACACTCGCACCAATTCATTCACACTTGGCAGCCTTACTCAAGAAGCCCAAGACAGCCAAGAACTTCTCTTGGCCCGACGAATGTCAACATGCATTCTCGTCGCTGAAAGCTGAATTGGCCCAGATAACACTTCTGGCACACCCGCTGAGTGACTCAAAACTCAGTTTAACCACTGACGCATCAAACACTGCTGTCGGTGCAGTACTACAACAGTACAACAACGGGTGTTGGGAGCCACTGGGATTCTTTTCCAAGAAACTCTCGGATGCCGAAAAGAAATATTCCGCATTCGATCGGGAATTACTCGGCATATATCTAGCAGTCAAACACTTTAGATATTTTGTTGAGGGTCGGGACTTCACCATTTACACCGACCACAAGCCTCTGACACGAGCAATCCAGTCAAAAACTGAACGCAATCCAAGGCAATCTCGCCACTTGGATTATATCAGTCAATTTACAACGGACATCCAGCATGTCCACGGACATAACAATGTTGTCGCGGATACACTATCCCGCACTACCGACAACGAAACGGCCGCAGTCGATACACACATCGACTTAAATCAAATCGCAAACACGCAAAAAGTCGACCTAGAACTTCAGAATTTATTTTCTGGTTCCGAATGTCACTCTAGTTCATCAATGAAACTAGAACTTTTTAAACTACCTGGCCTCGAAATTATTTGTGAAACATCTACTGGGAACAATCGCCCATACATTGCAACACCACTACGTCGAGCTATCTTCGACACGCTTCACAACATTTCGCATCCTGGAGTCCGTGCAACGCGTAAATTGATTACTGCTCGCTACTTTTGGCCTAGCATAAACAAAGACGTAGGCAATTGGGCTCAGTCTTGTTTATCCTGCCAACGTGCCAAAGTCCAACGCCATACCAAATCACCCCATGGACAATTTGACATTCCACCTGGTCGATTCGAGCATATCCATATAGACATTGTAGGTCCACTTCCTCCGTCTAATGGATATTCATATCTACTCACCTGTGTCGATCGCTTCACTCGCTGGCCCGAAGCATACTGCATGACGAACATGTCAGCTGCAACCATTGCCACTACTTTTGTAAACAATTACGTATCACGATTCGGCGTGCCCCTTCACATCACAACTGATCAGGGAACGCAATTCGAGTCAAAGCTTTTCTCAGAGTTAACGAAACTCCTCGGATCTCATCGGATACGTACAACGGCTTATCATCCGCAAGCCAATGGCATGGTCGAACGCTTCCATCGGCAACTAAAAGCCGCATTAATGGCCAGAAGCAACACAATTAATTGGAGCTCGGAAATACCAATCATACTTCTTGGAATCCGAGCAACAGTGAAAGAAGATCTCAAGTGCTCACCAGCTGAAATGGTTTACGGACAAACCATCAAGCTACCCGGTGAGTTCTTTATCGATAATCCTCTTCCACCTCTTCCAACCGCCGACACAGTCGTCGACCAACTGCGACAAACCATGCAAAACCTTATACCCAAAGCAACTCGTCTAACTAAACAAGACGATGTTTTTGTTCCGAAATCACTCGACAACTGTGATTTTGTCTTCGTCAGAACAGACAAGGTTCGCATGGGGTTATCTCCTCCTTACGAAGGTCCGTATAAAGTCATACGTAAACTACGCAAGCAATTCACCGTATCGATTAATGGTAAAAACCAAACCATTTCAATCGATCGGCTCAAACCAGCGTACGGAATTCTTAGTTCAGCTGATCTCACATCAAACCTTCGAACTCACAAAAGCGTCCGTATAGCATCTACTCATTCAATAATTCCCTGAGGAGGGGAAATCACTTGCGGGGGAGTCCTGTAGCGTCTCACTCATGCAAAATATTCGCACTCATTCAAAACATACTCACTCATGCAAAATACATCCATTCGTTCGCCACTACAATAATCCACACGTATCAGCGCACTCATACAGCTTACACATTACCGCAACGCAACCGCAACCGCTCAACCAACGAGCATATTGATTCATCGCTCCGGTTTTTAACTACACACCAAAAACCAATAAACAAAAACGAACAATTCATTTTCGATATATTCATCCGCTTCAATTTTATTTCGTTTTTTCGTCGTCGCGTATTTTTCTCTATAGAAAAATATCATTCGCTCGTTTTTGCTTACACAAGCACGTCCATGTTTTGGATACATTTTTATCGCGACATTTTTAAATTCTAAACTGGTGGTGGACAAAGTCAACAGTCCAGGTTACTTTCTAATAATTCTAATGGCCTTTGAGTTGAGGCTAATTCAATTTCGCACATTTTTTTATGTTTTAATTAAATGAAATTAATACTGTTCGCTATTTTTGACAAAACATATATTTTTTTCTTTTGTTCTATTTTAAATAATTTGTGATTTTTTTTAAGAAAACGGTATGAGGCTAATTTAATTTCGCTCACTGTAGAGTGCTTTTCCAGAGAGGGGTAGAAGACGAATCGAAAACGACATAAGTCGTATTTCCATGAGAAAAATGAATTCAAATTATTTTTGAATTATTTTTTTCTCATGGAAACAAGTCGCGAATTATTTTTTCGAATTGAAATAAAACAACAAGTAGAAAGAACAAGTTGGCGTCTGATGTCGGGTGGTATAACTAAAATTAGGAATGAATTAAATAATTCAAACTTTTGGTTTGAATTATTTAATTCGTATCGCGAGCAATTGTTGTTGTAAAATTCTCATGGAAATACGACTATAAAATTCTAAAGAATTTGTATTAATTTTACGTAATTTACCCAGCGATATAAATATGTACATGGATAGGGGATAGAACAAATTTTATGGAGCAACTGAAAAAGTATTAAGTGTGTGATAGAGAAAGAAAAAACCTTCGTCCTTGTCTTTAAATTCGAATTTTCGAATACCAAATTCAAATTTATGTGTAGGAGGCGGTAAAGCAAAGTAGCTGTCGCCTAGAGACGGAAAAAATCAGCGATATAAATACATGGATAGGGGATTGATCAAAAATCACATTGATTTACGTCACTAAAAATGGAGCAAATTTTATTGTATAGTCTTACTACTCTTTTATATACTCCTCTTTATCAAAAAAAGTATTTCCGAATAAGTGCCGTACTTGAATAAATTTCATTTCGAAATTTTTTGAAACAGATTTTTGTTTTAAATTGAATGAGATAACTATTGGATAATGTTTAATTATATTGAAAATAATTAATTATATCAAATTTGAATAGTTAAACATTACGCTACCAGTTTTCGTACACTAATTAAAGAATTAATAGCCATTTATTCCGTTAAATTTCAAATACATCCCTGAAAATAAACAACAACAACAAAAAATTCGAATAAAACGTCAAAAATCTAGCATAAACAAACAAATATGTTACGATGGCTACTACTACTTTTATATTATTGTATCTGGCATGTTTTGAATTTGCAACGCTTATTTTTTCCGCCTCTAGGCGACAGCTACTTTGCTTTACCACCTCCTACACATAAATTTGAATTTGGTATTCGAAAATTCGAATTTAAAGACAAGGACGAAGGTTTTTTCTTTCTCTATCACACACTTAATACTTTTTCAGTTGCTCCATAAAATTTGTTCTATCCCCTATCCATGTATTTATATCTCTGGAAAAAATAAGCGTTGCAAATTCAAAACATGCCAGATACAATAATATAAAAGTAGTAGTAGCCATCGTAACATATTTGTTTGTTTATGCTAGATTTTTGACGTTTTATTCGAATTTTTTGTTGTTGTTGTTTATTTTCAGGGATGTATTTGAAATTTAACGGAATAAATGGCTATTAATTCTTTAATTAGTGTACGAAAACTGGTAGCGTAATGTTTAACTATTCAAATTTGATATAATTAATTATTTTCAATATAATTAAACATTATCCAATAGTTATCTCATTCAATTTAAAACAAAAATCTGTTTCAAAAAATTTCGAAATGAAATTTATTCAAGTACGGCACTTATTCGGAAATACTTTTTTTGATAAAGAGGAGTATATAAAAGAGTAGTAAGACTATACAATAAAATTTGCTCCATTTTTAGTGACGTAAATCAATGTGATTTTTGATCAATCCCCTATCCATGTATTTATATCGCTGAATTTACCAAACAAATGATAATACTTACGTTTTGCCTATAATTTAAGCGTTCGCAATGCTAAACGAAAATTTTCTGTGCTAGTCTCAATATCTCGTCGGCCACCCGGCACACATTCAAGCTGCATACACATTTTGGATCCAAATTTTTAAGCAGTATCACGCTAAATCAAAATTATCCGAAATCTCTCTTAGCTTAGGGCCAAATGGTAAACAGTAAATCACACGTTTTATAAATCGAAAAATGTTGTAAAATCAGTACGTTCAACATTACGTGGTGCTACACAAAGCGCATCAATGTCTGCCCCTTTATATAATAAATATAAAAATTGTTTGCTTATGGTTTTTTAGGCGAGGTTCTGAATACAATATATTTATGTGATTTCGTAAATTCAACATTAAAATATGTTACAAATGCTTGCACATAATCAGTACACCGCTAGCAGTCAAGACAAGTTGACACTTGACAAGCAAACTTGAAAATACCGATTTTTGCTGTATACAAATTAGTGTCGATTTACGAAATTCATCCATATTGAAGCCGGCCATTATCCCACCAGTTAATTTTATAATTTTTATATTGACGAAATGAAATACACATTTTGGATCCAAAATCCATCCACTTTGTTGGTATTTTAATTAATCGACACATCTCGTACCCGATTATTGGGTTAATTGTTTTAAGAAATAAGTTATATATGTAATAATTAATTATGTATATAAAAAAAAAGAGGAAACAAACAATTAACCTAATAAAAAAAACAGTTAAAATCAAGGGAAAATCATTGCAGATAAAACTGTAAAATCTACAATAATTCTAAAGGAAAAGTCAATGTACATCATTGTGTGGCTGGCGTACTTCACCTTGTTGTTGTCCACGTCCTGCCCCATATAACGTCTGATTATAGGCCGCCAAATGTCTTTGCCGCATTCTAGGTAATTCAGGTCGCGGCGAACCCACAGATTCAACTATTGAACCGTTGCCCTTTGGTTCTTCGGCAGGCCCTTGTTGTTGCGCCACTTCACATCGCTCTTGCTGTTGTAGAAAAGCATATTGTGCTCGTTCTGGAGTTTCCATCCAATTCAACCGATAATGCGCTTCAAATGTGTATCGATCGAATACATCATGCAAAGGATCCGCCTCATTAATGTCAGCAATAGTCTTTAGTTCGTCCATACTCTTTTCAAAACTTACTTTCGCGTCATTTGAGACAGTCACTTTACCCTGCGCTATCGCACGGTTATTTTGATCAAGTACATGTAAAATCGCGTCATATGTTCTACGCAACGCGGGTCCATGCATATCGAAGTACAAACCGTCCTCTGGAAAACGCGTACGCCCACCACGGATCAATTTCTTCGGCAATTCAATAAACAAGTTTCGCAAAGCCTCACGTGATCGCTTTACATAAAAATGTGTCGATCTTTCAGTATCAAAAATATGTGCTAACCCCTCGGCGTCCAAAAACGCGTGCGAATACACAATTTTATTTGGTGGTAGGTACGGCATTCTTACGTCGTTGCAAAATACGTTTTAATTCTTGTTTATTTATTGCCAAAGCCTGTTCACGAATAAATTCCCTTGTTCTAGTTGTTAATTGTAAATAATGAGTACTCGAAGAATCCTACACTGACACTACTAACACACAACAAATACCAAAATCACCTCATTATTGTTTTGATTTTTTTTTAAACGAAAATTTTGACAGCAGCGGAAAGCTTTGCTGCCATCTATTGGCGAGTATAGAAGTAGATTAATGTTTTTTAACGTGTAAGCAATAGCTAGGAAAACGAAAGCGAAAATGGATTTTACTTTTTTTACAAGTGGCTTTCCAATCGACCACCGCAAGTATTTATAAGCACTTATGGTTCATGTCTTTGCTAAATTAACTGCTCGCAAGTGTTCTACTTAATTTTTCATGAGCAGCTACCCGCTAAACAAAAAATGCGAATCGTAAAAAACGATACGTTATAGATACGTAAACGATACTATAATACACAAAGAGTGTACGTCACAATTCATCAACATTTGCCATTTTAATTCAAGTTAAAGAAAATTAAAGTTATTAAAACATATTTTGTGTTGTGAGGTTCGCAGAGTAAGTACACTTTGTTTTATTCAACCATTTAAGTTTCTTAATTTGATACATGTATTGTATATATTTTAGGATGTGTGCATAAAGTGTTAAGCAGAAAAAAATAAATATGCAAATTTATATAATTTGTATTGTAATATTCACCTTCTTTAAATAAATAAAAAAAATTTAATAATATTATATAAAATATAAAACACGGTTTTTATTTTTGCTAATAATCATCGTAATTAACTCGAAACATTCGATTTGTAAATTTATCGCATAATTAGATCTGTTTCCGATACGAAAAATAAGTATCGCAAACGTAACGCAAAAATCGATATATTCCGATTCGTAAAAAATTCTAATTATCATGGGACGTTGGATTCGTAAACGTATCGATTTCGAATCGTAAAAACGATTCGTAAACGATATTTTATATGAACATCAAACATCGTTTTCGTATCGTAAACGAATCGCTTTGTTTGGCGGGTACAAGCAGTTACGTCAACATTCTCCGCTAGGTGATATTTAATAATAATTTGCAAAAATAAAGCTAAAATTTATTTTTTAAATATTTATTTTAATATTCTATTACCATACATTGAAAAAATTAATCCGCAATCGCATTATTTTTTTGTATTATGCGAATTAAAAATGTAGAGGTTATGTTTTGCTCATGTAATATTTTTTTGTGTGTTCCCTTCCAATCGACATTTAGCCGAGACATATTTTTCCCACTTATTCATAAGTACATATAGTACATAGTATGTATTCAAATCTCGCTGGAATTCTGACAGTTCTCGCGCAGAAAAAACATGGCGGATACACAGTGATGTACTATTTCGGCTTAATTGTTTACATTTTTATGTTGGATTTGTACTTCAGTTTTTAGGTTAGGTTTTTATTTATATCATTTTATTTTATTATTTATATGTTATAACGTTTTGACAATTTAACAATTTAACAATTTTTTTACGTTATTGTGGTTTTGATCGATATGACTGGCATTTAGTTATTTATTTTCCATAGTCCGTCCGAAAATTAAATGTTGACGTTGTTTCCATAGGCGTGCAATATTTTTTTACACCTATTCATTTTCACATGAAATTTGATTGTAATAACATAAAATCATAAACATTTTGAATGTTTTGTGTATTAAAACTGAAATATAATACATTTGAATGATTATTTATTATTTTAATTAGGTTTACTATCTAAGATAAATGCGACTCATCCAAATTTTTATAAATTTTTTTTCTACATCACTGGAATCTGCGCAGAACAATTTAAAAAAAATTTTTTTTAAGATCTGAATAGGACTATACCATATATTATAGAGTATATATACGCCATAACCTACTTTTACTATGGAAAAATTTGGACTAATTTTTGTGACCTTCATTTGAAAATACGGGAGGTTTTATTGTGGTTTGAAACATGACTAGTGTACAAAATGGCGAAGATACATAGTAAATTGTTGTGTGGCTAACTTCATCATGTCAAAAATACGGGAGGAAAAAAAAATCGTTTAGTCCACGTAATGTCGTATATATATACTCTATAATATATGACTAGACTATACTTGCGGTGGTCGATTGGAAAGCCACTATTACTCCAAAATCTTTAGCATATTATAGCTTAAAGCCTCTCAAACTTGTTCATAAACACAATACAAAAATATTTTAATTTAAAAAATAATTGAAACATATTTAACATTCCCAGAAAATTAAATTTTAATTTTTTCTGTCAGAAAATTTAAAATATTTTTTCAATTTTTCGTCAGAAAAAGGACACGAACATTTTTTCGTGTTGTTTTTCTGTTATAATTTTTTTTTCTGTTATAATTTTGTAATGTCAGCTAAAAAAATGAATGAAATGTCAACTTCACACACTGAACACAAAATCATTTTGTTTTCTTTTTTAATATTATTCTGAGATCCGTTTTATTTTTCAATAAATTATGCCTGTATTCCATGGGAAAAATTGACTGACAGTAAAAAAAAACGAAAAGAGAAAAATAATTTGATGCCCCATATAAGAGACAAAGCCAACGTGATTTTTATTTTATAGCAAAATTGTTTTGCTATAAAATAAAAAACAAAAAGCGCTGGCTTTGTCTCTTATATGGAGTTTCAGATTATTTTTCTCTTTTCGATTTTTTTGACTGTCAGTCAATTTTTCCCATGGAATTGAGGCATTAAGCCTCAATTCCATTGTGAAACAAAGTTTGTCAGTCAAAATAACTTGAGATAAAAATATAAAATCGATGGTTGCGTGAACGAGATGCCCAACGGAGTCAGTCAAAATTTTACTTACAAAAAAGATATGTCTGTGTTAGTGGACTGATATCAAAATTTAAAAAAAGTTCAAATCGAGAACTATTTATGGCAGTCCAACTAATACAAGGACATAAATATTGTGTACCGATGAGAAATATTTCTCGCACACATTATTAATTTTAATAGTATGGCACCTTTATGGGAATGATTTTTTTTAATTTTGTATTTTAAGACAGAAAATATTCGAAAAAAATAATTCTGATATGAGTAATAATAATAATTAATTTTTTAGATAATTTTGAGACTAGAAATAATTGAATTAACACATACTACTTAATTTGTTAATTAATTCTAGGTTATGTTGTTGTTTGCTGTCAAAACACATAAAATAATAGTGTGGCATTGTTATGGGAAAGATTTTATTAATTTTGTATTTTATGATGGATAATGTTCGAAAAAAATAATTCTGATATGAGTAATAATAATAATTAATTGTTCAGATAATTTTGAAACTTAAAATAATTGAATTAACACATAATACTTAATTTGTTAATTAATTGTAGGTTATGTGTTTGTTTGCTGTCAAAATACTAATAAACAATAGTGTGACATTGTTACGGGAAAGATTTTTTTAATTTTGTATTTTATGACGGATAATCTTCGAAAAAAATAATTCTGATGTGGGTAATAATGATAATTAATTTTTTAAATTATTTTGAAACGTGAAAATAATAGAATTTACACTAATACCTAATTTTGTTTAATAATTTTTGGTTATGTTTTTGTTTGCTGTCAAAATGTGTCAATCAAATTTTGCTATAAAAAAAACAATAACAACATACTTTATCTTTGTCACTCTGCTGGATTATTATTTTTTGTCTTTTTCCAACTGAAGTCAGCTCAGTCAATTTTTCACAATGGAATTGAGGCATTAAAAGAAAATTAATTCACAGATCCAAACATACACGTTTTGATACTGAAATTTCAAACGAAAATAGTTTTTCGGTTTAGTAATGGGCATTGGGCAAGGCAAAACGAAAAGATGCTAAAAATTGTCAAATTTTTCGTTTTTTATGTTTTTCGTTTTTCTATGGGCAAAGCGCTAATGGAGATTGTTGTTGTTGTAAAAATGTTTTATTAAATAAATCAATTATTAAAAGAAAATGAAAATCATTTTCTTAAGTGATGTTCAAGTTTGTTGAATTTCAAACATTTCTGCTAATTATTTCATAATCCGTAAAAAAGATTTTGTGAATTTTTATTTAAAAATCGTTCATTAAAAAAAAGTGATTTCCCATAATATGTTTTATGCGTTTTACTATAGGTGAGATCGCATGCTTCAAATATATTTCTTCTAAGAGAAATATTGTTCATATTCAGTGTAAGTAAAAGAGACACAAACTCGCTTCTCGCCTTTTATGCAAAATCCCACTCCAGTCGCTACCCAAGTATCACTACTTCAAATAAATGATTCATTTTTATGGAACTGAGTACAAGTTTGAGTTCCATTATATTATAAGATTTCCTATGAAAAGTGAAACAAAAATACTAAACCGATGGAACTTGATATATGTGGGTTACGTAAGTTCCATCGATAATTTTGATAAATGGAAAAAAACTTGGAACTTATGAATGAGTTCCATTTTTGTAATACTTGGGTATTCGCTTTTTAACGCAATGTGGCTGACATCTGGTGGACGATATTGAAACTAGAGTTAAGGTGAACAGCAATAAAAAAAATACATAATTTGACAATTTTATTATTGATTTCGGTTCAAAACAATCATTTATTGCACATAAAAGTTATATTTATTTATTCAGCGACAAAATAATTAAAAAATAACACACATACAAATAAACGCTGAATTGCTGTTCACCTTTAACTAGTGGCGATCGTAGCGCCTCTTGCGGCCCTTTAAAGGCGAATAGCCTGATGAGATGTATACTTGTTTCATGTACATATGGATATTAACATCTGAAATTCTATATTTAGTTTATTGGTCTCTTGATGGCACGGTTGTCGTTTTTCTTATACATATAATCGGGCTATCCGGATTATCAAGAGAAGTCCTATACATTTTCTTCCGAGTACTTATCGGTTGATAAGTTTCCTAGCGGGCTAGATCACGGCTCGACTCACTGCCGGCGTCTTGAGTGGCACTATTATACTGGCGCGTGTTTGGGCTCATACGGAGGGAATCTTATCCCTGCACTTACAACGTATATATTAAACGCGACACGATTATTTACTTTATAATATTTTTTATTTTTTATAAAACTTATAGTTGTACACATAAACGATTTTACAAGTTTTAAATTCAAACTTCCCTTCGTGTGCGAAGGTAGTTCGTGGCTGGTTATATACATTTTTTGAACTCCTTCCTTTTTTTCTTTTCCTGCTATATATATATACTCGTATATATACAGGGTGTCCGGGTTTGGGATGCTGATCCATCAAGGGGGATTCCTTGGTTCATTCTGAGACAAAAATCGTACTGGAGAAGGGGTCCATTTTTGATATCCTTTGAGATACAGGGTGTTTAAAAAATTTGGTTCAGAAAAAAAGTACACTCAAATATTAAATTGTAACTTCCAAAATATTTATCGGAGAGCAACCGACTTAGTCTTATTTGACTGGTAATTGTATAGGCTATTATTAAGATCTAGGTGGTTATCTTGCATCAGCATCCGTTTGAGAGCTATGATGCTTAAAACTAAAAAAAAAATATTTTTTTTTTATAAAATTGAGTTTTTCTCAAAAAAAAACCGTTATAATTTTTTATTTTTTTATTTAATTATAATTCGCCATGATCTCCCCTACAATCCACCAATACAAAGTTTGAGCCTAGGAGTTATAAAAGGTGCTCAAATTGCCCTCCTTTTGATTGCATATCGGCTAATATTCTTTTAAGTATACCTTTGGTTATTTCATTTCTTGGTAATTCTTTCCTTATCTAGTGTGCTGCTGTGTGAATTCGTTGTATGAGTTCTACTTTTGTTTCAATTTTTTGGAGTATACAAGTGCCTTCATTGTTCCCCATACATAAAAATCCAATACCGTACGATCGGCCAATGAATTGGACCATTTCTTCCAACCCATTTATTGCGATAATTTTGGTTTAACCAATTCTTAACATTTTTGTCGTAGCGACAAGGTGCACCATCATGTTGGTATGTGTGCGAGACTCTATTTAAAATAGGAACATCATCAAAGAGGAGTGGCAAATCCTTTTGTAAAAATCGTAAATAACGATCACTATTTAATCTCGATGGAAATATGAATGGTACAATTATCCCCAGTTACACCAGCGGTGCTGAAATAATGTTTGTATTTTCGAATGAGGATTTTCAACAGCCCACTCGTGTAGATTCTGAAAGTCTGTTATGTCATCTCTTGTGAATTATGATTCATCCCGCCACAGAATACGTTTCACAAAACTATCATTGTCCAAATTCCTTTCCATCAACCAATTAATAAACCCCAATCTTTTATTGCGGTCTATCGCTAATAGTTCTTGAACGGGTGTTATATGGTATGGATGAAGATTCTCCTTGTGTAATTCTTGATGAATTCGGTAGCAAGAGACGTTCAATTGTACTGCGAACTTCCTTATGCTAATAGAAGGATTTGCTGTTACATTACGAATTATTTCTTCGTCGACATCCAAATGATTTGGTGAGACTGAAAGGGGCTCCGCCCGGGTATTTGATGTTGTTACGATATCTCGCAGTCTTCTATGAATATTTGTAAATACTCTTGCGTCAGGAACACGACCTCTCCCATAAAGTTTGTAGGCAAAGAGGTAAGAAACGAGGAAGTGTTGCGTAGCAATGCATGCAGGTGTAGGCTTTAGTATGAAAATGTTTAATTATTGTTTTTTCAACATTTAAACAAAGGAAGTGATAATCGCCTACTGTTTTAGTGATCAAAAAAAAAAATTGTTACAATATTAACACTTCAACATCTCTTAATTAGATTGAGAATAATCGATATAAGTACAAAACTCTGGTACGTGAGTACAAATAATGTATTGGGAGATTGTAGGGGAGATCATGGCGTATTAAAATAAAATAAAAAAATAAAAAAATGTTAACGGTTTTTTTTGAGAAAAACTCAATTTTATAAAAAAAAAAATATTTTTTTTTACTTTAAAGCATCATAGCTCTCAAGCGGATGCTGATGCAAGATAACCACCTAGATCTTAATAATAGCCTATACAATTACCAGTCAAATAAGACTAAGTCGATTGCTCTCCGATAAATATTTTGGAAGTTACAGTTTAATATTTGAGTGTACTTTTTTCTGAACCAAATTTTGTAAACACCCTGTATCTCAAAGTATATCAAAAATGGACCCCCCTTCCCTATAATATTTTTGTCTCAGAATGAACCAAGGAATCACCCCTTGACGGATCAGCATCCCAAACCCGGACAACCTGTATATAGGGTTAGTATAGGATAGGAGGGACTTTTTGTTTTCCCTGCCTATGCGACGTACACATAATATATTATCTTCGCATGGCATACCATTCAACATGACGGTTAGCATAGTTTTAGGTACAGTATTTAGGATGAGTAAACTACATAGGCTAATGCAATAATACAAGCTATTCATAACTACTACCATTTAATTCTTTCGGAGATTACATAACTATGGCACTGGCATAACAATTTAACTTAAGAAAATAATTAATAGTGCACGGTTTTATTGAGAAAAAGAAAAACTATTTTATCAACCGTGTTGGTCACAATGCTGTATTTTTTGTTACAAGTCTTATGTTTACAAATCATCGTCATCCTCGGGTAAAGCTGTTTCTTGAGCTACTTGTAAATCTTTTTCAATTTGTATTTGCCACATGTTTGCATTAGTTCTTGCTTTGCTTAATTCCTGTGGTTCTTTATGGGTGTTGCTATTTCTAATATATACTGTGGTACATTTATAAAACTGTGAAGTATTTTTGCTTGCATTACATTTCTCAACTGCGAAAATCTAGGTCACGCGATCTAATGAATACTCCAGTAGTTCCATAATGTATTTTGCACAAAAGTGCTCCTCACAATTTTGGTTTTTCGTGGCAAAAAGCATCCATAATAAGCAGCTTTTCTTCACTTTTGTAACCTTCAATTATGTTTGAAGTTGAACAATTATATTGAATTTATTAAATAATGCCGGAAAGCGCTTTACATTTTGAGCATTAGAAAATAGGTTAGGTTAGGTTAGGTATAGGTGGCGGTGGCGGTCCATTAGGACCAGGCACAGACACCAAACCGTCCGTAGCCATATCACGATCGTTTATCCTCCAACTCATTAAAGCTTTTAGCGCTTTTAACAAAACGATGGGTACCCCTGACGTCCACCTGCTGCATCTGAAAATAGTTGAAAAAAAAAATCTAATTTATTATTAGAATTTATCTTACTAACTCCAATCGTCACATGCATGTAGTTTCACATAAATTGAATTATCTGCAATTTTAAAGCCATTAAATCCCCAATAAATCTGAAAAATAATTTAATTCGTATAACAGTCAATATACAGCGAACGAATTGAGAGGTAAGAATCGAGCACTCAATTTACTTCAGTTGATTTAGTTAATTCACCAAAATCGAATGTACATACATCTAATTACTTTAAGCTTTTGAAAAATTTCACTATTGCTGGTTTCTAATACTTATTTTATTATGTTAACTTAGCGAAAATTTTGAATATAGAGGGATTCAAAGCGATAATTAAAACTGCATTGCCAATAAAATTTTCAATCTGTCAGTAATTGTTTACCTAAATTTATGCAAAAACACAAACTAATAAAACAAACGACGGTTCTCTTTCTCAATTTTGAAACTAAAGTTGTGAGATTCTAGTATTTTTATTTTGAATCCATGTAACAGATAGGCGGCGCGGCGCTTATTTCTCGTTATTCATTTATCGTGAAAAAGTGTATTTTTAGAGATTTGGTTTGCAGGCGTATCGTGTATTTTTTATTTGGTATTAGATGAAAGAATAATTTTTTTGAAGTGAAACTTCTTTGGCCGCCTTGAGAGTAAAATTTTATCCACAGACGGATCTGCCAGAAATGGTAAAAGTCGCCTTAACCCTTGATCTTGTGGCAGCACCATCGGGGGATTACCAAGACACCAATATCGAAACATACAACGGGTAACACCAATATGGAAAGGTACGACAGGTAACACAAAAACTTTTTGACAGTTAGTTTTTGTCTTATGTGCGTCCGCGTATTAACCCCAAAAATATATCGACGAACAAAAAAAGTGATTTAAATTAAAAAGCGAGTATTGAATTACGAGTCTTGCACCATTGTCTTCGACCATCATCATTGCTAATTTATTCCAAATAAACCATTAAACTGTAAATAATTGCGTTTTTAATTATTAGTGAAATATAACTGCACGTACACACTACCGCACGATTATCGTCTTTTTCATCAACGACGCCATAGTTTATCTAGCTATATTTAGCGCACACCATAGCTCATAATTGATGAATCCTGCATAACTGCACGATAGCCGGTATGAAAAGCAATTTAGAAACACGCACTTAACTTTCGTTGACTCTATATTGTACGCTAATTCTTCATTTAAGTAGGCTTTTTCGTCATATTCACTACTTTTTTGGTTCAGTGTAGCCGAGCAAGTAACCTCTCGATGAGAGGTAAGAGACAAGTCGCCTTCGCCGTAATTGCATTTACCTTCCTCGCATCAAGACACAAACGGACTTTACTACCATCAATTTGACAGGCGAGCTCCATGAACTGAAGCTCAGATATTGAATAATCGCGTTGTTTAATTGGAACAGAATCTCCTATACATCGATAGAATGCGTCAAAATATAAGTTTGTCCTAACCTAAGAATTTCAGATAATGGAAATTCATTGTTTACAAGGTTCAGTCTGGCTTTTTGGGATGATGACAGATTATGAGAGATCAGTTCAGAATTAACATTATCTGCAGAAGGAACAAGTTTATTAATTTTCCAGATTTGGATGGACTGACTTCTGACAGAAATCAGCTAATAAATAAAGCTTTTGGCTAAGGTTTGGTGCGATATGTAAGGTTAGATAGCGAATTTAAAAAAAGTAAAGCATCTAGCAGTTTTAAGAAAAGAATTTAAATTATGAAATTTTACATCGGACCGGTTTAGAAACTTTTCCTGACGAGTTATTGTTTTGGTTGCTTGCTGTTACTTTCGGAGACCAGATACAGCTTATTCCTATTCGCTTGTTGGCATTTAACGAATCACGCTTACAGATGGTGTAATATGGTTTAAGAATCCCTGCAGTACCGCAACCAAAATAAAATTTATGTTTTAAAGGGACAATGTAGTTTTTAAGCAAATGGTCAGGCTGATCACAATTGCAACAGCCGTCATTTGTCCTATTGGTAAACAGGTTTGAACTGAGCGATAATTTCTAATGATCAGTATTAAACGCACAAATTTCCTCATGATAATCCAAGGAAGGCGCCACTTTGTTCATTAGAAGTATTTATAGCTCATTGACTTAACGACTTGACGTCGTTGGCCCATCATTTCAGAAACAAATTCAGTTTTGGCCCAAATATCTTCGAACGCCATCAACAATTGAACCATATATGTTCTAAAGTTTGAAAATGGCTATCTACGAGCTTATCCTGCAGTCCAGCTCTCATATTTCGACGTATCGTGTACATTAGTTGTGTATCTGATATAGCAATTTTGCTTCCGAGAATCTAAAATATGTCGAAGATCATCGTTCACACCGCGGTTCTTCTCGATATAAATTCAGTATTTATCCAACAGACCTTACTGTCCTACTACAAATTTTTAGTTTTTAAGAAAACACTGATGATGAAAACTCTGTTGAAAATCTTGCGTAACAATAATATAGATACTCTTGTATTCAATCACCCGTTTAAAAAGTATAATTTTGCTTGAAACCGTAAATTACCGTATGAATGAAGATCTCATTATAATCTAGCAACTCATTGCCATCGCATAACCATAATCCATCGTCTAGTGTATACACACAACATTAACCACAACAATTCTTGGTTTTTTATTTTTTAATCAAAACGTTTTCAGAATTTTTTGTCAATTGAAAAAATTTTTTTGTTCATCTCTCAATATGTCTTTTTATTATAAGAGGGTAAATGATGCTTACGTATGTATTATGTATTATATCCATAAACGACGAACGATCAATTTTTGAGGTCATAACGATATCAAAACGAGATGACAAAAAATAAATAAAAATTACTTTGTGCGGTAACGCCCAAAAATTTTCCCTCGGAGGAATGAAAATTTTGTGTTTTGTAATTTTCTCTTAATTTTCTTTGCTTCATTTTTATGTTTATGTTGTGTATGGTATGGTATGGTACAGTGTGTGCGCTCGTTATGTGTGATGGAGATTTTTTTTTTTGTTATTTAGGAGGAGATGATTAAGACAAAACAAATGGTTGGATATTTCGGTTTTGTGCTGAGTGGATGAATATTTTTTTTAGATTTGTGTTTGGACGAAGGGGATCATTTAAGTACCGTGAAAAACTGGATTTTTTTTATTTATTGTAATATTAGAAATACATCTGTTGTAATTTGGTGTTACACAAATTTCCTCGGGGCTGTATTTTTTGTTTACGTACTATATAGTTTGGTCAACCGCCATATGTTATAAAATAGCAGACCTCTTTTAATTAAATCGCATTAAGGTGCTCAGATTTTTGTGTAAATGCGACAAACCAATCTAAATGTACATACTCGTACATGCATTTGTTCACCCGTATTTGAAAATCTCGGATATCACAGCACACGCATCAAACAACACATAACACAATTCGGCCGACAAAGGAATTGTCGATTTCTTTTCTTCTAAACCGAAAAAATTGGTGCGGTATGTCGTTGTACATGTACATCTATATGATCGTCAACACAAGGAGTTAAAAAGACAACATCTAATTTACATTTTTATTTGTTCGTTTTCATGACCATTTAATGAATAATAATTAAGATGTTTTAAGAAGAATTAAGTAAGTGGAGAAGCCCAAAATCAAACGATTTAAAATTTGTGTCTTTTTTTTTTGTTTGTTTCTGCTTCTAATAACTTAATTTGAATTAATTAGAATTTTTTTTTTCGGTACGTTGTGATTAATGGATCGATACCCGAAGAACAAAGTAAAACCATCGTACAAGCATTTTGTACGCATATTTAACATGAACATATTTTAAATTTGTTCGTTTATTTTAGATGATTAATGATATGTGACACAGACTGCATACTAAAGAATCTATTAGCATACAAATATGAATTTAGTGAAATTTAATAGTTTATATTATTAGCTAGTCTATGATTTATTGTCCCATTGTACATTTATTTTTAACTAGAAAAAAAAGAGTTTGTTAGCTATTAATCGATTGTTTCATTTCCTAGGCATTAGTGGTTTCGGCACAAATTTGATTGAAGTCGAAAAACAAGCATGTGGAATTCCCCAGCAAAAATTATTCGAAACATAAACTCTGACATGTTTATATAGTAGCAAAACACAATCAAAAGTGGTTTTGTTGTACTCAATCATAATATAAAACATATTCGTATTTTAATTCGTCGGATTATTCTGTGGCTGATGATCTTAATCTCCCCTTCTTATTAGCTTATCAAATTTGTTACGGTTTTGCCTCGATTACCCAAATTAATAAAACCGCGCACACCTCTCAACGACAGTTACGCAGTTTCTGCAGCATTGCGTTTATGCAGCAATAGATCGTGATATTTGTTCATTTTAGAACCGCAATTGTTGCTAGTGTGAATTATCTTTTCCATAACAAATGAGATAATTTACTCTAGCGCACCTAGCGTAAATGATGGCGGATTTGGTGTTTAGTACAAGTGCTAAACATGATCTATAAATCATGTTTAGCACTTGTACTAAAAATCAACTTCGCCATCATTTACGCTAGGTGCGCTAGTGTAAATTATCTCATTTGTTATGGAAAGGATAATTCACACTAGCGACAATTGCGGTACTAAAATGAACAAATATCACGATCTATAGATCATGTTTAAATGTCAAATTTTCAACAACCGCAAGAGCTACCATCTTTCGTAAAACTCCGAAAGCATAAGCAACTTTCACATTTTGCCACTAGATGTCACTAAATATTTGCTCTCAACAATTGTATGCCATTTTTATGTGTGCATTTTGTAAACATAAACAAAAATATTTTCGTGTCCTCTTTTGGAAAACGTCAGTAATATTGTTTTGACTCTGTAGTGACATCTAGTGGCGAACGCTCTGTACTTCTTTTTTGATCCTGCTGCCTCTTTCGGAAAACGCTCTGTACTTTTTCTTTGACCGTGCTGCCTCTTTCGGAAAACATGATCTATTAAACAAATTATTTGTCCTTCTTTGATGCACGGATGAATTTTTGAAAGCCTGTTAATGTTAGCCGAAAGTTTCCAGCCGAAAGTAAAAAGTCGATAATGCAGATTACTTTATTAACACTCCAGCCGAAAATAACAATTTAATGGTTATCAGCCGAAAGTAAATAGGATTCATGGATTGCAATAAAAAATTTTGCAAATAGTCTTACGTGGAATACTTTGTTTAACCTAATCGTAGAAAATATCGGAAAATCAGAAGAATCCACAAAATTGAAATAAAATAAGCCTCTACTTAGATAGTTTATCTGAAATTTAATAATTTTTATGTGATTTGTCAGTAGCTATTGCAAGAAAAAAATTCAGTTGAAGTTTGAAATTTTTTTTTGTTGTATCGAAACAAAAATGTAAACAAAAGCAAAAAACACGAATAAAAATTACAACTGAACATGAATTATAAAAAAAATTAATTTTATTTTTTATTTATTTACCAAAAATTAAAAATTGTTAAAGCTGACATCTTTAGAAGAAACTACTCAAATCTAGATGTCATCGTAATAGGCTTGTGATAACAGTGTAGGGACCGTTCCGTACGAGTTGCAGTTTGGTCGGCATGTATGGAATTCGTTAGATGCGTCAATGAGGGCCATCAACTAGGATATGATGAAAAACATATGCAAACATACGATATGTTAGCTCACAAGAGTGTCGTTGGCGTCTCCAAGCGAACGAAATGCAAGGCCGATCACCTACAATAGTTCGTTTAGCAGTCCATGATGATGGCTTCCAGAATGTGTATTTTCAAGAAAGGGGTAAACAAGATGCACTTGAAGTATCAAATTCAAAGCGTACAACATTAACAGCATGGTTTGATTTAAACATGCGTGATCAAAATGCTAACCAATATTTGTATGATGACGTCCCGCAATATTACAAATTTACTAACAATAAATGTATACCATGCTGAAGAGGTATTAGCAAAGAGATTGGAAGAATATACGAGGTCGCGCCAAATGAGTATACTCGATTTTATATACGCATGTTACTACTTTATGTAAAAGGGGCTAAATGTTTTGCTGACTTGCGCTCCTGCAATGGAGTAACCTTGGAAACCTTCAAAGAAGCGGCACTTTCACGAGGTCTACTTGAGTATGATTTCGAGTGTCACAACTGTTTGGAAGAAATGCAGAGCACGCAAATGTCACGACAACCAACCAACATCACCAAATCAATTGTGGATGACATTCAAAGCTTCTATGACAAAAGCTATGATTGATGTTAATGAAGCTGCATTTGAAAATGCAGCATTACAGCAAATCGATAAAATTCTAAGAGCTAAGTGGTTTAGACTGCGGCTGGATCGGTCTACCAATACCGAATATGTTACAATCTATTGAGCCTGCATATAACCAAATTGAAAAGAATGTTTGAGGTGCTGATATGTTCTTCTTGGAAGCTCCTGGCGGATGTGATATGACGTTCGTATCAAATAGAGCTACAGCGTTACGTAAAGCGTCAATTATTTGAATTGATTAGGCATCGATGATACTAGCAGCAACAGTGGACTGTACGCGTTATTAGCTAATGTTCCAATGAGTGTAAAAGTAATACTTTTCGGTCGAGATTTCAAAGAAGTCTTACCAGTGGTGACATTGGCAAGTGAAGTTCAAATCCTCGAATCGTGCATTCAGACAGGCAGAATTTGGAATTCTCTCATCAAACTTTATTTAAGTAAAAATATACGTGCTGATGACAATGAATGAGAATTTTCCAGGTGGTTGCTTCTATTGGGAAATGGACAAAACATGATTGAGATTCCCAACAGTTCTATATGCGAACAAAACTCAATTGTTCACCATATTTTTGCGGTGATTCTTGGGATTCCCATAATATAGATCAGTATTCAGTAAGGACAAGTGTTTGCCCGGTTAATGACAATTGCTACCAGATCAACAAAGAGGTGCTAAATTTAATTGCCGGGGATTCCAAGGAGTATTGCAGTGTCGATTCGACAACGGATCCTTCAGAAACATTAAACATATGATTAGAGCATATTAATTCTATTACACCTTCTGGAATACCACCACACAAACTAATCTTGAAAGTTGGTGCCATAGTTATGCTTATCAGGAATATGAATTTAGGATCGGGTTTAGTCAATGATGTTCGAATAGTGGTGATTGAATTATTTGAAAATCTATAATAGGAGTTATTACAGGTGTTGTGTATTACAGGTGTTGGTTTTTATTTTTCTTGTTTTCTTGTAAATCACTGAACTGGATTTGGAGAAGATCGGTAAAGTAGAGCGGGTTCGTTCGAAAACGTATGACTGAAAATTATTTGAATTTTCTGTTGAAATGTTTGAAATGAGTATTGAATGAATGAACCGCTACACGTTGCCAATTCGAAAAAAACCTCTATAGAAACGTTCATTAGTTTGCAGTGGATGGGTTTCTCTCCTGTGCCGCAGAGGTTTGGTTGTTGGAGAGTGATGGCGGTCTTTTGGTTTTGGAGGTGGAATCTGTTTGGGTTAGATGTTTCGGCGTTGGCTTTGAAGAGTGTTGTTTAATGGGTGTGGAAGTGTAAGTGGTTGTACGGGGGGGGGGGGGGGGGGATTGGCGTTGCATTTACGTGGGTTGTGGTGTTGTTTTGGAACGCTGAATGTGGAATATGTTGTGAGGAGAAGGCAGAGAGTATTCGGATTGCGGTGGCAATATTTTTGGAAGGTAGGTGGTGCATTTGTGGATGTGATTGCTTTGTGGATCTGGATGGGTGGGTGTTCCGTGGATATTGGATGTAAATTTAATTAATAAATTAAAATTGTTTGTTGATGAAAATGTATGAACTCGATGACAGAACCTTTATTTTGCTTAATACTGGGTTTTCAGAGGTATGGATAAAGGCTTTCAACTAAGATTTCAACCGTTTCCGAAACAAATTCAATTTCTTTATAAAAAAGTCAATTTTTCCCAACAGATTCAAACTTTCCCAGGACAAATTCAATATTTCCAAGAACTAATTCAATCTTTCCCAGAACGAATTCAACTTTTTTCAAAACAAGTTTATCTTTATTCAGTTTAAATTCGTTATATTGTAAAATAAATTCAAACTTGAGCTTTTGAGGTTGAATTTGAGTTATAAAGATGGGTTTGTTAAATGTTAATAGCTATGTGGAAGAAGTTGAATTTGTTCTGTAAAATGTTGAATTGATTCTAGTAAAGAATGAATTTGTTTTGGGAAAGCTTGAATTTGTTTTAGAGAAGGTTGAACCGTTCTGGGGAAAAACTTGAATTTGCTTTGTGAACCGTTGTTTTGTTTTTCGGAAATGGTTAAATTCATTTGAGAAACGGTTGAATTTGGAGTTGGAAACCTATATTAGTAAAATGCTATAAGAGGTGGTGCTGTTGTTCGGAAGTCCTCGAACCGATTACTTGTTTAGTATTTTGTTAAAGTCTGTGGACTTTAGGTGGTGGGTATTGAAGGGAATTGTAAAACTACAGATTATAATCTGAACTATCAACTGCCATCTTCTCCAGGATTCACCATCTATTCCAGAAATAACTAAGAACTTTGCTGCTTGAAACCAACCACAAAAATAAAAATATTTAGTTCACCCGTTTGACTCGTAAACATTATTTTTTCTGATGACTTTCAATTTTATCCAATTTGTTGAAAACTTTCCAAGGCAATTCAATTACTGTCTATAATGTACATACGGATATTGTGTGTACAGCCACATTTATTGACGATATACCACATAACCATAACAAACAAAAAAAAAACGATAAATCGACATCCAAACATAAAAAAGGATGCGCTACAATTTTCTTTAATTTTCCGTTTTTTATGATAATTTTCGCACAATAAAAAAACCCAAAATAAATAAAAATAAAATAGTCGGCAACAAACAAAATTGGTCAGAGGGTGAATCTTACACAAGCATCCCCACCCTATCTATATTTATCCTATCGAGAAAAATATTCTCTATATGTGGTCATGTATATATGAGTGTGCAAGTTATGGAATGAGTGCCGGATAAATTTATAGTTTTGCCACATAATTGCAAATGATGAGTTGAGGTTTTTTTTTGTTCGAGAACCGAATATCTACATTTTAGAGAGATAATCATGTTATAAGGAATAATAAAGTTTTTTTTTGTGAAATCCCGAAAAACCATTAAATATGCAAAATTTGATTTGATATCATTAGAGAACCGCCTCTTTTCTTTAAAGCATTTTTTTTTATATTTTATCGAAACGGCATAAAAAATTTAAAGGAACTCACAACGAAAAAAGGACAATGTACAATATACATATAAACACATACACAACATTTCATAAATTGGATAATAAATTTTCGTCGTAGTATAAAGGATGATTTTTCCAACTCCACCCATAATTTTCCTGTATGATTTATGGACGAAAATTACTAAGTGCACACAAATATTATGATTTACTTATGATGATTGCTGCATACACAACATTCTTCTTTATAAAGTAAGATGATTATCTTCTCATAAAGCCATCTACCGGATGGAAGTGGTACAATATATTCATAACAACATCCATATTATGATTAATTAATGGGCTTTGTGATTTTTATTGAAATCAGCGGGATATAACATGATTGGAAAGAGGGGTGGTGGATAATCATCATAATTCATTTTCATTTCTCGGTTCTCCGGTCTGTAAACGAGGGTTGTTTACAATAACAACAACGCGATATTTTAATTTTTATGTTAATTTTTTTTTTTCATATTTTATTTAATATTACGAGGATTACTGTTATTGCTGCTGTTGATTGAAGTCGTTTAGAATCGATTACGGAAATATATGAACAGAGTGCGCATATTTACTAATTCGATTGTCGTGTTATTTTAATTTTCTCGAGAAGCAAAAAGTCTTTTTTTTTATTGCTCATTTTGAAAGGCGGAACGAAACTAACAACAGAAAAAATAAAGTTGATGATTATTTTTTTGGTTTTTAGTGTATTCCATAGTTTGGAATTGCAGAAGGAATAATGCAGTATCCGCTATCACGAGTATCTCTTTCTTTGCCTCATTTTTAGGATCAAAGCGCTGCTTGACATAACCGGTCACCTTTCATGCTCTTGGATGTGTCTGTGTTCATATCGTTGAACTAAACATAAAAGGATTTTTACAAAAAATCATTTTTCAGATTTTGATAAACCTTATAAACTAACCAAGTGATAATTAATATCCGAATATTTTTTTAACAAAAAAAAACGAACGCATCAAAAAGATCGGTATATTTTTAACCTCTACTTTCATTTGGATTTTTTGGAGTTTTTTTGACAACCGAAAATTATTTCTTTTATCGGCGTAAAAAAATTTAAATTTTCTGCGAGTTGAAAAATTTAAATTAAAATAATATGAAATGCTTCGATTTAAACAATCATGCAAATCATTTCATATTATTTTAATTTAAATTTTTCAATTTGCAGAAATTTTGTTTTTTTTACGCCGATAAAAGAAATAATTTTCGGCTGTCAAAAAAAATCCAAAAAATCCAAATGCCGTGTGTTCGCTGATGGCTTTTTGACAGAAAATACCCGAGTTTTTTGACAGATTTTACCCCCGCAAACTTCACTTCAATAAAAAACTCGGGTTTTTTTTTGATGACATCAGCGAACAACTTTTTAACTTGACAAATAATTTTGGCGTTTTAAATGTCAACATTACATTTTCTTTTTATTATTTTAATATTTTTTATTAATATCATTATCCAAATAGAAGCATTTCATATTATGTATTTTATTTTAAATTTTTCAATTCACAGAAATTTTGGATTTTTTTCGCCGATAAAAGAAATAATTTTGCGGTTGTCAAAAAAACCCAAATAAAAGTAGAGTTAAAAATACACCAACTCTTTTTATGCGTTCGTTTTTTGCTCAAAAAAACTCCGATCTGTTTTACCCCGGTGGTCATCATCGAACACTAGTACTGTTTTCCAGTTACACAAAAAAAAAAAAAAACGGGGCGAAACCGGGGCAAAACCGGGTTCGTGTTTTGACGTTTCAACTGGAACAGCAAAAAATGCGGTTTCCGTAATTTTTTGTTTTTTGCATGTGTTTACGTATTAATTGTCAAATTATTTTAACAATTCTACGTTAATTTTGCAATGAAAGATTTTTTTCGTGTTAATTTATTTAATTATATTTAGTTTTTATTTAAATGACGTTTGATATGTGATTGTGTTAGTAATCGCCCCGAAAAATTTTACCGGGCGACGAATGACAGCTGTTATCGCCCCGTTTTCGCCCGGGTGTTTTTTATCTGTCAAATTTATTGCAGCTGGAAAATCACATAGGAATAGCATAGAAATTGAAAAGCCAAGATTGAGCAAAATTCTTTTTTCTAGCAGAAAAGTAAGATTTGATTTATATATTTGCTTTGACGTTTCTAATTTTTTTAGACTGACAAACTACTTTAATGTTTTAAGTTTAGAGAATCGAATGAAAAAAATGTCGAATTGGGAGTAATTGGTGCTGCAAATATCTATACATTAAATTTTTCGGCATTTTTCTTCCATAAATGTAAATTAAATATCTTTTGCCCACGACTAACGTATAATATGTACATTATACATTTGTTTCATCAATTATAATGATATTCATTATTCACTGCTAGTTTATCTAGTAAATTATTTAAGTATTTAGCTAAGTAAATTATTTAATTTTTGAAATTTTATCTAGTAGTCTCTTGCGGCTACACGAATTAAAAAAGGCTGAATTAAAAAAGGTTGAATTAAAAATGGTGATTTTGTATGAATTTGTATGAACACCTCCTTTTTTAATTCATTTTTTTCTGAAATAAAAATGGTATTCCTTTTTCATACAAAATTCGCCTTTTTTATTTCATTAATGAACACCTTTTTTAATTCAGCCTTTTTTAATTCGTGTAGCCGTCTCTTGCCATTTTCATTATTATTAAACTGTGACGTCAAAATGTCGACGAAAATTATTTGAGGAGTATTTAAAGGATTTGATTAAAAAACAATGATGTTTGTCGGTCGTGGACAAAGTATCGTATTCCACTCGCATATAATGGCTGTTATTCATGCCCGTCTCATGAAATAAATCGACGAGCGAGACACAACATGACAGAGTTAAAAATTCGTGATCTTGACATCTAGTACAACGTTTCTTATTTTTTGTTTTTGCAAATATTAGTTTTTAGCCCTTTATGTTGATAATTATTAGTTGCTACGGAGTTTTCAATGCGTAGGAACAAATAATTATCAACATAAAGGCCTAAAATCTTATTTTTGCTAAAACAAAAAATAAGAAACGTTGTACTAGATACCGAGATCACGAATTTTTAACTCCGTCATGTTGTGTCTCGCTCGTCGATTTATTTCATGAGACGGGCATCACTCAGATGATTTACGACACTCGCCTATCGGCTCGTGTCGGCAAACTTCATCTTCGTGAATAACAGCTATCATTATATGCTCGTTGAATAATATATACTATTGCAGATGATGGGAAACGTCCAACTATTTGATTTTTATAAAGTGTTGTCTTTTTTTCTTACTGGTTATGTCCTAGACCTATTAGTCTCTTATTACTTTTTTTATTTTCTAGCCAGTGTCATAATACCATAACATATTATGTACCATAATCCACGACGTTAAAATACAGCAGACTTGAAATAAGCAAAGGTCAAGCATAGAAAATTATGTGCGAAAAAGTGAAAGACTAAAATAGATCAGGGCCGTATTTAGAATTGTAGAAATTGGTTGCTTAAAATAAAACAACTAATGTTTGAAATTGGAGGTTTTTTTATGGGAAAAAAATTTGTTTCAGCTCTATAGCTAATCTCTTTTTGCTAAATATTTTGAATTGTTTTTCTGTTTTAAATTATACGTAGTTTAAAACAGGATGGCATTTAGCTCTTTGCTCTTCATTTTTTTCAGGAGCGATAGTAAAAATTATTAAAATACTCTTCATAAGGAACGATATTGTAAAAAAAAAAATATCGCTCTAAAGAACAGGAGCTTTATTTTTTTATAAGGCTTCCGCTATTGCATTTGTATTATCATATTTTTGCTCTTTGTTATTGAGCTGGATTGAAAAAACAAATACGCTCTGCTCTGATGAATAAAAACATCATTCAAATTGTATTGCTCTTGCTCTTGTAATTACGGCAAACGATTACATACAAAACCTTTTTGTTGGCAACCCTGCAAATATAAGATAACTTCATACGATATACTTTATGTGTTTGTTCATCCCTTCTTTCCTGTAAAGGAATGGCATGGTTTGCTAAGCAAATGAAAAAAGCATTAAGCAGTAATTATTCCGATAAATTGATAAATATAAATATTGAAATAAAGAATTATTAATATATGTATATATGTTGTGTTTAACATTAATTCTTACCTCGGAAATACAACATATTGTGGCGATTCGGTAGAAAAAACGAGGAATTTTCGCGTCATTAAATACATTGTTCCATTTTTAAGAAAGTCTTTTTTTGCATCGAGATTTTTCATTGAAAATGAGTGAAGAATTGAAACAGGCCATACAGATACAAGCAATGACGAAAATGATCCAAAGTCAAGATCTATTAATCAAAAAAATCATGGAGAACGGGGACAACCACATAACCTCAAAGTCTACGGCATACAACGCTATATCAAATCAAATGTCTGAATTTTGTTTCGATCCAGAATCCAGATGAAGGTGTGTATTTTGAAGCATATTTCAACAGATACAGCTAGCTTATTAAAGACAGTAAAACATTGGATGATGCTACAAAAGTGAGGCTTCTTTTACAGAAATTACACATTGCCAACTTCGACAAGTATGCAAATTACATTTTATTATATGATTTCACCTTCGAAATCGGTTTCACCGTCGTGATGAATAGACGTAAAATCGATGTGCGCATAATAAAATTAAATTAAAATAATCAAAAAGTGCAGTGTTAGTTCTTTTTAATTATTTATTTTTTTCTTTTATGTGTTGTGTGTGTGTGTTTTTTTTTTTTAAATTCAATAAAGATAAACAAACATAAAAAAACAATAAGTGAATAATGTGTAAGTGATGAGCCAAAATTCTAACGGGACTAATTTAGAAAGCTCATGGCTACAGTGAAACTAAAATGGGCAAAGTGCAACATAGCCCAAAGAAACAATCAACAATGCACGAGGAAAATAATGCACAATTGGCAAATTTAACTATACCGCCGTTTAATGCAACACAATCACCGCGAAAAAAAATTGCGTTAACAGCAAATTTAATATATTGTAATTTAAATGAAAATAAAAATAATGAACTCAGTGCGACGAACTCATCGTCGACCGATAATAAAAATGATGATAGTGACATAGGTCAGTGTAATGAAACACAGTTAGTGCAAACGGGATTGGATAGGTATTTTACTGTTCAAGCCAAGCGAAAACGAAGTCCAAAATCCGCGCAACTCGCTAGCAGAAGCAAAGCGACAAGGATGGAACAATCTGCAGACCAAATACCTCTGAGCAACAGGTATTCCAGTTTAGAGGTAGAAGCTCCCGAAGCTACAGCAGATAATGCTAAGAACGAGAAGCCGCCACCAATTTACTTAAGAGAAGCATCAAATAATGAGCTTGTGGAAAAAATCAAATCATTAACTGATTCAAAATTTTATATAACCTCACTCAAGAGGGGTAAGATAAATGAAGTGAAAATACAGCCATTCGAAACTAATGGGTTCAGAGCCTTAGTAAATTATTTCGACCAAGCCCATAAACGGTATTACACATACCAGCTAAAAAGTCAAAAGGGGCTAACTGTTATCTTAAGAGGTATTGAGAGCTCTGTAGATATAAGCGAAATACACTCTGCGCTTAGGGAAAAAGGTTTCCATGCCAAATCCATTACAAATATCCTAAACCGTGAAAAGATACCTCAACCTATGTTTCGCCTAGAACTAGAGCCAGATGCAGGAAAAGAGAAAGGGCGCGATATATATAACCTACGATATTTACTCTATCGTAAAATCACGGTAGAGGAACCCAAGAAGAGGACCGGACCAGTTCAGTGCATCAAGTGCCAAGAATATGGCCACACCAAAGCTTACTGTACCTTACACGATGTTTGTGTTATTTGTGGTGAACTTCACGATTCAAAACAGTGCAACAAGGTGAAAAACGATCCTTCAGTAAAACGCTGCAGTAACTGTGGCGAAAATCACACCGCAAACTATAGAGGGTGCCCAGTATACTTGGATTTAAAGCGCAAAATCAATCCAAAATTGCGATATGAGCAAAGAGTGCTCAAGGCAAATTACAACCAAAGAACTTTGACGCCAAGAACTTCAGTTGTTCAACAAACCGAGAATTTGGGGACAAATCTCAGCAGTTTTGCGCAACCTGGGATCTCTTATGCAAACATTCTGAAAGGTGCCGCTTCGAAAGCAAAAGTTAATTTTATTGAAGAAGAAGTCTCAATTCATGCAACCGTAAACAAACTAACTGAAACGATCCAAAGTTTCATGATGATGATGGAGAAACAAATGAGCATGATGATGCAAAATTTGAACACACTAATGCAAATTATCGTCAAAAACCAAAAATGACTGTCCTAAAAATAGCTATTTGGAATGCGAATGGTCTTTCACAGCATAAAGCTGAGTTACAAGCCTTTCTCATTGAGCACAGTATAGATATCATGCTAATATCAGAAACACGCTTCACGAATAAAACGTTTTTTAAAATTAACGGATATTTAGTATACGACACCCAACACCCGCACGGAAAAGCACACGGTGGCACTGCTGTCTTGATAAAAAAAAGAATAAAGCATTATGTACACAGCAAGTATGAGAAAGAGCATATCCAAGCAACTAATATTTGCTTAGAAGAATGGTCTGGAAAATGTGTAATATCGGCCGTTTACTGCCCTCCAAAACATGCAATTAAAAAGCAGCAATTTATCGATTATTTTAACCGGCTGGGCAATAAATTCCTTGCGGGTGGCGATTACAATGCTAAACATGTGCAATGGGGATCAAGATTGTCGACACCAAAAGACAAACAACTTTATGAAGCTATAGAGGAGCAGTCTCTGGATTATTTATCTGCTGGTCACCCCACTTACTGGCCCACGGATCAAAAGAAAGTTCCTGATCTAATTGACTTCTGTGTAACTAAAGGCATTCCACGTACGTATGTGAATGCAACCAATTGCTATGATCTGTCTTCCGATCACTCAGATCACTCAGAAGGACAGAAATTCCGAAACGTCTTACAAACAAGCGAACTAATTGGGATCAATACAGGAGACTAGTCGAAAAAAATTGTCTACTGAATATTCCTCTTACCACACCAGCAGATATTGATACGGCAGCAGAACATTTAAAAGATACCCTGGCGTTGTCAGCTGAAAAGGCTACACCCGTCATAAGTAGTTTTGAAAAAGTTAATAAACTGCCACATAGTATTCAGGAACTTATCCAGGAAAAGCGAAAAATTCGCCGTCAATGGCAACAAACAAAATCACCGTCATTAAAAAGGGAATTAAATCGATCTATTAAGACTCTTAGATTTGCTTTGCGGGAAGAAGAAAACCAGAACGTCCAGAATTATTTAAGTGAACTTTCGGCAACCGAAGGGACAGGCTACTCTTTGTGGAAGGCAACAAAAAATTTAAAAAGGCCAACAAACTCGAATCCACCAATCAGACTTCCAACTGGGGATTGGGCGAGAAGCGATGAAGAAAAAGCCAATGCTTTTGCTGCTCATCTAACGACGGTATTCGCACCACACCAGGAAATAAATTCTTTCGTGCTACCCGAGCAAATGGATGATGGATTGTCTTTTAAACCTATAAAGTATAATTGGAAGAAAGTTAAGAATACAATTAAAAATTGTATAAACCCTAAAAAGGCACCAGGGCATGATCTTATTACTGGAAAAATGATAAGGGAATTGCCAGACAATTGCATAAAACTAATAACATTCATATTCAACGCGACCATGCGAACCGGTTATATTCCTCAAAAATGGAAAGTATCCGTAATCACAATGATTCTTAAGCCAGGAAAAAATGAAACACAAATTCCATCATATCGTCCAATAAGCATGCTGCCCACAATTTCCAAGCTATTCGAAAAAATGTTATTAACGAAATTGAAACCAGTGTTAACAGTGCGCCATATTATTCCAGACCATCAATTTGGGTTTCGAAACCAACATAGTACCATAGAGCAAGTACACAGAATTGTAAATGTAATCAAAAGAACCTTCGAGGAAAAGAAATATTGTTCTGCTGTCTTCTTGGATATCGCTCAAGCATTTGATAAAGTTTGGCATGATGGGCTAATTTACAAAATTAAAGAACTTTTACCTAAGAAATTTCACTCAATTCTGGAAAACTACCTTCTTGAAAGGCAATACATGGTTAAACAAAATAGTGCAACTACTTGCTTTTACGATATAAACGCAGGTGTCCCACAAGGCAGCGTCTTAGGACCAATACTATACTTGATGTACACAGCCGATTTGCCTGTAACCAACAAAGTAATGATATCAACATTTGCCGATGATACGGCCATCCTGGCGTCAAACAAAACTCCCGAAACCGCCTCAAAGGAATTACAGAATCATTTGAAAAAAATCGAGGGCTGGCTGAAGAAATGGCGAATAAAAGTGAATGAAAAAAAATCAACACACGTCACATTCACGCTGAACAAACGCACCTGCCCACCAGTGGTACTAAACGATATTAATATTCCTCAACAAACCAAGGTCAAATACTTAGGTTTGCACCTGGATAGACGGCTGACATGGAAACAACATATTGAAGCAAAGCGCAACCAAATAAAAATGACGTTTTCCAAAATGTATTGGCTGATGGGGAGAAAATCTCAGCTGTCATTAGACAACAAAGTTTTACTATATAAAGTGATAATAAGACCCATATGGACATATGGTATTCAGTTATGGGGATCCACCAGCGCGTCAAACAGAGAACTCCTTCAACGAACCCAAGCGAAAATACTTCGCAGTATTACCAATGCTCCATGGTACATTCGAAATAGCAATATACACGTCGACCTTGGAATTAAAACCATTAAAGAAACAATTAAAGAATTTAGTTCGAAATATTACTCAAAACTAGAAGCACATCCCAACGAATTGGCCAGGGATATACTAAAACAACCGCGATTTAGGCGACTAAGAAGAACAGATCCACTCGGATTGATGAACCTGTAAATTTATTAATGTTTAGGTTGCACATATGTATAATCTAAATTAATTGAATTGTGAACACAAATAATAGGTATTAACATTGGTTAATATTTAAAATTTTAATAATTTTAGGTTAAGATTTGAATACTTCTTGTTAGTTTCTTTTGTAGAAAGATTCAAGAAGAAAGCCATTGGCAGCATTTATAAAAAAAAAACCTTCGAAAAATCGGTAAAAAATTTAAAAAACATTTTTGGACCGCAAAAGTCTCTTTTTTGAACCAGGAGCCTAACCAAGCGCAAATTTTAGTGATAAATAAAAAAATTATTATTTGGTTGTAGTATGCTAGAAAAACATACGTCCACATCAAAAAAAAAATTTTTTTTGTAGCAAACGTATGTCTATTAATTATAATGTTTTTTGTTTATAAAATATATGATACTTTGACAGTCTTCTGTAATTTGTTTATAAGATTTGTTGGTGTGTTTACATTAATTCATTAATTACGAAACAATGGCGATATATTTTTCCTTATGAGTATCTCTATACGTATCACTAAAATATGTTTTGCCTTAGTGATATTTTTTGTTTTGTATGGATGAAAAATAGAACTTATAGCAGTTTTGGCTGCATACAGTTTTTTAATAAAAAAATATTTTTCCAAAGTAATTTTTTTTTATCACTAAAATTTGCGCTTGGTTAGGCTCCAGATTCGAATGCTTTCTGAGGAAAAATCTACAACAGAGGATTTTTTATCCTATGCTGCTAAGATAAATAAGCAGTGCGAACAATCACAACTATCCAAATTAACCTTGGAACAGTTCAAATGTTTATTTTTCATTTGTGGTTTGCGTTCATTCCGTGATTCCGAGATTCGTACCAGATTGTTAGCAAAAGTCGAGTCAAATGACAACGTCACATTGTCAGACCTTGCAGATAATTGCCAGACGGTTATCAACTTAAAAAAAGATATCAATATAATTGAGAAACCCAACTCATCTTCGGTTAATGCAATCACACAGTCAAAATCTAAGCCGTCACCCGATCCCACAAGTCATCGGAGGACTAACAAGGAACCTCATCACAACCATAAAAAAGGGACTACACAGAAAGCGATACAGCATTCATCAAATGTAGCAAGAAACCCCTGCTGCCAGTGCGGTGGAATGCATTACTGTCAGCTGACTGTCCATTCAAAAATCATAAATGTCAACGGTGCGGGAAAATCGGTCACAAGGAACAAGGCAGGTTACAGAAATTGTTCTTCTTCCCAGCATACATCAAAAGAACAGATAAGTATCAAAAATTCTTCTAATAGTAACAAACCATACTCTAAAGGCATTTTTCCGTAAATAGAACGCAACTTCGCATTCGCCAGCATTAATGGAATTCCTGTAAAGTTACAAATAGATACCGCCTCTGAAAAACCGATCATGTCACAGAATACATAGAAGGTAATAGGGGAGCCGATCTTATCACCGACTGTTCATACAGCTCACACAGCGTCAGGTCAACCAATGGAACCTCTAGCACAGTTCTACTGTGAGATGTCATTCCAAAACAAAATCAAAGTAGGACATTGCTACGTTTCAACTTGTCCTATCCTGAACATCTTGGGTATAGACTGGTTAGAAAAATTCAACTTATGGGACATGCCAATCAATAGTATATGTATGCAATTTCAGTCCACTTCCAGCATTGACGAACTTAAGTCACGTTTTCCGGATTTATTCAGCGATACGTTGGGATGTTGCAAGAAAACACAAATCACTCTTCACAGGAAACCCAATACAATTCCAGTAGCTCCAAAATTTCGCGAACTTCTCACCATCAACACACACCGAGGATTATTTCGATACAATCGATTATCACCCGGTATTAAATCAGCTCCCGGTGGGGTTGCAACAAATCATGAGTACTATGGTCGATGCCATCGATGGAGCAGCAGCGTATCTGGACGATATTATTGTTTCAGGAAAAACTGTTGACGAGCATAAAAAAAACTTGTATGTATAAGGTTTTGGCACGAATGCAAGAATTCGGTTTTCACCTAAAAATCGAGAAAAGCAGTTTTTACATGTCATCAATAAAATATCTGGGACACATAATAGATGGAAATGGGTTGCGACCGGATCCAACTAAAACTCATGCAATTTCCAATATGCTACCATCCAAAAATGTACCAACTCTGCAATCTTACTTAGGTGCCATCAATTACTATGGGAAATTTATAAACTATATGCATGAACTATGGAAGCCATTTGACGCATTGCTTATCCAAGGCACTCCATTCAATTGGAGTCAAGAATGTCCAAATTCATTTAACTCATTCAAAGACATTTTCAAATCGGATTTAATGCTCACACATTACAACCCCAAATTGGATATAATAGTTGCGGTAGATGCATGTAATACCGGCATCGGAGCATGTATCTTTTCCAAATTTCCAGATGGATCCATCAGTCACGCATAACGCACACTCACGAAAGCTGAGAAAAATTATAGTCCAATATAGAGAAGGAAGCATTTGGTCTAATCTTCGCCGTGACAAAGTTTCTTCGGATGATATTTGGTCGTCATTTTACATTACAAACCGACCATAAGCCATTACTTGCAATTTTTGGTTTTAAAAAAGGAATTCCAATACGATTTGAAAATCGAATATGTCTCTACAACTAAATATGGACATACCGATATTTTATCGTGATTAATCAATTCACACGTAAAACCAGAAGAAGATTACGTTATTGCATCCATCCAAATAGAAAGAAGACATAAACCACATTCTCGCCGAGTCCATTGAGAAAGTACCATTATAACATTCAACGACGATTCAACGCGAAACTGCAAAATGTAGGATACTGCAGAAAGAAGGTTATGTATTTTGTTTAACACTGTGAATGAAATCGACAATGAAAAAATTCGTGTTTTTTCGTGAGTCTGTCAGTCGTGAATAATTGTCTAATGTTTGCTGAAGGAATTGTTTTACCTCAAGTTTTTCAAAAAAAAGTTTTACGTCAGCTCCATCAAGGTCATCAAGGAATGGAAAGGATGAAATCTATTGCTAGAAACTACGTATACTGACCGAATATTGATAATGACATTAAACAATTTGTTTCCGAATGTAGTTTATGTATGAGCGTGCCAAAGTCACCAACCAAGTCAAAACTTGAATCATGGCCGATTCCAGAAGATCCATGGCAACGCCTGCATATAGACTATGCTGAACGTCGATGTTATCGTCGACGCTTACTCCAAATGGCCAGAAGTCTACCGGACAAAGTCAACAACAGCTTCCAGCACAGTCAGCATGATCAACAATTCATGTGCCCAATTTGGATTACCAAAAATCATCGTATCAGATAATGGGACACAGTTTGTCTCTGGGTTCTTTCAGGAATTCTGTTCGGCAAATGATATTCAGCACATTCGATCTGCACCATACCATCCGCAATCGAACGGACAAGCAGAGCCTTTTGTCGATACATTGAATAGAGCACCAAAAAAAAATCTGTTGAGGGACGAAAGGTGGAAGAGACATTACAACAATTTCTTCAAAGTTTCCGAGCAAAACCTAACCACAATGCACCAGTAGGTAAGTCTCGAGCTGAAATCATGCTTGGGAGAAAGATGAGAATTCAGCTAGACCTGCTGAAACAACAAGCAATCATATCACTACCACCAACAAATATGATTGTTCAAAAGAGAAGCAAAGTAAACAATTTAATAAAAATCATTCAGCACCGCTTACGAAGTTTTGATCCTGAGGACTGGGTATTCGCTAAAGTTTATCGTAGTAATAATTATTATTGGTGTCCTGGATAAATAACTCATAAATAACCATCGGGTGCATATCGAGCACATATAAATCAACTCAAACCACGCTTAGCAGAACCGGAGGAATCGTCACAAAACATTCCGCTCGATATTTCAAGTTTTAACCCAGAATCAAGCTAGAATGTTGAAAGTCCGTTCGCACATTTAACAGCCAACAAAACAATATTCGAAACAATTCTGTGGCAATTCAACAAAACCACTTATCTCATTCTCACTCACTTTTCAGGAGACAATAAATTAACAGTAAAACAGTAAAGTAATAAACACTTATCTCGAGATAAATGATTATGTTGAAAGGCCCAGACTGTGGCCCAGACTGTGGCCCAGACTGTGGAATCATTTATCTCGAGATAAGTGTTTATTACTTTACTGTTTTACTGTTAATTTATTGTCTCCTGAAAAGTGAGTGAGAATGAGATAAGTGGTTTTGTTGAATTGCCACAGAATTGAAGAGCCAGAGGAACCACCAACATTTACAACACAATCAGCTTTTGAGTCAACCTATCATGAAGTCAGTCCAAATCCAAACCAATCAGCTGATAGTAGCAGCATAGCATCAAGAAATAGAAGAGTTCCTTATCGCTTTAAGGACTAACAACTTTATTAAATGGGAAGAAAATTTAAATATTGAAATAAAGAACTATTAATTATGTATGTTGTGTTTAACATTCATTCTCACCTCGGAAATACAACACTTTTAAAATTCTCTCTTCAGAAAGCCTGATTGTTTTGTTAGCAAAAAGATAGACTTTTAAAAATATATACTTTTCTGGAATATGGTCAACTAAGATGGAAGTTGGCTATTTTTTAACCGATTTTAGTGGAATTTGACATGCGTGATGGAAATGGAATCGTAAAATTATTTTTAGATGAAGTTCTAGAATAAGATAGAAACTGGGCTATTCCCTAACCGATTTTTAACCGAGGCTCTTATTAAAACACTATGTTGACCTTGTAAAAATAAAATTTGAATTTAATAGAAAGGAAATAAGAGATGCGGTGAAATGCACTAAAATTAGGGGCTGATTTTTAACAATCTCATCATTTATTCATTTTATTTTGTATTTACGGCGAAAACGACTAAATTAAATATGTACTAAAAAGTCCTTATATAATCCTTATAATAGAATAATAATCATTATAATGTTACAACACAAAAACCAAATCACATAAGAATAAGACAACCGAATCTGAGTCGATATTTTACTATTTACTTTAGAATGTAAGAAGAAAAATTTTGGAAATTTAATTTAAAAAACACTCAACCATAAACAATCGTAATGAATAATAATGATTATGATGATGATGATGAGTATTTCTAACATTTCCAATTCCAGTTTAGAGAGAACATTGTCTTGTTATATTTATTTTTATTATAGGCTGAGGTTAAATTAAAGATCGAAATGGCTGAATATGTTCTTCATGTTTTTAGCAAACTATTATCCTCATGATCATCATTATTTGGATTTATAAACCAGTAAATCCAACGAATGATGATTTTTGAAGATTCCATACATTCCATCTGTGATGATAAAATCCCATATTTGTCAGTAGTATTAACCGACCAAACTGTTCCAATCCAATAATTTTGTCGGTATAATTGCAAGCGTTAACGATGGCCCGGAATACTTGTTCATCTTATGAATGTCGTCTAAAATTAACTTCGTGAGGGATAATCTTGAATAAAGGATTATTGGATGCTATAAGCTGAATACAATGCTTCAGAATTTTCTAGCTGTATAACGTACACGGATAAGCCCAAATTCATCTAGGAAATGGCTCAATGACGAGTTTGCTGGATTCAATTATTTCTCTTGTTGTTTGAATTTGAGCTAGCTTATTACTGTAAAATTTACCTTGCTCACATACTTTGAATATTGCATGGAATAGTTCTTCTCTCGTCAGATACTTTCCGTGGATTCTATAGGTTCCCTTTCAATTCTTGAATTCGCATAATGAATCGTATAACATATAAGCGAAAACTCTTTGCAACTTCGTTACAGATGAGTATTTTGACATTAGTTCATCGAGCCATATGGGTTGGTAGTCTGTCATACTGAGCCATAATCGCTTTGTTGTGGAGGCAAGGATTTAAAAGATTGACCGACCCAACTAGGTCCGCTCCACCACAGTCTATGTTGTTTTAAATCATTAGGTGATTAAGCAGTGGGTCGGATTGTCTAATGAGGGTATGTGCAGCCAATACTTGCATGGAAGTGTATTTAGAATTTCAGCTGTTCTGTTGCCCACAAATGTACTCCACCGTCTTGGATGATTGGCAAGCCAGTCTAAAACTATTCGGGAGTCCGCCAAGCATATGTATCTTTCTAAAATTTCTAATTCAGTTTCCTCTTGGATTAGCTTGATTAAGTTGATTAGAAGTACTGCAGCGCAAAGTTCAAGTCGTGTTAGTGAGTCTTGTTTGTTGGGAGCTACTTTCGATTCAGCTGCGATTAATTTTATGAATATTTTTCCAGACGATGTTTCTATTCTGAGATAGACCACAGCAGCAAACGTGTCTTGACTACATAGCGTCGGCGAATCCGTCCATTTGAATGGTTTTGACTTTGGTTGTTTCAATGAAATTTTAACGTTTTCTAGATCAAATTAATGGCGCTGGATGAAAATTTTAATTTTTACTATGACGAGAGCTAACTACCCCAATGGATCAAATAGGCGACTGGCTTCGGAAACGACTATTCTATTTGTAAATAAGACGGTACGAATGTACAGTCAGTCACGAAAGTCTACATCCCGACTAAAATTTGCAAAATTGTTATAAATAAAACGAATTAAAAACTGTAATATTAATTAAATAAATAATACATTTAAACCAAAAAAGTTATAACTGGGCAAAAAAAAAACAAAACTATCATAATACAACAGTTCTCAAAATTCTAAAAATTCATAAAATGTATGCCACAAAAGTCTACTATTAGTTCCCGAATTATTACAAAATACCGTTATCTTTTGTTGTAAATATACATATAGGCACATATCGGCACAATCAGTCACATTACCATAATGTCTCGAGCTTAAAATATTTTTCGTTATTGGAATAAAAATATGGTGCGTCGAAAGGAAGCATGTAGGCGTACAACACATCGAGTGCGAATTGCGAATAAATTCCACAATGCGATATTCGTAAATAGACGCACATAGAGCGCGGCGCAAATTTAATAAACGTCAAGTTTCGGAAGATTTTTTATATTTCACGTTTATTTAATTCGCGCCATGCTCTATGCGCGTCTATTTACGAATATCGCATTGTGGAATTTATTCGCAATTTTCAGTTCGCGCTCGATGTGTTGTATACGCCGTAGTGTATGCTATTTCATTTAATGTATTTCAAAATTTAAACTAAAAAAACGAATTTCTACTTTTACTCGCTATAGGAGGATTTTTCAATTAGTAAGAGAATTCGCATATAGATGGTGTGTCTGGGATTTAGTATTAAAAAAATTAAGTAAATATTAATAGAACTAATTTTAAATACTGCAGATACAAACGCCTCATCACAAAAACTAATAAATTATCTTTATAAAATAACAATATTCGTATCTTGACATGTTTTACTTAGAAATACACCTCTAAATTTATTTTAAACAAAATAGAAAAATATCTTCCAATTAAAGTTAATATGTATTCATTAACACTTTATAAATAAAAACCTCTTACAAAATTCCAATAAATCAAGAAATATCATTCATAAATAACAATTTATTTGTACTTGTGTTGCATAGGAATTCCTATGTAAATGTTTGACATTTGCAGTTTTATCCCAGGACAACGACGCACCATGCAGCAAACACTCGAAATAAAAACTCGCTCTATATTATAATTTATAGACCTTAAGTTTCGCGTAGCGACATCTGTTGTCCAGCATTTTCGTTTAATATATTTGACTGACCTAGTCCTAGTGTCTAATTTGACTGATGTAGTGAAAGAATAAAAAAAAGAAATAAAAGAAAGCATTCCTGAGTTCACTTTTGGTAATTTCGCCACGTTTGTTTTCTTACACGTATAAATAAAAAAATGTAAATTATGATTATAATAAAAGTGTTTCTTAATAATTGTTACACAATAATAAAATAATAATTGTTTTCTTTGTTAAACTTAATAAATGGACACACAATAAGTATCAATTGAAATTCGAATTTTAATAATAAAGCTAAGAGAACAGAATAAAAGTTAAAATGAAATATCTAAAATTGTTGGTAAAAGTAAAAGTGGGGCGACCATATACTAGTTCTCCAAATATATAGCGGTTGCTATTCGGAATACTACTGGTAAGGATGTTCATCCCGAAACAATTCGTCGAGTTTTACGAAACAAAGGGTTTAATGGAAGAGGGCCAAGGAAAAAACCATTTATGCCAAGTAAATAAGCAGAAAAGGCATGAATTTGCAAAAAAAATACGTCAATGAAGGCAGTGACTTTTGAAACAAATGGCTTTCAATGACGAAAGTAAATAAATAATATATTCGGATCCGATGAAATGGGAAAATTTTTGCGAAAAGGTAACCAAGAAATGGCTCCAGAAAATGTGCTTCCCACTGTTAGCGTAATGATTCTAAAATCTACGGCGATGGCAGTAAGATAATGGCTTCTACACAATGTGCCGAAACAACTTCACCCGCCTCCTTAGTCACCGAATCTAAATGTAATAGATCATATTTTATATGAAATGGAACGAAAGGTCTAAAAATATAGGATTACCAATAGGGATTCATTGAAAAGTATTCTTTCGAGTGCATGAGGTGAAATTTCACCAGCGTTTTATCAATGTCTAGGCAATTAAGCGCTGTTATTGAGTCTAATGGTGGCCCAACTGTGGCCCAATTTTAGTGGTATATGTATCCTTTTGTGACTTACTGTAAATTGATCTGTATTCGAGTCCCTATTAAGCCTCTTTATCATAGATACATACTTTTCGATATGATTGCAGTCAAAATCGTTTTATTTATTTTAGTGGTATATGTATCCTTTTGTGACTTACTGTAAATTGATCTGTATTCGAGTCCCTATTAAGCCTATGTCTTTATCATCGATACATACTTTTCGATATGATTGCAGCCAAAATCGTTTTATTTATTAATCACCGTTAAAAATTACAACACACAATTGATTAAAAAAATTATATCTTAATATAAAACGGTGGACATGTCCAAATCAAAATATAATCATCTGTAATAAAATCAATATAACAGTATACCACCCTATTATATACGTAACAACAATAATAATAAAATGATACCCAATAATTATTTCGATAAATATAAAACCTATAATTATCGTCTTGTTAACCAACAAAAATTATAAACCAAAACAAACATTTTAAATTCTTAATGATATTATATATTCAACCCTTTCAAAATACTAAACACAAAATTTATATAACGAAAATAACATGTTTAACCCTATCATGCGCGAACTCACCTAATTACCTAACTAAATAATCGATCTAAATTTTTTTGTTTTTTTGTATACATGTCTAATATATACATTCATCAATTAAGCTCCGTTGTAGGTATAGTAGGGGCTCCTATAAATTACCCTTCACCTCCGTAATTACTATTAATTATGTAACAGTTTCATTTCTTTTTATAGCTCGCTGCTATTATTATTGTCATTTGGATAATTTCCCATTCGTTTGATAAATTCCCATCTCATTCCACCAACAAATTAATGTCGGTGCGGTGGTATACGGTGTACAAAACACAACTTAAATAAACATGATTATGAATTTTACTGGTTTTCTTCTTAATACCACCACATTTACAAATCGTTTTAAACTAAAGAATTTTGGTTTTCTATACTATACATTAATCTGATTGGTTTAGCGATTCTAACCAATGGTAGCGTACAAAAGGCGTGCTTATTATCGTGTTTATATATAAAAAAAAAATTTACTTACATCAACACAATAAACGAAGACAATATGTTTGTGGAACGTTGCACACACCATGAGATACAAATCTTGAAGTAAGCAAAAAAAAAAAACAAAAAAGAATCAAATGACATTGATTGTATGTAAATTACAGTTGGATAATTAAATATGGAGTAATTAAAATGTAATTATAAACCACGTAGCAATTAGTACAGACGTAAATAAAATTGCCGCTGTTTGTTTGTTTGTTTGTATGTCTATATTCACAATATGTATATCGAATTAACCTAGGAATTAATGTGTATTATTGCTAGATTCAGTGCCCCTGTTTGATATCCATCACATTAACCTCAAAAATAATTAAACAAACGGTTTATGTTAATTGTGTTTAATTTACAATAATTTCCGTTTGCTGAATATCAATTACGATTTCGTTTGTTTTTTATGTTAACCGCAATTTATGGTTCATTAAGTTTCTGCATAATTATTGTACATAATTTATTTAGTGTTGCCACACAGAATATTTACGATATAATTTATAAACACGTGTTTTCATTGTGGTAACTTAAAGCCCCCCACCGTGTAGGGTTAAATAAATCTTAAATATAATAAAATGTTAAAGAAGGAGGATCTTATATCACAACTCCTAAATATTTCTAATTTATATAAAACATACTTAGGGCCACATACACACATACATATACAGGAGTTAACTTAAATTTGTATGTTCTTCAAAGCAACGAAATAAACTGAAATACAAAAAAAACAAAAAACATTTTTGTTAGTTTTATTCCAACCGTTACAGTGTAAAGTTGTTTTATATACTTATTTGTAAACTGTAAATCGCCATTTTTATTTTTTAAATTACGAAAAGTCGCGCGCGCCCAATGTGTTAAAAATGAGTTCAAATATTGATAAAATTTTAATTGATTATGAACGAAATTCAAAAAATACACATCAAATTAATAGTGGTGGTGGTGGTGGTGGCGGTGCCACAACCAAACTTCATTCAACCGCACAAAGTGTAAAACAATCGAAATCATTTTCAATCGAAAGTTTAATATCACGACCAAATAATACCGTGGAGACTCAACATCATCATCACCATAATAATGATAACACCAGTGATGTAAATAATGTGGTAAATTGTAATGCAATGATGTTACAACAATTTGGGCCAATTTATAATCCATGGCTGGGTTATTTAACACAAACGGCGACCGAACGTCTAACACAATTTTTTAATGGTCGCGACGATAAGCTAACACATTTTTTGGATATTGATGCGGCACAGCATTTGATCGGTATCAACAGTAGGAACAATATGATCACAACATCATCATCATCAACATCATCGAATGGTTATCACAATAATAGCAACAATACTACTAATAATAATAATTGTAATTTTAGTAATAGTGGTCTAAGTGCGGGTGGTTATAATCTATTACTTAATAGTAACAATCTTAGTAGTGTTAACAATAATGGTAATAGTGGTGTACTTAACAATAGTGATAATAATTTAAGTGATTGTGATAATTTAATGTTAAGAAATAGTAAAAGTGAAATTGAACCGCATGCAATACATTTAAATCGTTCGTTAAATAGTAATGATAGTGTTGAATTTGGTACGAGACAAATAGGTGCCGGACGAATTTGTAGTGTTGGTGGTGGTAATTCATGTGACGATGACGGTGATGATGACAAGGAAATTGATTTGGAGAGTAATGATTCGTACAGTGAAATTAGCCTTACGATGTCGCCGAATGGGAAAGTGAGAGGTATTGATATGGATTTAAAATTTAAAACTAATATATTTTTGTTATGTGCGTGCAAAAAAAATTTAAGTCCACTTATAAGATAAGCTTAACACAGAAGATGCTGCAGTGGCTACAAATCTTAATTTTACTATATTCAAACCCGAAGACTAAAAGAAATAATAAGAACCAGACGTTAGGAAAATAATATTGACGTAAATTTTAAATATAAAAGTTTAGTTTGTAAAAACATTTTCACATAAATCCTGTTTCCGACCAGAAAATGAAACCAGAAATTATTTGGTCATTCCTTTTGTTAAAAATCTTTTCCAAAATTATCACTTCAAAATTATAGAACGGCCAGCCACAAGTTTAAACAACAAATTATTTTCTAAAATTAAAGATAGCATACCTTAAAAGAAACAATCAAATGTTATGTACCAGGTTCAATGTAGTTGCAACGCTACTTATACAGGGCAGACTAAACAATTTTTGGAAAAACGGTTTTATCAACACAGAAGCATTAATGCACTCTCACGACATTTGAAAGATACAAACCACCAAATCAATTTAAATAGTATCAAAATTCTCGATAAGCAAACCAATTTTAGAAAAATATCGATTTTGGAAATGCTACACATTAAATCAGGTACAAATTCAATAAACATTGTAAGATTATACGTATCTCGGAAATTCGTATGATTTGTTCATCTAATTTGGTTTTGTCTCATCAAATTTGTTTTTATTTAAATGTACAACTTTTTAAGTAAACGCGCCTTAGTATACAATTTCTTTTCGAAAAACTACTCAGGCACACAAAAAAAAAAGTCGTGATCCAGAGGGGGAGGCCCAATTACATCAGTAAAAGCAGGAAGCGGGTGGTTATAAATGACCAAAATAAGAATTTTACCAAATCACCCGGCAAGTTCAGATGCCAAAGCTTCAACCTTACCAAAGGAACCCGAGACCAATTTGTTGACCACCAAAGAAGACCGAAAATAAATACAAACCCCACCCCATCGCATATTATTAATACAATCAAAACGATAGCGTCTGGTTTGTAATTTTACTGTTAAGAAGAGTTTCAGTTAAAGCGAGAAACTCGAATTTGTATAACTCTACCAGAAAAGTAATTTCTAAAATGTTTAACCAAACTAAGGACATTTAATGGCCAAATTTTATTTGTTATTTAAATTTACTAAAATATAAGCTATAATTTAACGTGTTGTAGTATTGGCTGCAGCGGTTGTCCGGAACTTCACTCGTGGAGGCAATGTTATCTGAAAATGTATATTATTAAATTTCCGAATGTGTACACCAGTCGACCAAGTATTTAGATCAAGAGCCTTTAAATCAGCTTTTACGCCCATTTTGTAGCAAGCAAACTCCAACGATTCAATATTGCGTTGTTTGGGAATAACTTTATATATTTTGCAGCCCTCAATCTCCAAGCATGTTTTAGCCATAATTGATATATCATTTTCAGTGGTATAAGGATGACATTAAGAAAGATGTCCATTCTATGACTGACGTTTACCCCGACATTTTCGGAAAACAGGACGATATCACGTCAGCAAAGGTCTTGGTAGAGGACTTACTTTATGAAATACGTTGTGTCCATTACTATTAGAATCAAGCGATTTTTTGATTTTCCGCTTCAGTTAACTATACTTTAAATTTACATAATAATACTGCACACATGTAAAATAATCAATCATTTTAAATTATTAGAAACGTAAAGTAATTTACTTTCAATTTTCATATTTCACGGTTTGTTTACAAAATATTGAAAGAAGCGGCATATGATCACTAACCAAAGTATTTGTGTACTTAAATGGATAAGGATACTGATAAATTCTTTTACACGATTGTAATTTCCTAATGCAATAAATCATCAATAGAAAATGAAAAATTTGATTTTAATTCTTTTATGTTTTGATATTCTTTTATGTCGTTAAATCGTCTAGGACCGGCATAAAATACATAAAATAAAAACTAAAAAACATAAAATTATTAATTTTTAATAATTTTTTGTGATGAGTTTTTTAATTAAAAAAAAAGAAAATATGCTGCTTTAATTAATTGTTGTGTGTAACTATGATTGAACAGTGCATGCCGTTCCTACGTGAGGTAATTAAATGAATCGTAAATTTAGAAGACAAATTGTCTGAGAACTTGTTTGGTTTGTATGTGTTTATATGATTTATGGTACGCATAATAATTTTGTACTTATGGCTCTATAAAGTGAAAGTGATGAATATATTTGGGGGAGGCTTTTTTAACACAACTTTTAACTTCCGTTAGACATCAAAGTGGTTTATTAATGAATTTTTTTTGATTGATTGTTCGAAGTGTTCGACCAAGCTTTAAATAAGATCTCCCGGAGTTATTCATGGCCGGGCAACACCAAACCCCTGGTTATATACAACATAAAGAGGATTTGGGTAGGTTTAGTTAGTAAGAAAGAAATTGACCCGGTTACAGACACCTAAGTATAGCCAATAGTTAGTAACACAGTGACAGCACATTTCTAATCTACTTTTATATTTTATTAACTTAAAATTATAACTGCACTCTGAAAATAACCTTTATTAGTTTGCTGAGCCATATTCCTGGGTCCTTCTGAAATCATAATCCTAATTAATTTAAAATTTATTTAACGCTAATAAATATAATCGAGATCAGCTGTTTGTTCCCATGATTTCCTCCATGCTGGTCCCTGTCGCTACTTATAACTACAATTTAGTTCAAATTATAATACGTGTAGTGTTTTCGCAAAGTCTGCCATTAAGATTCTACGGGCCCACCGTACACCCTTTTTTACGGATAGGTTATTAATATAGGATTGAGCTCGACCCGGTTACAAACACCTTGGCGGTCAATAGTTAGTAGTTTAGTTCACGCTTTGGACGGTACACTTTTTTAAAAAATACTTTTTTACTGCTTTCATTCCTTGGCATCCTAAAATCAATATTAATTAGTTAGCGATTTCCCCTTATATATTACCCACCACCTTACCTCTTTCGGCCGTTTTAAATTTCTTACTTAATAACCCGCACTCTGAAATTCATTTCTTCAATCTTTGAAGCTCTTATTATTAAATAATTTTATAGTTGTAAATAATATATTACTTATCTGCAAGGATTGCAAGCGAAATTCTAAACAGATACAAATCCAAATTAACATATCGGTAGCCCAAACGCAACATCCACCACCCCCTGCTGCTTCAGTCTCCCGACCGTCCCTCTCGTGAAAGATTACTATTCTTGTTGCAAAGCTAGATAATATATAAAGGTATAAATGATTTCCGCCATTCTATTCACTATCACAACTTAGAGCTGTAATATAGCTCAAGCTACTATCATACTTGTAGAAATATACAAACCTGCCACTAAGATTATGGCAGTTCGCCCTGTAATGCACACTGTCCTGTAAGGCGTTACATTAACTAGTATTACCCGTAACCAAAATTAAATGATAAGACTCTAATAAGTTCACAAAATATAAAGCCTGAGCTGAAATGCTTATAAATTAAGAATACTAAAAATCAAGATATCATAGTTTCTAACTACGTAACCATTGGATATTTGAAATTTCTGCAACTGAAACAAATTTCTCGGGAATCTCTGAAAACAAAATCAATATTTGTACCCCTTATTACGAAATAATTAACTTAATTAATAGAATTTAAGTTATATAAATAAAAATCATGGCATCCGCTTTCCACTTAAACTACACCTTTTAATTAAATTACATTAAATCTTCATGTTATTAATATAAGACAAATTATTTGGTACAAACCAATACACTTTCTAAACTACACAGCGTTGGCTGTTTGTAGTTTCCGGAGATCCGGTCGGGTTCCTCAGGTGTTTCTAAAATAAAACAAATTCGTCGATTATTTTATTAATTTTAATAATGTGACATCTTGTTTAACACTAAACCTACCGACACTTCATATAGACCTATTCATACCGTGACGGGTCAAATGACCCGTTGTGGCAGGTAAAATAGTCTACACAATTTTCGTAGAAACCAATTAATAAAAAACAGAAGTAAATATTCAAAAATTTATTGTACGTCTATGTATTATTGGAAAAATCGTAAAATTTAAAGGCGGTTGAATAAACGAAATTCTAATCGAAATTGTAAAACGGGTCAATTGACCCGGTCATGGTAGGTTTAGTGTTAATGACAAGCTGGTTCGATTCCTGTTTAATGCAACCCCATATCTAATTGTCTTCCCAAATAATTATTAATTTAAATTAAATTAAATTAAACTGAGCTGCTAACATCCTAAAATAAATTAAATTCGGCCTCTAAATTGAAAGGTCAGCAAATTAATCACTAAATTTAACAAGCCTTAAAATAATAATCTACTTGAATTAAATTTCTCTCCAGCATACAATAAACTAAGAATAAGTTAGCTTTAATCTAGTCCGAAGAAAGAATCTAAAAGGATAAAACAAATTATATTTTTGTTGCTGTCGTTCCATGATTTGACCACCGCTTTTTCCATGCCCGCCACAATTTTAAACTACAAAAATCGTAAACCCGAAACCAATTATAGTTTATCAAACATCAGAATATCCGATTTCATAATAATATTTTCGCACAAATTTGTTTTTACATATCTTTCCATTCCGCAAATATATATACTTAACACGTTCAACACTCATCTGTTGTTTTTGGTGTTAAAAAAAAACTCAAGTGCTAAATAAAACAAAACACAACGAAAATGGGCGACGACTGGGCTCCCAGTTAAATTATTTGACACAAGTATGTGTTAGGTACTTCTAGAAATACAACCGCATCGCCAATAATCGTAACAAAAATTACTACAAAATTATTCCTTTATTTCGTGAAATTTTGCGTCACAAATGTGTGACATGAGTTTCCCTTTAAACCAGCATGACGTTGAGTGGCGAACGTGTTAAATCCATAGAAAATTTTGATTCTTGTAAATATAAAAGCACAGTCAAAATTCCCCTTACGGAACAATATAATAAAATAAGATAACAAAAACAAAACAAAACACGATAAAAGAAGAAGAACATAAACAAAAAACCAAAATTCCCCTTACCGAAGTAAATCATCATAATATAGGCGTTTTCGGAAATAGACCATGGGTAAATTCACAGTAAATTTCGACCATCAAATGGTCGTAACACTATAATGGTCTAATTTAATGGTCTAAATTTACTGTGAATTAACTCAACGTCTATTTCCGAACACGCCTTATAAAATAAATAAAGAAACAACAAAAACATTTTACACAATTCATATCACATATACCAATACATATATGTGATATGAAAATACCTGTATAACGATAGTTCCGTTATTCATTTTTTGACCACATTTTCTTACGTTTCCCAATTTATATTACTTCCCCATACACTACACAAGATTTCTGCGCTTCACAAAACAATTTGCTTCTTATATGTCATCGATTTCGAAATGTCCATAATTAAGCGGCACCTATTTTAGAAACACAAGCACACACAAGCCACGGTTAAGTTATTATTATTACACAAAATATTTAATTATTATTTTACACATATACATAAATATACAGAAAACAAAATAAAATTAGATTAAAATTAAATTAAATTAAAGTAAACATTTAAATTTACGAAGAGGACGACAAAGACACGTCTTTCCTCTTCTAGCGTCATCGACCGACCACCTAAGTGGTTTATTAATGAATGAACTAAAATTATAAACTACATTAACAAAAAATCCCCAATTAAAATAATCAATTCGATTTTCTCGATAACTTAAAAGAAGAATTAAGACTTTATAGTGACCTTGGAAAGCGTTTAGGTTTTACGATACGCTGACAAATCTTAAGGCCCGTTGCACATCTAAGCTAAGCTAAGCTATGCGATGCGAGCTATGTTTTTGTAATATATATAGTTTAAATAGATCGCTGCATACCTGAACTAAGCTATGCGAGCTATGTTTTTCTGTTATGAGCGATGCAAACTAACTTAGCTCGAGTTGTCTTTGCCTTGCTATGTCAGCTATATCGCTCACATATACATAGATATTATTTTTTGTTTTGAAAAAACAAAAAAATATACAACTGCCATTCCGTACAAAATGTTGACAGAATAATATGTTGTAATTTTAATATATGTACGTCAATGTTATATTATATAAATTCATCATTGTATTTGTGAGCGATGTAATTACATAGTTCAAATGTGCAACGGAGAGAGCTATGCGAGCTAAACTAAGCTAATATAAACTACATTTCTCGCTTAGCTTAGCTTATACCCTTGACAGACTAGGGATTAGCTAAGCGCGATTAGTGATTTTTTCGAGATTAGCTTTAGTGTGTCAAGTTGACGATTAGCTAATCTTGTTTTATTTGAGGATTAGTCACTAATCGAGATTAGTGCACTAATCCTTGAAAATTTTCGAGCTTATCTCGTTGTATTGGGTTCAGTGATGGTACAAGTGGCACTACAATGTGAAATAATTATTTAAACATTGCTGAAAATGCAAGTGGCGTGAATTTACGATAGAAGTTATAAAATCAATGACATCTTAAAAAATTTGTGCTGAATAAATTTTGAGGAAAAAGAAAATCTAGTGTGTTTTAATGTATAAATCTTAGAAATATTGAATTAAAAAATGAATCCAGCTGATTTACTAGCTATATTTCAGCGAATCACAATAATAATATTTTATTTCTCTGCAAGAAACTAATCCCTAGTCTGTCAACGCATATGGATTTGAGGTGGATTAGCTAATCTCGTTTCACTAATCGCGCTTAGCTAATCCCTAGTCAGTCAGTGGTATTAGGTGTGCAACGGGCCTAAGGCGGATTTTGAATTGCAGTCGTTCGTTCGTTCTTTCGTTCTGAATTTTTTGACATAGGACTACGTCTTCGTTATCATTATATATGGGGGGTAAACCAAAATTTTAATGTGATGACGCGCGTCACGGAATTGACGTATTTAGGAAATTTATTTGAGTAAAGCAATGTCTCTGGATAAATATAAATGTAATGTTTTAAAAACTGTAAAATTCAAACCAAGTTAAATAAAGATTTTTGGGTTGAAAAAAAATGTAAACAACTAATTTTTAATATGTATTTTAATTTCAATTTTAATTAAATAGTGATGAACTTGATCAAACATGCCGCACGCCATATTGATTTAAAGCTATAAAATAAAATAAAAAAGTTCTAAATTTTTTTATTTTCATTATTTTAAATATTGCGTACATTTTTTGAATTTATATGCTGTATAACCTATGCAATCCTAGAAAAATGTATAGTCGCCAAGATCAGACCGGAAAATGTTTAGGTTTTTGAGTTATGGGACTTCAAAGTTTCCAAGTGACCGGAAACTAATTGGATTTAATACGTCATTTGGATCGTCAATAATTAAAAATAAATTATATCTAGTATGCTTTTGTTAATAGCAAGACATTTCCATTTCTGTGTTATTGACATTTCTGTGACGTTTTATTGACATTTTGTGACATTTTAATGATTGAAATTTCAACAATATAGATCGATATATTATTTGTGAATTGCTTTATTAAAATCGGGTTTAAAGGTATTATTTCTGAGCAATAAACTCTCTTAGTATAAGGTCGTATGTAAACCTTAAAAGCAAATTGTTGTGGGACGCTATTATGGTGGAGCAAGTTTTGTATGTGACAGTATGTGACGAGAGATGGGATTCGGTGCCAAAAAAATAATGTACGTTAATTGTGTTTTACTATTTTGTAATCTTGAATGATCCACGGCGATGCCAAGCACTGAGTGAATAATCATATCGGTCAATTATTACGTTTCTCAAATAATATTGTTGGATTTTCAACAGTGTTCTAGAGATGTACATATAACTGGATCTACTTCAAGGGAATTTTTTGAACTGTCAAATTCAAAAAATTATTAAAACTGTTCTAAGTTGTACTCTTTGAGACATTAACGAAACCTTTTAATTAACCTCAAAAAGCGTTTTTTTTCGGTAGGTATATCTCGACTTCTACTCCACTTTTTTTGATAAAACAAATTGGTAATTATTCCTCATAAAAAGTACAATAAATTCATAGTAAATTAAATTATAAAGGTTGCATCTCTAATTTTTAGGGGATGAAATTACCTTTTTTCGCAAATTAAGGGATGGTTTTAACGCCTAAATAGGGCTCTTGGTTGCCGATAAGAAAAAGGTTTTGTTAAGGTCTCAGAGAATACTATAACTTTTATAATTTTTATAATTTTTTGAATTTGGAAACTCAAAAGCTGTGATTTGGTGGCATGAGAGTAGAAAATTTATATTGTCGTGAACAATTGTGATATTGGGGAAGAGGTCTCCAAATTTAAGAAAATGCCTGTGCAAAACTAACAGAAAATGGTTGTAAAATATAAATGATTGGTTTGCTGATCTTTAACGGACGCTTTGTGGGAAAAGTGTTGTACGAGGAGCCAGATAGACCCCAATTTTTTATTTTTGTTTTAGAACGGCATTTCATTGTGATATAACGAATTGAGAAATATAAAATTTAGTATTGTATAAACAATAAATATAAAAATTAAGAAAAAATATGTACAATGGGTACTCTTAGGCTAATACAGTCTAATGCATAAAGATGACAGCATTAGATAATTAACGGTTTTATTTTTAATTTATAACTTCTAAATTTTGGTTTCACTTAAACGTACAAATAAAGTTTTCTCAATTTTACATAGTCCTACGTTAATAGGTCGTGCCTCGGATACAAGCTCGTCGGTTTTTTAATCCAATCAAAGGAACACGAACGAAAAATAACGTCATTTTCACGGAATACGATTGATTAAAAAAAAAATCAGAACGAAAGAATGAACGAACGAATGCAACTCAAAACCCGCCTTTACTGTTTTAAAAAAGGAAATTGTGTTTTCTAGAACTTTTCGCTAGTTCATGTTAATCTGCATAAGATGTCTTAGCAGAGCGAAAAATAAAGATGTTGTCTTTTAGAGTAATACAAAAATACAGCAGTATTTATTTCAATTTAATAATGTTGACAGATGAGAATATGGAGTGCGTTCAAAATTTAACAACAAGATGCAATACGTACGTTTTATTTACTACATAGTCTAACAATAATAAATTATAATTTAAAGAAGCAATTTATTGGTCATAGGAATAGGATTTAAAATTATACAGCTTGCAACACATTCATCGCAAAACTTCTATCGGTCAACATTTATGTTTCGTTATTGATGTGAAAACATCTTTAGCGTAAGTAAAAAAATTCATATTAAAAATTGAACGGAAATTCCGGTATGAATGAAAACGAAAATCGCATCCGAGCAAAAGGAACACAAATTATGCATATTGTGTAGACTGTAGAGTGTAAGTGACTCATAAAAATGAAATGGAAATATATATGAAACAGAGAGAAAGTACATACACACATACTTTAAATATTAAATATTTTACAATACATGTTAGTTAGTGAGCTGTGAAAATGGTACATATACAATTCAAGAATGATAGAAGATTATGCAACTTAAAATATATAAGAATATTGTTTTCTATTAAAATGTCAAAGCGTTATACATATTGTTATTTCATAACTATGGCGCTTTGACATTTATAGAAAGCAACGACACCAATAACAGCTGTTTTTTTAACGACAAACAACATTTTTTTAACGACAAAGATTTAGGTGCGCAACCTTACTATGGAAACATAGTATATTAAACTTACATGCAGGTACGTAGCCTATATTCCCGTATTTCTACGTCAAAATCTCATTTATGCAAAACTTGCAGATATGAGTTATTGCCACGAACCGGGCGATATAACAATAACTTTATGTTTTTATACGCGGCCTACTATGTAATTCGCATTTTATTGTACTGAAATAGTATAATTTTATCAATATATTCTGAAACTATCGCCTAGCCCTAGGCAACCATGTGTGGAATTAAAAATCGTATTGACGATTGTAAATGTTCGAAAACGCCGACCTACGAGAAATTTAAAAATTAAGCAAGCTATCCTTAAATGACATTTAATAATAACAAAAAATCTCGCGCGTATTATTTGTATCAGCACGGTGTTTATATTTTGTTAAATTAAAGGAATCTATTCTTAAGTGACATTTCATAATAACAAAATATCAACATACATGACATTTCATAATATCTTAAACGTCAAATTAGGATAGCTCGTTCAGTCCCAAATTTCTCCGCTACGTGGTACCCACGATCCTCCAATCGTCAATAGAATGTGCTACGTATACTAACTACAAAACGACTCATAACTGTGGGTTTCCACTTGGGATGCCTTTGCAAATAATTGCAACCTGTTTTAATTTTTTTCACACAGATAGTATACATTGAAAAAATATTGGTATATAAATTTGTCTACGCAACCATAGACAAATTTACAATACGTGCTGTGTTTTTTTATAAGGCTCGATAGATCTCAATAGATTGTATCCAGATGTTCTCCATTTCTGTGGTTAAACTGCAATTGATTCAGTATATTTTAATCAAGAATAACTTTTAATTCAACATTCTATCGTTTTTAATTAATTTCCTTAAATTACACAACGTATTAATTGTACATGAAAATCTTGCTTTTTATCCAGATATGCTATCGAGACTACAGATTTTCCCTTTTTTGAGTAAAGACACACATTAAAAATTTGTATTTTAGCATGGAAGCATACCAAAGTCAATTATTAGTACATCTATCATACAATAGGAAACTAGTAGCTGATTTACATTTAATCTTTTGCTCTATTTTAAAAGGCAGAAGATATACGTTAAAAGTATTCATTTTATTATTAACTCCTTCCGTTATGAAGAGGCATATTCAAAATGTATTATTTAATACTATTACCGCAATCAAGTTTTTTTTGGCGAAAAATATGGAAAATCGAAAAATGAACCATTTTATCATTTTTTCGTAAAAGTTGCTCAAAATTTAAAAGATCATAGTAACATTTTGAAAGAAAAAAAAAATTTTAGTATATCCGTCCATTTTTATATATGGATAAAATATATTCGCACTTTTCCTCATGTATTTATGCTTTTGGCATAACAAAATGTAATGAAAACAATATGACGTAGCGTTCACAAAATAAACAGAATTCTTAGTGCTGCGAGTGCCAGTATTTTTAAGTGGATGATAGCAGTAGCTACAATTTCGCATTTATTTTTTTTTTGGCAAATATCTGACTAGAGCTGCGTTTTTTTATTCGCTCCCGATAGCTGCTATGCGGAGCAGTCAATTTTCTACACCCAAATTTAAATTTGAAGTGCTATTTATTGGTAAATTAAATTTATTTAACGTCAAACTATAATTTTTAATTCAATTCCACAGTGAAAACGTGATATAAAAAATATTGAGCTCTACCTATTTATATGGAGCAGCTATCGGGAGCTATTGTTATATGACGGCTCTCGATAGCGGCTCCGGATAGCGAATAAAAAAACGCACTGTAGATCTATCGAGACTTATAAAAAAACACAGCAACGATTCACAATCAGGAGTAGTCATGCCTACATCTTTTTCCATTGCAAATTTTGCATTTACAAAAAAAAAAAAAATTTCCCTTATTTTGTTTAGGAACATTTTCAATCCTCCGATAATCAAAGCAAGCTGAAATACCATTCCTGTGTGAATACTTTATTGTTTTTATTATGATTTTTTATTGACGTCTAGAAATGTCTAAATTGACAAAATTATTTGGTAATACAAATACAAAATATCTCGTAACACAGTGACATGAAACAAAAATTTCCCTTTGCAATTATTCGCAATCTACCTTAGGTGGAAACTAATAGTAAAGGCGAGTTTTGAGTTGCAGTCATTCATTAGTTCTTTCGTTCTGAAATTTTTTTTAATCCAATCAAAGGAACACGAACGAAAAATAACGTCATTTTCAAGGAATACGATTGATTAAAAAAAAATTCAGAACGAAAGAACGAACGAACGAATTCAACTCAAAACCCGCCTTAAGAGAAACATTTCGATATAGGCGTAGAAAAACTATATTTATGTACATTGAGCCAATATTTAAATAATTAGACAACTTTTTTATTGGTTTTGGGCTCTTTATTTAAAAATTATTTTATAGCTTTAGCGAAAATTGTGAATTTTAGAGTTATCACCTTGTAAATCTTCGCCACATATGATATAATATATAAAAAGTAACAAGTCAAGAAAAATATTAAATGTTCCTATAAAAACATTATGTGTATTATTTTTTAATTATGGCAAGAACTTATGAATCGCCCTGTAAATATACTCCAAAGTGTTTTTTTAAAAAAACAAACGAATTTCTAAAAATATCAATTCGTTTTCACGCTATGGTTTTTGGCGATAAAATCACAAATTGAACAACAGTGGGTCGTTATGTCTCAAGAATGATAGATTTAAAGATTGTCCAACTCCAATGGAGAGTAAAACGACTGGTAGTGGCAACTATGCTTTACTTTCTATTTTGAATTTATATTCTCCCTACTAATATGACAGTGATTCAAAAAATGGTGTACTTAAATGAATTGTCGTGTCGCCAAATTACTATGAACAGAACGATAATTTTGTTCTTTACTGAATATTCTACGAAAACAATAAATATTGGGTGGTCAACAAAGATGTGTGTGTGTGTAGTCTGGCGTTGTCATGACCGAATACGGAAAACAACACCTTGAAATGGAAGCGAGCAAACCATCTTCATGCTGTTAAAGCATCTTGACCGTAAACACCACATTTTTTTCCCGGGGGAAGCGTTTTTTCCTTTTTCATAGTAAAATTTCACACACTTTCACACTAACCCGCCGTCTCCACTATGAAATTTTACTGAAATTTGCTTTCATGAAATCAATTTTATCAATGTATGTGTGTGTATACTATACAAAAATGCAAACTTTCGGAAAACTTTTAGGCTGAAATTTCTCAAAAAAATTTCATGAAATCTGTATGTTGATTTGTTGTTGTGTTTTATTTTTTGTTTACATTTTTTTTAATTTGGTGAATCCCATTATAGAAATTCACATCAGCTCAACACAACGACAATCATTTCGTTCTTTTTAAATTATTTTTATTTTGAAATTTGGTTTTAATTATTGTGTTGCGCTTTTATAAAAGAATAAATTATAAAAATAATATAGTTTTGTAGAACTATAAAAATGTGCGAAAAACATGTTTTTGACATTAGCAGAAATTTTTCATGAAAGCAAAATGCCCAGTGATGAAATTTCATCGACAGAAATTTATTAATACATTGAAAGAAACACATACAATCATAAAAACCATGAAATAAAATTTCAGTAAAATTTCATAGTGGAGACGGCGGGTAAAATGTAACTTTTGATACGCGTTTATAATGCAATCTGATTAGTGTTGCCTGATATATGACACCAAACACCATCTAGTGACAAAAATCTCTCGATATTTTTTCCCCAGCCCAATAAAATAAATAATCAAAGATGCGTGAGAGTGAATCACCAAATATAGTATTATACTACCATACTTAATAATAAGAGGAAATGAAAGATATGTATAACTATAGATTGTCACTTGCGCATCAATGAACATAATATGGTCAGAATCATACATCTTGCTCAAAAATATCGATTTATTTATTCATGTTTCTCGCTCACACTGCTATAAAATTACCAAAATAATTGAAGAACCAAGGGTGAATGAAACAAAATTTAAATAATAGGAGAAAACATCAGATATTGAGACAGGTTCGTACGCTTTATTTATTTTGAAAAAGAGAATAACCTATTTTGAGTTGCATAATCCTATAATCTGTCTTGGTTATGTCTATATAGAAATGGGAAATCCATTATGGTGATTTAAAATATTTGTAACAGAGAATGGTGCAAAAATTCTACACAGCTGGCTCATTCTTCGTTCGATTGAAGCGAGTAAGTCGTTTGAGTTTTTTTCGAACTTTACATTTTTTTTTTTTACATTTTGCCATGTTTTAAAGCCGCAAGCCGCATTCTCAGTAATCGAGGAAGTTTTTCTCAAAATTTTACAACAAATGACAATTTTAATTCGTGCTAGGTATGAAGAGGGAAAGAAACATACGGGGAAATGTTACTCATCCTTACTTATTGAAATTAAACTCAATCAAATGTCGATGCGGATCTTGATGGATGGATAATATTGTTCAAGTGCTGAAAAACTATAGCTTGAAGAAAAATTTATTATATTCTATATCAAATTGACTCCTAATAATGATCCCTCAAAATTTATATGAATCCTATGAAAGGATGGTGTAGGCGTTTCAATAAATAAACAATAAAGTGATGGTTCTATTGGGTTATTCCGGTTAAGTTAAAGTTAATGTTAAAGAAAATGTTCTTCTATAATCGAGATGGTATGTAAACAGGAACGCTTCTTAATAAACGATTTTCCTGAATTGTGAATTCCGTTTGCTCTACTCTGGACCGATATTTGGAATCCACTTTATTTTCTTGTCGAAGTTCTTCCCTTAGAAAATGTACGTTTTTATCTTCTAAGGTGTTTTTAGATTTTAGCTAATTCTTTAACTGTAACAATATAATTTTTGAATTCCGAATATAATGGCGTATGCATTTTCATCGATCTGAATATTGTATAGGTCGCTCGGAACCATCTGGATATCTGTGACTTAACAAAGCACGCGATGGAGATTGGAGATGCATCAGTAGCGTAGGGTAATATTGGAAATGCCGTAGTGAACTAAAAATTCATCCGTTTGGATTTCATATTTTACGAATATAAAAGCAGCTTCACTTTCCTAACCGCCAGTACGTCATTCTTTAACAAATTATTTCGAGGGTAAACAATTGAACTTAAAATTGTGTCAATTTTCGGACGCAGGCCTCAATTCTGCTGAACTGAAGGGTACCCATTGTCCGTAAAAGTTTTTTTGGTAGATTGCCATGATGTTGAAAACATAATTCTCAATTTTGCAATTACAAAAAGCGAAGTGAAAAAAATCAAAGGCGTTTGCATTACGATACCGTAGGCATGTCACACAAGCAGCAACAGTTTTCTTAATTGCCCCCGTACAGATTTAGCCACCAGCATAAGGAACGAGCTATCATTTTCATCCTTACTACGGCTGGATGACTCTCCAGTTGCAATTACAGCACGTGATCATGCATAGAAGATGGAACAACGAGGTGGCTTTCTCACACAAGGCATCCGCCCTCGTGTGTAAGTTCAATTTTTCTGACGAAGTATGGCTTCAAACCTTGGTCAGTCTTCGAAGTTGGTCACTCCTTTATCACATTCGACATAACCTTCGCCAAAACGACCTACTTCTTGGTCTCGTGCGCCACGTCCTCATGATTAATTGGTAAAAAGTTGACTATATGTAGATATGTGTGCGGCGCCTATATTTGGATCGACACAGAAATTATTCGCCTGTTGTGCACGGGAAAGAGCATCAGTAGTCCAGTGTTTGACGGAAAAAATAGGCTATTACCTCAGAATTCTTACGGACAAAACCGATTGAGGTGAAATTTGGACAGTGAGTAGGGAACGGATCAAGAAACAACACTTATATAGTGCCGATGTGTGTTTTTACTTTGATGGTGAATGCCACCCCTTATCGGGGGCGAAAATTAGAATACTCAGTTACCCTATGAGTTTTTGATAAAACGTAAGGTTTACGAGTTATTCGAAAAATATTGATTTATTCAAAAAACTTCATGGAACCTGTTTTGCTTAAAATTGATCCCTCTATAGATTTCTGTGGCTATTTTGAGTTTACTAATTACCACTCCCGAGGAGGGGTGACATCCTTCTCCTAGGGTGAAAGCACATATCGGCACTATATAACTTATGTTCATTGAGCAGATGTTCCTGTGAAATATCCCATTTCACCAAATTTATCTCGTCAAGATGGTATTTATCCAGCCAGTTTTACCGATCAGATGATTGACACGAAATACAAAAAGTTCCAAATCTATCTCGTTTGTTCTACATTGAACTTTTACCATCCCACTAATTAGCCGAACTAACAATAGTAATCGCCGCACTGGTATCAGTCTCTATTTTGATTTGCATTCGAAAACACAAGCTAACCTCGAATGTGATGATTTATCAGTAATACCGTTAGCAAAATGTAAACACTCAAAAAAATCATGATCTTCTTCGACCGCATACCCTTTTATTTTGTTGGGACACGTAATTTTTGCATGTCTCCTTTTATTACACGAATAACACATCCAATTTTTAGCTGGGTAAAATTTGCCGTATTCTTACCAATTTCTTATTGGTAAAACAATCTCATTTCTTGATTTTTATTAAGGGAGTCAAATTTTTACCGATCACGTAATGGACTCATCCAAATTTCCGTAATTAGATACACATATGACTTAATCGTCTCAATTCGTTCAAACACCACGATTTTGATTGGATTAATGTTAAGAAGTCTATCACCTGTTTATACTAACAAGATGGCCATTCCAGCTCACGATTAGGAGACTGCAAGAAGTAGGACAACGGATCTAATGATGGGTCAAGTATCGACGCATGGCGAACTCCGTTTGATCGTAAATAAACTATCAAGTTTCGTTCTCCCGGAGAAGCGCCATATTCAAATTTGAAAAATGGCTGGAATGTCGGTTTGAAGAACTTGATTGTATTGACAGCGAACAGTAGCTTATTTCAGGGCCACGTTCGTTGTTCATCTCTCTACAAACATTTAGGAGAACATGTTCAACAATGACACACCATAGAGATTGTGATACATGCCAAATTTTCCCGTCCACGTAACTTTTTTTTTTTTTTGGTTTACTTACTTTCGGATAATGCGAAAGTAAATTAAACTAAAAAAAGTGACTGGGGGTGGGAGAAAGTTGGCGTATGTCACAGTTTATGGTCTGTCACTGCGGGTCGAAAGCCAACAACCTTTTAATTAAGAGGCTGTGCAAAATTAAAAGTTTTGTTCTCTCCAGATGAATTAAACCAATACTAATTTTCCTTTCAATTTCACGTTTAGCATGTGGGATTAATCAACCCATCTAACACCTAAAAAATAATAATTAACTCTACTAAAAGAAACCTCATAAAAAACATTAAAATCTAAAATACAAACAGATTTAACTTTAAATTCCCCTCATAATCGTACTGCTTACCATATTAAATTACACAAACAATCCACACATTAAAATTATAATTTAATTTAAACAAATTTTCCTACTATTGCACCCTTTTAATCCCGGTTAACGATTTAAATAATTTTTTGACTGGCAACCCTAAAAAGAATTTCATTCATCAACGCGCGCGACAATACAAAATATTTAAAACGTTATTCATGTTTTTACAAAATCATTTTTTGAAGACTTTTAATCGTTACAATAATATCGTTTGCATTTAATCCAAAGAAGAATAGAACATAAAATCAAACACGTGTTGCATATATGTACACGCATACGAGTATAAACATACATATTATTACGTTTTGTATGCAACCAAAATGAACAACAAAATTGATTTTTAGATAATCTGATTATAATATCATAATATCCTCCCTCCTTTAGTTACGAGACGAAGGATAATTTATACAAATTTAGGGTGAAAATTATGAATAAAATGTTTTATTAATTTAATGCCTACCATAAATGTTTTGTACTCACTTAGTGGGGGATGTTTTATTCGAATTGATATTCATCTACTGTAAATGTGTTAAAAAATCAAAATCAAAACCACCCTCTGTCTCTCTCTCATTATTACGTATAAGTGTTTTAAATAAATAAATAAACCCTGTTATGAATATCTAATTCAATTGTTTCTTTTGTTTTGTTATATTTTCAGATTGTCAAACGGACTCTGAACTGTCAGATGATGGCCTCGAAGATTTGGGTAAAATACCCGGTGGTAAATCCGATTCAAATGGTAGTAGTACAAATTCAAAATCACGGCGACGAAGAACTGCTTTCACGTCCGAACAGCTACTCGAATTGGAACGTGAATTTCATGCGAAAAAATATTTAAGCTTAACGGAACGCAGCCAAATTGCAACCGCCCTTAAATTGAGCGAGGTACAAGTGAAGATATGGTTTCAAAATCGTCGAGCGAAATGGAAACGTGTTAAGGCGGGCCTCACATCGCACGGCATGCATCGTAATGGTACGAATGGTGGTGGAGGTGGTGGTGGCGGTAGTGCAAATGGTGGTACGAATAAAATTGTTGTACCAATACCGGTGCATGTAAATCGTTTTGCGGTTCGATCGCAACATCAGCATATGGAGAAAATGGGGCTAATTGGACCGAAACCGGATTTGCGGAAGGAGCCGCACATCGAAATGGGCGGTTTTGAACGATTTCAAATGCAAACACAACAGGCGTCATCGTCGCTAATTTAGCGGATGCGGCGAACCGATTGTATCGTGCGTTTATTTTTTATTTTATAATTTTATTTCTTTTTTTTTTCGATAATTGTACAGTTTTAAAAGCAGAGCAATAAAGTAATTCTAAAACCTAACTGAAATGTGTTTACTGTTGTTATTATATGGATATAGGGTAGGTACAACAAAATCAATCTTGTTAAATGATTTTTTTTTTTATATAAAAGGGCAAATTATTCACACATTAAGTGACAATCAAACCGTGACAAAAGTTAAAATTTCATGCGACAAATTTTCATTTTTTTTTTTTTTTTGTAATCATTTGAGATTTCAACTTCAAATCCTGAAGGGTACAAATTACACCCGATAGGGTACATATTTTAAGTGGTTGATGTCAATTGAAATGGATAGGCATTTATAATGTTGATATAAAAAAAGTGATTCTGCCGATTCGAAAGGATGCGATAATTTTCAATGTCACGTGACTTTCTTTATTTGGAAATTATGAAGAGAGCAACATAAATACTATATTGTCGTATTATAGAGACAAAATAGATTCTTAACATGGATTTTTGGTCAAAATCCTTTTTATATTTTTGCGGGGGGACAATATACAAGTAAAAACGATATATTTGTAATCACAACATCTGTTTATGAAGTAATAAAATTGCTGTTCGACTTGTTCATTTAGATTTATTGCATTTTGGATAATTTGGGGTTTATTTGTTGGTTAAATTTGAGTACAGTCATACCATAAATATAAGTCAATAGAGCAATTACAACAGAAACTTTTTTCTTTGTTCGATTAAATTAGTGGGTACAATTTTTGGACTATATCCCACATGACATAAAATGAAACTTCTTTGTTAATTGGTAAAATACTTTCGACTCAATGTCCTCCAGAGGCCAAATCTACCTAAACCTAAAAAAACTTTGGTTGGGCGATGGTCGTTATTTAGGGAAAAATTCGCGTACACCAACGAATATCTATCACAAAACACAATCTCACAAGGATGACTTAAGCTATTTGTGTTTCCTAAGGTTTTCTAAGTAAGAGAATTTCTTTGAGTCTGGTTGTCAAAAGTGTTATAAATCTCTTCGTCTGTCGTAAACGTGTCATTATGTACCAGTAGGAAGACTTTTGCATATCCTCTCAGCTTTCTACAACTGCTTAAGCGTTTTCTAAGAGTTGATAAAATTATAAAACGATCATATCGAACATCTGTTACTCTTTGCCTGACCGTATCTTGTCACATGGCATACAATCCTGTCTCGAACAATCGCGACGAAACACGTTGTGTGAAACGTTGTAGATGAAACATGTAACGTTGCCTTCTCCAATCTTGCAGCAATGCTACGATTGCCGTTACACTTTCTAACATTAGCGACATAATAAAAACGTAACACACTGATACAGCAAAATGTAAACTCGTCAATAACACGACATATCACAAAAATAATTTCACAAATTTTTGATTATTAATTTCCCGATACATGTTTCCAGCCAGTGCCGTTCAAGGGGTATTTGCGTAAAGAAAAAACCCCGAGAGGACCACCTCAGTTTTAAGTGAATTAACATTTACTCCACAACTGCTGGCTTGGCCCATTTAGAAAGAAAGATAAGCGCGATTTGCATGCAATCTCTTAAGTTACAAGGATACTTAGCATAATTACCCTAAAGCCTTGCCTCTCCAGATTCAGTAACAAGTTATTAATAATCTCTAGCGAAGTTCCAAAAAAGGGGGCACAAGACTCCACCCAAACTCGACAAAGCTTGAGTTATCGCCGCCTGTTTAACGTTACTGAAAGCCTCCTCTTTATCCAGAAAGATTACCAAGGAGTATTCATTAAATTCTAGGGATTTCTCAATGGGACAAATTAGGGGGTGTAGAGCGGTTTCTAACGATCTCCCTTTACAGCAGGCATATTGAGATGTTGACCACCTAATCGGCTCTAAAGAGCCTCTAATATCAGCTTCTATTTGTCTTTCCAGTATTTGTAATAGAAAAGAGCATAAGCTTATAGTTCTAAGGCCTGAGGGATAGCAATGAGAACTTTTTGCCCCCTTATGTATAAATATTAGGTTTATCTCAATACAGTTCCTGGGAATAGGGTAAAGTTCCAGGCTGCCTCTTCCAACCAGGGTAGAGCCAAGTCAATAGCTTGCTGAACATCCACAGGATAATGCTATCAGATTCAGCCGACTTGTATGGCTTAAGGCTGTTTATTGGCCACACTATCTTCCTGCTGCTAATTACTGCTGACTTTCAATGTGAGAACCCATTATATAGCACTCATTTCAGGCGCAACTTGGAAGCACTCCGGAAAATGGGTTATCAGTAGTAACTAGTTATGATCCAAGATACGGCAGGATAGGACTTGAAGCCAGTACTCTGCGTACCTTCGCAGCCTTTGAGGACTCCTGTATTTTACTACAGTAAAGTATCCAGTATTTTGACACTTCTTATCTCATACTTATATGTTCTGAGGACTTTCTTATAGCAGTCCCAATCTGCAACATTTTATGTTTTCTTGGCTTTTCTGTAAAGGTTTTCGCATTTTTGACGAGAGCTTTGGAACTGTTTCAACCACCAAGGTTACCTTGGTTTGCCCAAAGGTCTAATCAGAGGAGACGCTCCCAACATAACTACTTGAACTGCATCAGATAGCTTGTCTACTAAGTCATCCATCTCCTGTGTAGATACAGGGGGGGTTTGGAACCGGTACTGGCAATAAATTACCTAGAATAGTTCTGGAGGTATCCCAGTAAGTTTTCCTCCTGTTTCTAAAAATAGTTCTTTGTAATTTGTGGCTTCTGTACTCTGTATCCAATTCATACTGAATATAGCAGTGATCAGACAAGGATTTTTCATAAAACACTTTCCAATTCAACAAACTATCGTTAATAAAATCTAAGACAAGTGTGATAGTATGTGATAGTAAGTGTGATGTAACAATTCCTTAAAGACGAAAATTTGCTCTTGTACATTTCTAGATGCCGAAGCGGGTTTTATGTCTGTGAATTGATTGCGTATTCGTGTGATGAATTCGGATTGTGGTTTGTATTTTCTGATTTGAATAAAGTCCGCTGGAAGTCGTATGTATTCTCCATAGACGAGTTCAGCTGCTGTGCTTTGAGAGTCTTCTCGAAAGTTGTTCTTAATTCTTAAACCGAGCCATAATACTATGGGTAGAGATTTTGTCCATTGTTTTTCAGCTACGCATATTATGGCGGCCTTAAAACTTCGATGCCACCATTCTATGATACCGTTGCACGAAGGCTGTAATCCGTTTGCGATGGAATCCCAGAGATTTTGAGAGCTCGGTGAACAGAGTTGACTCGAATTGTGCACCTCTATTGATCACAATGATTGATGATGATGGTATGCCGAATCGGCTGCTTCATATTTTGAGTAGTACCTCCGCTATAGTATCCATTTTGATATCCGCGATAGGGTGGCCTCAGGCCAGCGGGTGTAGCGGTCGATTATAGTTAGGCAGCATGAATTACCTTCTGAAAGTGGTATAGAGGTTCGACAATATCGATATGGATTTCATCGAATCGTTTGCTGGTCGGTGGGTAATTTCCAATTTCGCTTTGCACGTGTCTCTAAATTTTGCATTTTTGAAGAAAAGAGTCATATACTTGTCGACGGAATGGTTTGGGAATGAACGGACGTTGTGTGCCGGTTGAAACGTCACATATGATTTCCTTGTTTGTTCCGAATAATGGAATTTTCACGAACTTTAAAGACGTGTTACTTTCCATGAGTCTTGCGAGATCCACGTCGGTTGTTTGTTCATCCGCGATTGTTGCATAGTCAATGCAATGCTGCTTCCGAGGTGGATTTGGTCGATACGTGATGAAGTGTCTGCGACGACATTGTTGTCTTCGGGGAGGTGATGAATGTCTGACGTGCGTAGTGTGCAATGAAATCCTAGTGGTCTCTTTGCCTTGGTGATGTCTTTTCGGAATTTTGTCGAAATGCATTCGTTAACGGCTTATGATCTGAGAATAAAATGAATTCTGGACCCTCGTTGAAATTTTTGAAATGTTTTATAGCCAAATACGTGGCTAATAATTCTCTGTCGTATGTACTGTAGTGAGTTGCGGTATCGCTTCACTTTCGCGAATGAAAGAAGAGTAGTTGCCAACCTTTTTGGGTAAATTGTTCCAGTACCGCTCTCATTGCGGTGTTTGATGCGTCGACGAGGATAGCGAATTTAGTGTTTGGAACGGGATAAGTCAGCTGAGTGCATTCGGCTAATTTTGATTTGCATAGCTCGAACGCCTTGCTTGGTGGATTCATCGGTCCAATTTATCGGTAACTTGTCCTTTGATGAAGTCGTACAGAATTGTGGTCGTGTGCAGCCTTGGGAAGGAAAATACGATAATAGTTTATCATCCCCAAAAAACCAAGAATACGGTCGGTTGTAGCTGGTCGTGGAAAATTTTCAATTGCTTCCAGCCGCTGTTTGTCGGGTAATATGGCGCCTGCTGAGATGTGAAATCCGAGAAAGGATATTTTGTCCCTGGCGAATTCACATTTGTTCAGGTTGATTACCAATCTCGCGTCCTTTAACTGCTGAAAAACTATACGTAGGTGCTTGATGAGGCGATCAAAAAATCGTCGATGTAGGGGATTACGAAAGCCAATTCTCGAAACATCGAGTGAATTAGCAAATGTCATGCGCGGAAACTCGAACAATCCAAATGGAGTGATGATCGCCGTTTTTTCGATGTCCTTTTCATCGATGGGTATCCGGTGATAGGCACGAACGAGGTCGATCTTTGAAAGTATGGTACATGATTCGAGTTGGTGTGTGAAATCCGTCACAAATAGAATTTGATAACGGTCAGGTTTTTTTTATTTATTTATTTATTTAGTAACAATAATTTTGAACTCTCCATACACTCCATCATAAATACATTATTTTGAGCGTATTAGAGCTCATTCATAATAATATATGAATTCAAGAAGTGGCGTTACAATATTTCGGCCAAAATTACGTCTAATTTGGTGTGTTCATCCATAACATTATACCATTTTTTAAATGCTTGATTTCCCTTCGACCTCCGTATTTGATTTACCCTGCTTTAATTCAACAAGTCACTAACGAAAAACGACATCTGATTTGGACAAGAATCTCTGCTTGGATTCATTTTATAATCCTCGCCATTGTATCTGACTCAACAATCACAACACGGATTTCTATACAGGTTATAGGTTATACAGTGAAGTTTACTTATAACGCCCTCGGATATAACCAAATTTACACTTATGTATAACGTTGGCAATTTGAACTGAATAGTTTTTATTCGTTAACTAAAATTCGTATATTACGGCATTCGGGATGAGACAATGGATTTTTAATTTCGTAGTAAGTGAATTTCACAGTATAAGTATGTACAAATTAAAAATCAAAATTTTAAAAAATTAAAAAGGAAACAAATATTTTTTATTGTCTCGCTGACACGAAAGTCAAAGCCAGAGTCCAGCCAGAGGTTTTGGGCGGATTTTTGAATTATAGCTACTACCACTTGCCACATGAAGTGAGGTGTCCATTCGTTTCCCGGATTGATTGATTCCGTGCTGGTTTTGTTGAAATGGCATGGCTTTATGCATTTTATGCATTTGGATGTTTCGCGATCTGTTCCTTTGAACGCGAGCTACTGCATTGACGAGGGGAGTCAGCGAAATTAGGACTTTGAGATCGTCCATGAGTTAATTTATCTCCAGATTTACCGAATCGACTGAACAGTTCCTCCACTCGTTGTGAAAGGATGCTGATTTGAGCTACCAAATTGTTTGATTGTCTTCCCTGTATTTCGTTTGTCGAAGCCTGTTATATATCGGCTGGTTTCTGCACGTCAACAAATAAAAAATAAAGGTTCACTTACCCTTGGCGCCCGCACTTTGTTACACCAAATTAATTTTACATTAATTATTGTTTAAATTTATATACAAGACATTACAAGTTCTCCCTTCTTGCGGAGAAGCGAAAAGAAAATGAAACTGCTGTTAAATCCCACGGTGGTTGCGTTTGTCGATTGTAACACCGTCTTGGCACTGATTTATTCCCGATGAGTTTGACTTGTAAGCCGTTTATATTTGCTGAAAATATTATTTGTGCTGATAATATACTCCGTTGAATGATAGTGTTATATCGAGATCCACCTTTGCACACGTGTTTTGTGTTTTAGGTTATGTTATGCACGCTTGTGTGCGCGTGGTTGAGAAACTTTATTTTACAATATAACGTATAAAATCGTGTATCATCACGTATATAATCACGTCGAGGTCACCAATGTGGGTATTTTTGTGGCTCAATGTATGTTGACATAGGCCACTACACCACTTTAACCACGCGTTTAGCGCAACGGGTAATTTTCACACCGATTTTGGTTTAAAACAAACCGTGTTTATATCTAATTTCATACTATTTATTACATTAATTAAAGACTTGTAATTCAGTTAAGACAAATAGATAAAATTAATAATAAAATATTTTATTTAAACAAATGAACTCTTATGTCTTTTTATTTTAGATGTGCTTGCCCCGTAGTTTTTATTTAGCGCAAGTTTACTGTCCCAATGTTATATTTTTTGACGTATCAGGCGGACCCAATATACCGCGTAATTGTCGGTTATTGCTTTTTACCAATGAACCGTAAATTGTAACTACAAAATTGTGGAATAGTCTGGAGTCGCCACAAATTAACCACCGTAAGGTTGTATTCTAGATTCAGAACACAATCACAGAGAGCTCAATGGAATATTATTTGCATAAATCTGGTAAGTTCCTTCACACTAAAATTGTTCATTTGCTGGCAGTTATACTATTCATAATACTATTTTAAGCCACGATCACGCACTGATAGTAAGACAATATTAATAAAATCAATATTTTAAAAAACCTTATAAAGGAAAATAAAAACCGTCAAATTCAAATAAAATTAAAATTATTATCGTATCATAAACATTAATCTGTACCAACTTGTGGCACTAGTTGATAATGAAATGTACTTAATCCAAGCACTCTCTCGATAAAAATGACAACTAACACGAAAAGCATCTTCGTGAGGAGACTTTTCGCTAGCCATCTGGTGGTTAATAGCATAATGTAGCATAATTTAGTTTAATCAGAAATTTCTTAGACCATATAATATAATGGACCGCTAGCAATGGCTTTTAACTGTCTCCAACATCTGCAGCACAAAGTAGTCTTGTGATCGATAGGGTAACTATAGCAAGTATAATCAAACTTAGTACCCACAGATGTCTCTACCAAATTAAGTAGACTTGTTTATACCAACAGATGTCACTGCAACTTCAAATATCGTAAATCTTATAAATCTAAATAATAAATCTTATGTTAGAACAAAGTTAAATAAAATTATCCATTTTATAGGTCAATAAAATATTTTTTTGAATTATCGTTTTTTATTTTATTTATATGCAAATTTAAATTTGCAGTGACATCTGTTGGTAATAAATGTATCTACTGAATTTTGTAGTGACATCTGTGGGTACTAATTTTGATTATACATACTTGTTATAGTTACCCTATCGGTCACAAGGCTACTTTGCGCTGCAGATGTTGGAGACAGGCTACTTTACAATTTTATATGGAAACGTCACTTCGCTAGCGGTCCATTATATTATATGGTCTAAGAGAAATTTAGTCGAAAAAATCGACATTTGAAACACAGCATAAGCCTTTATTGTTTAGCCACCATAAATATAAATTTCACTTTTAATTGATTAAGACTTAAGTTGTTGATATTTTTCGAATATTTTTAAGCAACAATCTCAATAATTTAAGGATATATCCGAGAATCACCCTGCGCTCCGTTACTTACGAGAAACGTAGTTTCGCGTTGAATCAACATCTCTGTAGAATAGATGAATATCAGATCAATCAAGATGACATACGCTGATGATAAAGAAATGATTTTTACTAGAGACAGTTTCGTTTTAGGCATCTCAACTCAAGCGAAGCGCTAGAGCGAGAGAGATGCCTTATATCCTGGCTATTGATGTCTGTTAACAAGTATTAAGTCGAAAAGTACTTATCCGATTTTCATAAAACAAAGACAGACTTATAGACCTTGATGAGATAAGAACAAAATGGTATGGCTAAGCTCTTTAGGTGGTCGGGCTCCAAAGTTATAGACGCTTAAAGATTTCCTTTACAATACATTCACGTAAAAAACAAACAAAAAACAATGAAAGTTCATATAGAACCAAAAACGAACAAAAATGTTTATACATGTTAAAAATTTTTTTTTTCCTTTCAATGAATAATAAAAATGATTTTGTATGGATGTATATAAATTAGTGTATATAAACTAGTAAGTAAGGTATATAAAACTACTACACAGTATGTTGTAAATAATGATCACACAAACAATGTTTGAACAATTAGTGTGAACTTTCATTGATAATTAAATGATTTTGTTTGAATGTATATGTATGTATGATCAGGAATACATTTATTAAATTCGTCAAATTTGTTGGTTTGATAGAACCTTCGAGCATAAAGATATATAGAGAGAGTGTAAAATTTAAAATGTATGAAAAGAGAATACGAAAATCGTAAACGCACTTCTGTCAAAAAATTTTTTTTGTTTTTTTGTTTTTTCATGTTTTGTGTTGCATATTTAACATAAAAATAAAGTTAAAAATTTTCAATGAAATATATAAAATGGTTAAATTAATTAAATCTTGTGTGATAAATTGCTTCATTATGAAGCAAATTAATACAAGAAAAATCAATTATAAACCATGTTTAATTAACTTTTTTAGGTAATTGTCAAGTGTATATTTTTTCAAAATATTTTTAATCCCTACGATCTTAATTTAATGCACACGAATGAAAATTAAAAATAATTGTGCAGTTTTAAAGTATACTTCAACCTTATTATGGCCACCCATTTCAATTAAAATCCGTTTTAGTTTTCTATCAAAAAAATTAAAACTAAACTGTTTGTTTACCAAAAATACAAATAAATTACAGTGGCCATTTTGTTTCTTTGATATTTATATAAAAACGTTCATAGCCGGCGAAAGTATTTGTTTGTTTGCGGGTTTTTTTTTCTTTAGTTAAAATGCGTGAAAATGTATGTATCACATTTTATTATTAAACTAAAGATTTTTTTTGTTTCTTGTGACTAAATAGATTTTCTAAGGACAGAAATTTTAGAAAATATACAAATACTGTCAGAAATAAATTAACCACCTTGTAATATTTCAAAATTTATATACGACTATGGCAAAAAATAAAAAAAAGAGAAATCCAAAAAAAAAAATGTGTTTTGACAGAAGTGCTCTAATACCACTGACAGACTAGGGATTAGCTAAGCGCGATTAGTGAAACGAGATTAGCTAATCCACCACAAATCCATATGCGTTGACAGACTAGGGATTAGTTTCTTGCAGAGAAATAAAATATTATTATGGTGATTCGCTGAAATATAGCTAGTAAATCATCTGGACTCATTTTTTAATTCAATATTTCTAGGATTTATACATTAAAACTCACTAGATTTTCTTTTTCATCGAAATTTATTCAGCACAAATTTTTTAAGATGTCATTGATTTTATAACTTCTATCGTAAATTCACGCCACTTGCATTTTCAGCTATGTTTAAATAATTATTTCCCATTGTAGTGCCACTTGTACCATCACTAAATCCAATACAATGAGATAAGCTCGAAAATTTTCGAGGATTAGTGCACTAATCTCGATTAGTGACTAATCCTCAAATAAAACGAGATTAGCTAATCTTCAACTAGACACACTACAGCTAATCTCGAAAAAATCACTAATCGCGCTTAGCTAATCCCTAGTCTGTCAAGGGTATTACGCTCAAAATATATTATCCTACCCGGTTGGATACAGGGTTGCCACTTTACTACAAATGGAGCAGATCTGCTACAATTTTCAAAATTTCAAAATTAAGTGGCCACTTATGTAAATCTGCTACATTTTTAATGCCGAAATATAAATGATTAATTTTGACTCGATAATGATCAAATTATTAGAGACACATTTTAACCCTAAATTTAATTATATGCCATAGTAACATATAACAAATATAACATAATAAGAATATATGCCTTGACTGACCGTGCCTCTTTTTAAGGAAATATTTACGTTTCATATTCATGGCTAACTTCATAAGTTATAAATATACCCCTTTTAGTGAACAATGAAACGCATCTAAGATGACATCAAACAAGTAGCAAATTTATCGCAACAAATCTGTTAATTAAAAATGTAACAGCAACCACTGAACAGAGCTTTCAATCTGTTGTTAATTCTACCAGGCACCGCAAAAAGGCAACTGAATTTGGTTGTGTAATGTACTGCGTGCAGTACATCTTACCATTTTTACAAATGGATTCTTTACCGAAACTAGTTCAAACAACTTACCATGATTCGCAATTGGCTAAAGATTTAAAATGTGAGCGAACTAATTGACACAAATACTAAAGATCCAGAATTTTATTTTACACCAACGACAATGCATTTTGGGATTAGGTTTCAAAATTTCCTAATTTTAGAAGGATTGGAAGAATAATTAACATTAATATCCTTTTATATTTAAATTGCGGCCCTAATCAAACAGAGGTTTGATTTTAATGACGAAAAATTGAAATGATTGAAATATGTATTTAAATATTAATGAGATCGTAACAGGAAGCCTTCCGTTCATCATGCCTTTAATAATCAATTTTCCATTTCACGACTTTGGCTTAGAAACTTTAAATAATCAATTTCGCAGATTGATTGGCAATTTTGAGAGTACTGCAAAATTTTCGGGGGATTTCACCAAATTCTAGATTGAATTGAAACTTTACAAGGATGTCTTGGAAGAGCCTATTTTTAACGATATTTCAAAATACATGCCAATCTATGTTCCCTACCTCATAGTACTGCATCAGCAGAACGGAATTTTCAAAATTTAAATGTAATTAAAACCAACTTAAGAACCAACCTAAACACGACAACTATCGAAAATCTTATGTTTACTAAAGAACTTTTGAAACCATACAAAGCTTGTTGGGAACAGGTGATACACCAGAACTTCTAAAATTTTCAGACAAATTCAAGTATATCGATGGAAAATATCAACTGAAATAAGACTGCAACGCAATACATACAAACTCTCAAATTTTTTATGTGATTTTATGTTCCTTTCGTGTAACATTATGATTATGAATATCAAAATATGTTACACTTACACTTTTTAATTAAAATAAATTGAATTACATATTTATATTAAAATCTATTATTTATTTATAATAAATATTTTGAAATAAGGGCATTATGTTTTACTAAGGCAGGATTTACTCCAAAAAAAGTTAATTTACTCCACTTTTAAGCCACATCTGCTCCGTATTTTTTATGTAAAAGTGGCAACCCCATAGAACACATGTTCAAAAATTTTTTTTCCTTTCAATGAATGAAAATGATTTTGTTTGAATGGATGTATGTATATAAAGTAGTGTATATAAACTAGTAAGTATGCAATGTATATAAACTATTTTTCTGTAAGTGTTACTTATATTTTCTACTGTTTTTGATACAAACTACAATTTAACACTAGAACTACCGACCGGTTAAATGACCGGTTATACATTTATTAAATTCAATTTTTTTAATTATTAATATTTTTGTGGGAATCTGTGTAATGGCTTTTAATATGACAACAAAGTAATTATGTTAAAATTCATCATAAACATCCAAAAACATATTAACATAATAATTAAAAAAATTGAATTCAATAAATGTACAATTCGTCATTTTGACGGGTGGGGCTTTTAGTGTTGAAATTGAAATATGTAAAGATTATACGGGGTTACGAGTTACGACAATAATACTTACAGAAATATGTAGTAAATTTTATGTTGTGTTTATACCGCAAATACTACGGCTTGTATAAAAGCGTTTATTTTTAATTACGATAGCTAAAATATCGTATACGTATTTGCTAAAAAATAAAAAATTTCAATTTATCGTCTTAAATTAAAAATTATCAACGATGAATTGAAATTTTGTATTAAAACTGTTAAAATTTTAAATTCTGTTCTTAGTAAATGCACGATGTCATGGCTATCGTTAATTAAAGTTCTCGACGCTCCTTCTCAATGTGTACCGGCCTTAATGGTATATGTATATGTAGATATTATATAGACGGAATTGTTGAGATGCCGGTAATGCGATTACATCCTGTAATGGGTTTCCTACTTTTTTATAAATACGTTTCTACTGCAAAACATTGGGCAACCCTCAAACAAACATTACCATGTTATGTATAGTTATATAGAATGTCAAATTAAGTGCATCAAAATTCATTAGTCCGTTAATAATGTTTATGAATAAAATAAATATTAAATTAAATTGATTTTCATCCCTCTCGTCAGCATACCATATCCATTTGAGGACATTCATCCCTTATTTAATTTTTTTTTTATTAATTTGACATGTAATTTGTCATATAGGAAACAGAAGAACAAAAATTATTTGACAATCTTAAGTGTACATGACATGTCATTCTGATTTGTGATTATAATCAAAAATCGTGAAGAGATAAAATTACCGCGTTCATAAATTGATTAATGATTGAATTAAATAATAATTAATTAGCTGGATGCCTATGTACAACGATCCTGAGATTTTATAAAAAATACGAAATTTTTTAAAACGTAATCCGTGTGTTTCACATCCAGGTGTCTCACGCCTTTTATTTTATTATAACATATATTAATCACCCCTTTTATTTATTATACAGAGTTTTTAATTGTTGTTCTGATAATAGTGTCCCTAAATTCTAATTTTGCGCATCCAGATCCTTTCTTTATAGAATAGAATTCAAACGAAAATTAATGCTTCTGACACGCCTACAGTGTTTAATAAAATAAAATAAAAACGAACATACATAACAGTTTATACACAGATTTGGAATCATAAATTGATAACAATATGATTTAAGGATCACAAGGAATATAAATTAAGGACATATGCTACCTTTTTGACTTTCGATATATTGTCATATTATACGTATATAGGTACATTGTTTGGCTCGGTGCCTCACTTTTTTCTGTACAATAAATTATTGTTACATTTTTGTGACATTTTCGTTTGTGATGTCGTTTCGATTATTTACTTTTTTGGCAAAATCATACTTTGGTTGCAACAAATCTAACTAACAATTGTTGACAATTATTTTTATTGGGGGGCCGGTTAAATAGTAATGATATTGGTGTTGGTGGTGACTGTGGTTTTAATTGCTGCGGGAATTTTATAATTTTCCCAAAAACATAATACCATAATGAACGCGGCTTTCTTGCCGACAATTCGAATCTACTTGTATATTGGATCACACATGTGTGACAATGTGTATCATTTGATCATTATTTATGAGGCAAATCAAAATTTGTTAATATCCTATTCGATTCCGTTTTTTTTTTGTATGTGTTTGTGTGTCTCTTCGTTGGAGATGTCGTTAATATTTAAATACGGACCTAAAAATAAAAATGGGCATTTCCCGCGACAAAAAATTAATTAACTAGCGCGAGAATTTCATATAAAAATTAATTAGAATTTTTATTTATAGATTAGTTGAGTAAAACTTACCAGTGAATGTGTTTTGTAACAACAACAAAAAAAATCATTTACCGCGATCAATTACCCTAAACTAAACTAATATTATTATCATCGTCACATGTAATATAAAAATTAAAAAAACAAAAAAAACATTTTGGTGATGATGGATAAAATTAGATAAATTAAATTAAATTAAAAGAAAAATTCTTTTAAATTTAATTATCGTTGAAAGGCAATTTAAGATGTTTTAATTATTAATAAGATACTCGCGAGTAATTTTGTAAAACAAACACTGCAATTAATAAAATGGCTGCGCGACAAGATATGCATTGTATTTCAAATTAACAAAATGGCCGATGGATAATTAAATCTCAGCATATTATACATTGTAATATATTTTTAGAATGTGATCGGCGCGCATTTCGGCACAAAATCTTTGATCATAAAATAATACATTTTATTTTTATTGCTCTATCACTTTATCATCCCTCTTCTCATCTTTCGGTGTTGTATGTTATGTATATGTGCGTGTGATGAAATGACATAATTTTTCATAAAATTAATGATCTCGAAACTTTAAGTTAATAAAATTATCGTTAAATCTAACAAATTTTTTTATTTTTTTTTTTTATTTGTGTGCAGATTTGATTTTATGATTTTGTGCGCAAAATTAGCATAATCTTTTAGTAAAAGAGAGTAGATACACATATGTACGTATATATCTTCTTAACGACAAAAGTATTTTCACACATGGTTTAATGTAATTAATTACGGTTTATTTATATTTAGTTTTACAGTTATTTTAGTGATTTTATTTTTAAGTTTATATATAGTTGTACGTTACGGGGGTATATGCGAAAACTGAATTTCCCATTTTTCAAAAATGACTCTCTAATGGATTCAAAACCAGATGCCTCCGCGGTTAGAGTGGTTATGTTATGTGCGCATAACAATGTATTATAGAGTGCGCAATGAAGATATACAAAATATATTTTATTGGAATGAATAATTAGTCTGAATATTTTGAAACGAAATGAATTTGTTAGATAAATGCGTCTGAATAGTTTGGTAGCGAGTAATAAAGAGTTTATATAGCGGCTTAGTTCAACTATATTTATGTAACTAATAAATCATACCGGAATATAAAGCTTCTATACGGTGAACAAAAAGTTCGGATTTAATAGACAAAATGTACAACTCAACAGTCAGTATCAGATTTAAAGAGAGTAAAGAGTAAATGTTCATGGACGGTTCATCTTGCATTTCTAATATTCCAACTCAATAGTTGTTTGGTTTGCCTCATATCAACGGAGAGCTCCCAGAGTTTATTCTTCCATATATGTTCACAATTCCTAACGCAATTCGCTAGATGGCTCTTGGAATAGGTAACGCTAGGCTCGGGCTCGAAGAAAGTGTCATCTGCTCCCATTCTTGCAGAGCAACCACAAAAGGATAACTTTGTTTCCCTACCTAGTTCTTCGAGGTTGTATGTAGCAGCTCCCGGTCAATATAGAATTAAAAACTGAAGCTGCTAATGCAGCCTGGCTGTTTAAGATTAGATGTACAAATCTCGATTTTTCTATGTTTCTTTAAGAAACATTAAACCACACATATCTCGATGGTAAGTATGTCTGCTGAAAAATCGTGGAAGTTTCGAGAACAGGAGGTCAATTCTCGTTCTATGAAAAAGTCGAAGTCCATTTGGTTTCCATCACATCTTTTTCATTTGTATCTATTCACGCAACAACAATATGCGATTCTCGTTATCCGAATCATGAAAAACGCTGAATAAGTGTTTTTTAAAGTAAGCCACCCTGCAATCACACATTTTATCGAGTTTCATATACTTATGTACAGGGTGTGGAAAAAGTATGGAAACCCTTAAAAATCTCGCGGAGTTTGGGCAAAAAAAAATAAGCAATGTTTATTCTTAGGTAATTTTCAACAAAGAATTTAATAGTGAGCTTGGTTATGACCTTGACCTTCATCTTCAAGGTCATATTGAGGTCAAGATCATTTTTTATAGGGCAACTCCTGTTTTTGACATCGGATTCGAATAGAGCGATCAATTGTACGTTCGAATATGTATTTTCCATGACGTCCCAAGGTCACCTGAAGGAATATATTTTAGTTACAATGCTTATGATTTGCTACGAAAATTAAAAAAATTAATTCTTTATTTTTAAAATTTATATTTTTTGTTTTTATAATTTTCATAGCAACACAACCACTATTACAATGTTCTATTATTTATGATTTTCTTTTAATTTTCATGGTGACTTTAGGAGGTCATAGAAAATACATATTCGGACCTGTAAATGACCTTTAACAGGAAGGTCAAGATCACAACCAAGCTCACCATTAAATTCCTTGTTGAAAATTACCTAAAAATAAACATTGCTTATTTTTTTTTTACTGATCACCGCGAAATTTTTAAGGGTTTCCATACTTTTTCCTCACCCTGTATATTTGCGCTAGACGATACAACAAATCCGATTTCTAAAATAAATAATTATTTTGGAATAAATATGACATTAGCTGAATAATTTTCGCTTCCATATTTTAGAAATGTTCATTGACCGTCCGAATACCGAAATCATTTCGACATAATAAATTTGACAGCTTAATAAACTAAAATTCAAATTATTTCTTAAACGTTCACTTAATAATCTTTTAATTAATTATTTTAATTATAAATAATTATTTAATAATCTAATTTTATCCAAATGTATTGGTGTTTATTTTAATGTCAGCGTATTAATGCTTAATGAGGAGATCGCGGAACATCCTACCAATTAAGCGTATTTTGTTGACCAAAATTAAATTCGAATTATTTTTTGTTTATTTGTTTCCCAAGAAAATAACCAATTTGCTTTAATTGGCAAAAGCCAACTTTTCGAAATAAAATATAAATTTAATATGTAATATGACCTGGTGGCAGGTATCATAACCAAAAATTAGAATTGGGTTTAATTTAACCCAATATTTTTTTGGGTTAACGTTATTCTTGCGAGGGTTTATCCTATGCAATTGTTGTTGTAAATTTTTCAAGGAAATACGCTTAATGGAACTATTAAACTCACAGGGAAATCAAAATTGTTACATGTATTTGTTTTGAAATTTTAAAAAGTTTTAATTGTAGCGACCAATAATTTATTCTGCGGTATTAAATAATTATATGGTAAACTCTATCTTGTCATATGACGATGCTATGACAAGGATGCATTTGAGGATTTCTTCAAAATCGTTTATTGGAATAGCTAAATTCTTGCCAAACAAGAGCCATGGCTGGGGACCTGAAATGGAGCTGTTACTCTTCTTATTATGGCTTGCATGCGGCACTAGTTACCACGTGATTGATGCAGCAATGGATATACCAAGATCCACTATTTGTGACATAGTCCAAAACTATTGAAATTGCCTACAGTGCATGAACTTGATAGTATGACGACATAAGTTTTTTACAAGGAGTGGTGGATTTACAAACCACAAATGAACCCATCGAAGATGAAATTGCCATTGCTTCAAACGGTGATGAACAAAATGGAATCCAGTTCAGAGAGGAACTCTTCAATATATGTATAAACACTCAATACAAATAAAAAAAATTATATTTTATTATTCAATAAAAAGAAAATCAAATTTTTAATGTTAATTCCGTCTTTAATTTACTTTTAATTTACTCAAACAGAAACAATACAAAGTACAATGGCCATTAAATAGTATAATAACTTTGTTTTTTTCTAATGTAGCAGCTGCTCAATCCTCCAACCGGCATAAAAACAGAAAATGGTGAACTCACTTCTTATGGTGCTGGTTTACATACCATAAACCAGCCTTTGGTAATAAGCAGCCTACGTGGGGCATACTTTTATAACCCTGAAAACTCCTTTACTGGAACCGATTCACAGCCAAGTACTTCAGATACTATACACCAGGCATTAAAAAGCAAGGTGTCAAATGTTTCTTAAAATTTTTAGAGGTATTCTCCCAGTTTGTTGGCATTTCCTTCAAGAAAAATGAAACATTTCACCCCTATTAAGATTTTTGTTTGATGAGGGCGTCGTTGTCGATCCTTGCTTGGATAAGGCGCCTTATTTCGTCATCATTCACCAAAACAAAAAAAAATATGAAAACATAACCTATTTTTGTAGTATAGATATTTCTTACTTCTGTTAAATTTATTTTCGGACATTTTATTTATTTTTGATGTTATTTATTTTTATGATTATATTATTATTATTATTACTTGAGGGCCATGTGGGTGTTCAAGCCACCTCGCACTGCGACCTAACAGATCTTTTGTGCATCAAGCCCTACTTAATTATCCGTCCAGTCAATATTCAGGCTCTTAATGAACCTGATAATACTGCCGAACGGTACGTGATAGATACTATCTGGGCTCATTGCTCTCCCTCCTAGATGTAATAACATTTACTTCGGCTAGAAAAGCGGTAGCATTGGGACTCAAGGACTTCGAAAGGGCAGACCCACTCCCGTATATTCCTACCCGTACCCCGTCTACCGTTTTGATTTTACTCTTGCGAGTTGCTGGGGACATACTATCTGGGCTCATTGCTCTCCCTCCTAGATGTAATAACATTTACTTCTGCTAGAAAAGCGGTAGCATTGAGACTTAAGGACTTCGAGAAGGCAGATCCACTCCCGTGTATTCCTACCCATGTCTCGTCTACCGTTTTGATTTTACTCTTGCAAGTTGCTGGGAATAAAAAGTCGCCTGTAGGTCACCCAGCTTTACTACAGGAAGGCTAAATAAAACTGGAGGGTGCCTGGTATCCAGAGTCCGCATATATGGACTGATTAACCTATCAGCCATTCATCCTTCGGCATATGCTGTTCCACCTTAGATTAGGAATTTTTTGTCAAGGTTTTCTTCTTTAGCGCCGTACTTTAGCCTGTCACAAAAGGCCACATTCTGCCTAATGGTTACAGTTACCGGTGGTTACCGCGAGGAGGCAGTACTTATACTTGCGCCTACTGGAAGGTTACGGAGCTGGTAGATAATCTACAAACTTTGCCCCCCCCCCCCCTCCAATAGACGCCGAACCACCTATGATTGTATTAGTTCGATTATTAAAATTAAATCAAATTGAATTAAATTTTACATTTTATCACACGCGATTTTTACATCACACACCGACCTCAATGAAATACACAATTGCACAACAAAACAAAAACTATTTCGGAAAAGTCAAAATTATATCACCTTGCTGCTGTAATAATTTGGTTGCATACAGAACAACGTCATATTTATTCCAGAATAATTTTTATTTTAGAAATCGGACACGTCCTTAGTAGATTAAAGCGATTGTTTTCATCATTGTCTGTCAAAATATAAAATAAATTATAAAAATGACCAAATTATTTTGAAAACTTAACTAAATTAATTATTTGGAGAGTTTTCTTAAATAAACAGAATAGTTTTTAATAAATTTACTTGTAAATTAATTTTAAAGTGAATCAACTTAAAGTTTCAATGCATATTAAATAGTAAAAATACAAATTTATTTTTTTAAAATTTTATTTCTACATTTATGATGTTCACTGCCAAAATGGTCGGTGAGAAAGTTTTATTCATATGAAACGAATTTGACGTTTTTATTTCATTCTCAAGAAACATGAATCGGAAATGTGTATTTCTCACTGAAAATACTTTTCACGGAACGAGAATTGACCCTCTGGGGGTCAATTCTTGTTCTGTGAAAAGTACAATGAAAAGTATTTTCAGTGAGAAATACAGGGGTGAGATTCCAGAAGGTGATCGGTGATTATTCTTTTGGTGATAGCAAAAAGTGATCACCACAGGGGTGATCACCACCTAAATTGGTATTTTATAAAGTGATCACTAAAAAATTGTACTAAAAGTACTAAACGTGATGTATCAGGCAACAAAAACACTTGAAAAGTCAATAAAATGTCAACTTTTTAAATGTAACCGAAATTAAAATTTTTAAGGCTTTTAACAACGATTAGTAGAAATGTTAATTTGACTGGGTCGAAATAAAATTGAACATATAATAATAATAATAATAAATTATTAATGTACCTCATTCGACATATCCGCGCGGGGTGGAACAGTTGAGAGAAAGACTTAACCATATCTTAAACGGACAATTCTTTTTTTTAATAAAATAATAATTAGGTAGAAATATTTATTTATGTCGTTTACGATTGACCACAAAAAACTAAACTCGGTGCAAAAAAAACTAAACTCGATATAATACAAAAATAGTAATCGAAAATGACATTAGTCTTGGTGGCTTCGCTATAATTTTATTAAACATTAAAATTACATATTCAAAATTTAAAATACTCTATGCCATTCAACTGATTTTATTTAAGGACCGTTTGCGTTAAAACTTGTTTTTTATTAACATTTTTGTGATTTGTTTTGCTTTAAATTTAAATATATAATATTAATAAAATAATGAAATATTCATAAATAACCCATTTTCTATAAATAAATCATAAAATAATTTTTTGTAGGTTGTTCTCTGGTTGGTGATAATGAAAGTGATAGCTAAAACACAATCACTAAAAAGTGATCACCAAAAGGTGATAATTGTGGTGATAATCACCATACGGCATGTCAATTTTGAAAAAGTGATAGGTGACTATCACTTATCACCTTATGAAATCCCACCCCAGATTTCCGATTCATATTTCATGAGAAGGAAAAAAATGACGTCAAAATCTTCTCATATGAAAAAAACTTTTTCACCGAGTATTTTGGTCGTGGGAATATAAATGAATATGGAAATTCAGTTTTATAACACCTAAATTTGCAATTTTAATGTTAAATGTGCAACCAAACTATAATACTAGTCACTTTAAAACTAATTTATAAGCAAATTTATTAAACAAATTTCAATTCATTTAAGAAAAATCCCTAAATAATTAGTTTCGTTTAGTTTAAATAAAATTTGACCATTTTAGTAATTTATTTTATATTTTGACAAGCAATGACGAAAACTGGTTTAACTCTCTATTTACCTCTCTTTGAGAGAGTGATTAAATCTAATTACAAATTATAATCTCTTTTATCATTTATTTAGCTACTATTTGCACCATTTACCTAGCGCACCTAGCGGAAATATATATGAAAGTTGATAAAATATGTTTTGCTGTGTAGTATTCAGCGTATTTTCATCGTTCTTTTTCATTTGGACAACGAGAATCGCATATTGCTGTTGCGTGAAAAGATACTAATGCGAAAGACTTGATGGAAACCAAATGGAAAGATTTTTTTCATTCCATTTTTTCATAGAACGAGAATTGACCCCAGGTCAAATTATTCCTGCACCACTGTCTACATTAGTTTCTAGCCCGCCAATGTACTATGAGGAAGCATATATCTCATTTTTTCGGGAAGCATGCCTCTCCATCAGACTGCTCCAACCGTGGTTCGGATGCGTCGACCATCATTGATAATTGTGTTGACGCTGACGGGTGGACCACCAGAGTCACTTCGCTCAGCTGCTTCTTTCTTAACTTGAACGCTTTCTCAGCTCCTCCGTCCACTCGATCATTCTCGTGTTGGTTTATTGACCGCCTCTGAGGTATTTTTCCAGTATTGATTGGATTCGGCACGCTTTGGAAGTGAACATCGTGTAAAAGTTGACGATTCCCAAAAAGCGACGCAGATGGTTTATCGTTTGTGGTAAGAAAATTTTTTGAATTTCCTCGATGCACTCTGGAAACGATTTTATCCTCCCTCTAGAAAATAATTTTGTATTTTATTGATTAATTACTAACCCGTTTTCATTCGCTCGGAAGAAAATTTCTTGGGTCATTCGGCCCTATGGCAGCCTTGTGATAATAGGAGTATGTATATACATAGGTATTTTCATGGTACATTCATTTTATTGTTCTTAGATCTCTTAATCTTATTATTCCTTGATCTGAACGCTCAGACCATGTTTTATACGTTAGAGTGAAGAAAAATTCTATTTAGACGAATAAAATAATTTCATTGTGATTTACTGATGCCAAATATACTCCTAACGATTTACTACAAAATTATAAAGACTATGTACCTATATATATCTATATAGCATACAAATATGTTCCATTTATATTGATATAATAAGACTTGGTTTTGGTGTAATACTTATTATGTAAAAATAATTTTCACTAGATAAGGAACACAAAATATAAACAACCAAAATTAATGCAATATTTTTATCGATACAATATTCAAACATAATAAAATACATAAATTCATAAGAAATTAATTTATATTTGATAAAAAACTTTACAAAATATTCTTAAAACAACAAATTTAAAAAATTATATTTCTAAAAAGAAAACAAAAAAAAATCGGCCCTTCGACCCATTTGGTCCTTCGGCATTCGGCCCTTCGACATTCGGCCCTTCAACGTTCGGCCATTCGACATTCGGCCCTTCGCCACATTCGGCCCTTTGAAATTCGGCGTCCGAAGTATCACTACTTCAAATATATTTTGATTTTTTTGCAGCTGTGTTCGATTTTATTATAAGATTTCCTATGAAAAGTGAAACAAAAAATCTAAACCTGTGGAACTTGGTACGTGTGGGTTACCTAAGTTCCAACGATAATTTTGATTAATGGAAAAAAACTTGGAACTTATGAATGATTTCAATTTTGTTATACTTGGGCCTTCGACATTCGGCCTTTGACATTATTCCGAAAAAAGATTACCAGATTACCATTGAATACGGACCAGGAAAGTCGAACGTTATCGCGGATACCCTTTCCCGACTCCCATGTGAACTGACCGAAGAGTGTGGAATATGTTCAATACAGGTCGATCTTTCGTCCGGTAGTCCTTCTAAACTTCGTCGGAATCAGTTGAACGATTCGGAGATTAGTAAGATCATTGAGTGTTTCGAAACAGTCGACCGAGGTTATCTCATGTCCATGGGAATACTGTATCGGTATCTACCTGAGCCGGAGTCGGAGGACCCGCAGTTCGTGATCCCGGTAGCTAATCGTTCAGAGGTTATGAAGGTTTTCTATGATGATCCGACAGCCGGTCACTATGGAGTGGAACGAACTTACAATATCAGGAAAATAATATTGGCTGGGGATGCGAACCTATATCGCTTCATAAATAAAGGATTGCCCCGAATTCCAGCGATATAAACCGACGAAATTAAAACCAGCTGGACTTCTAAGAACCCCGGTGATGAATCAGAGATTTAAGGTGATTTCGATCGATTTATTTGGTCCATTGGTGGAAAGTGAAGTGGGGAATCGTTGGGTGTTCATAGTGGAGGATACAGCTTCCCGTTGGGTTGAACTGTATATGCACTGAAAGCTGCTACAGCTGAAACTTGTACTACGATATTAGTTAATGTTTTTTTCCTTCGTTTCGGTATTTTACGTCGCGTGTTGCCCCAGTCAATTTGTCAGCTCCATTATGCAGAAGGTCATGTATTGTCTAGATATCCATCAATCGTTAACACCAGTCTATCACCCGGCAGCTAATCCCGTAGAACGTAGGAATCGAGATTTGAAAACTCAGATTTCCATCCTGGTGGGTGATGACCATCGAAGTTGGCCGAAATATTTTCCGCTATTCGTTTCGCCATGAATACCACCTTCTGCGAAAGAAAAGTGATAGAAAGAAAAATGATAATTTTATACCCGAAATCAGTTCGTACCCTTTGAAAATCGGAGATACCATCGGAAAAGCTCGGGAGGTTCATGAAAGGAAACAAGATGTTAGAAAATCATACGTTGATTCGCATCGTAGGAACCAAACATTTAAGGTTGGAGACACGGTCTTGGTAAGAACGCATCCTCATAGCGATGCTACCTGAGGAATAATGTCCAAGTTCGCACCACGTCGTGATGACCCCCCTATATAATCCGGGTCATGAAATCTCCAACTACCTATTTTGTTGAAGCTTACCTAGAGTTTACCATGCTTCCATGCCCACTCCTACTAATGAGTCCGGGAACGACTCGCCTATTCGATCAGTAGGACGACCCCTTCCTTGTCAAAACCTAAGACGTCTCAGGGTAACCCAGAGGTTGACGATTTATGTGCCAGCGTGTCTCTCCCCTCTGAAATTCATTCCCTGGATGAGCCTCATCAGATGACTTGTGGTCCACCTATCGGGGAATACGAAACCTACTGGCTTTAATTTGAATAAGCCATTTTATATAAATGAAATACAAAAATTAAAAAAAACAAAGTATACAAAGTGTTCATATTTTATTAATGTCGATTGATTCGGTAAAACGGAAAGTTATAAAATACTGCAACACTACATGGGATTTTTTTATTTGATCTGAATTGACATTTTAAATGTCACTGTTCTAAAATTACATTTAAATTATTTAAAATAATTTAAAAATCACTTTGAAAACGTTTAAAACCTTTTGTTATATACTTTATAAGTTTATATACATTATATACTTTAACAGTATCAAAAACTGTCAGTTCAACTAAATTAAACTTTACATGTTTAACTCAATATACAAACTGACTCAACCAACCAAATTAAAGTTACGAGTTAGTGTACGTTTCGACAGCAAAGCTCGTTGCTATTTTTGCAACGCTCTTCACACGGATAGTATACATATGCAAAAAAAATGTGTATCGACACAAAATTTGTAACCCACACAAATAAAAATAACATTCAAAATAACAACCAAAAAGTACTAATGCATAGATGTTTTTTGGTTGTTATTTTTACATTAGTACTAAAATACAAAATTTCCCCTACGAAATTATTGAACCACCCTATAATGTAAACACATTTTTATTTTGACGTTTGTTGAATGTTTTAATTATACGACATGTAGAATATTATTTGTTCATTTTGAACAGGTTTAAGGAATTTTAGGATTGAGCATGACCATCTGTAACAGATAAAATGTGATTCGTGATAATTAAATCGCATTTTGGCGAGCTGTGCGCCAAAATTCGTGGTGATTACCCAAATGCCTAGATCGAAAATATTTCAAAATGCCAACATGGCGGCTGATGATGCCAAATGCATATATGCCAAAATGGCGGCTCAAAGTTATAATTAAAATATTAATTATAGATATTTTTAAAGTATTCTAATGAATTTTAAATTAATATCATAAATTCAGAATATAGTCGAAAATTACGTCCTTGATACAACTCTCTTTCTTCGTGGGATCCTCAAGCATTTTTCAAGCAGCAATTCTACTCAACCTTAAACTTGCCATTCATTTACAACCAGTTTCAAAATTGTATCAAACGTCAAAAAGTAGAAATACATATCCAAATGAAATACCCATACAACCATACAAAAAAATATTTCCCGTTGTTAAAATAACAACGAGATATGCGGTCGAAACTAAGACTTAAGACCGTACTCAGACTACTTTCAGCCAGATAACATGTTGAATTTAACTCAGACGTTTTCAGTCAGATCCGGTTTAACATGTATCTTTAATAATAGCTTGAACCTCTCCCTTTTTTAATTATTTGTTAATTTGGTTTACAAATTTATATGATTAATTTTTAAACTTTTTTCACGACCCTACATCTGACACAATGTAAGATGTAACGACTGATTAAAATAAACAAACGATTGTATTAACGTTATAATGGCGAATTCTTTGGGACCAAATAAACTGAACTAAATTATTTTCTACTATGGCGAGATCCGTTTTTTATGTATTTCAATCAGTTTTTTAGTCCCAACGAATTCAGCAAAATTCAAATTCAAAAATACGAAATACGACAAGTTTGTACTACGTGTTAGGTCGTATTAATAAAACTTAAGCGAAAATAGAAAACTAAATAGAATACATAATGTGTTAACTATCAGTTTAGTGTTGCACTTACACAGATTTATTATTTAAGAAATTTGTTATGTATTTAATTAAGAAAATTTTGAGAATATTCCGAATTACAAAATCATTTTTTCCCTACTCCGCAAAATGCACCATCTATATTAAAACACAAGAACCATAAATCCGTTTATCGATAATGCAGTTCCGTTATACCTGTTGTTTTTTTATTTTCACAATTTTGACAGATCCAATTTTATTTTATTTTTTTATGTTCATTTTTCAAAGTACTGTCACATTATCAAGACAAACATTTTTTTTTTTATTATTTATTTATGTATTTACCAATTAAAAAAAAAATACTAACTCTTTAAACAAAACCTAAGATAAAAATTAAACATAAATTATGTTTAAAGTACATTATGTGAATATATATAATAGATAAGTGTTTTTTAATTTGTAACATAATAGTTTCTAGTGTAATGAGTGTGCCATACACAAAACCCCGACTACGTGAATTCGGACTATGTAGTAGTCTTTAGAATTTTTACATTCAAATTTGTTTACTGTTGTGATTAATTAATATTAATAATTATAAATAGTAAATATACCTATTATAATATAAAATGTTTATACGTAGTTTGCGACGTAATTTTTATTCAAAATTTATACTATTTTCTATCGTGATTATATGTTTTTTATTCTACTTTAAATTTATAACAATAAATAGGGACACAAATAGCCGGAATAATAGTAATAATAATGATATAAATGAAATTAGTGGTATTGATGATATTAATAGATATGAGAAATTAATTCGTAATGATTTTAAGAAACAAGTTCCTAAGCTGGGTGATAATGGTGAATCGGTAACATTGTCGGGTGAATCAAAAGAATTGGGTGATAAAAAATTAGCAGTAATTGCTCTCAATGAAGAGCTAAGTGAACACTTAAGTTATAATCGTACGACACCGGATGCTCGGAATCCGTTGTGCCGAAACGAGGTATACGATTTGAGTGGCCTACCAACGGCCACTGTAATTATCATATTTTTTAATGAACCATATAGTGTACTTATACGTACGGTGCATAGTGTATTGAATACGGGTGATAAAAAAATTATCAAAGAAATAATTCTTGTTGACGATGACAGCAACAATGAGGAGCTTAAGGATAAATTAGATTACTACATTGAAACGCGGTTTCCAAAAGGTGTTGTTAAATTGATACGATTAAAGAACAGGTATGTGTAAAAAAAATTATCTTGCTTACTTATTACTTACAAACTATGTCATTTAAATATTTATGTTGTGTGTGTGTGCGCTCTAGATCACTGGTAAGTAAGTTTATTGAACTACTCTGATAATACCATTCACCACAACGATTTATTTTTAATGCGACCATATTTTTATGAGACACATATTGTAACGGAAAGATCATTAATTTTCTTGTTGCCTTTTGTTTTCGCACCATCAAACAGGTGTTTGTACAAAATTTGTTATCTTTAATCTGATTGTAACGAACTTGTCTTAAATCTCCGATTCCAATCAAAATTTTGTATGCTCGACCAAAGTATGTAATTTGAGATGGTTGATTGAGATTGTAACTTGAGTGTTAATATTGCTTAAATTCGTGAAGAAAGGGTGATAACCGCAAAAGTTAATTATAAACTCAATTTCTCAACAAAATAGATTGGTGATCCTATTTTTAATTTTAAACAATGTAAAAGCGTTCATGTTTTGCATCGAATGCACTTCGAATTCAAAAATTCAGTGAGAAAATTAACAACTTTATCTATTAATTCATTTGGACTGTTGACGATATTACATAAATCATTCGTAAATTCAATTTGGCCAGTTAAACAATCAATTGAGTGAGTGCCTTCCCCTTCATCAATTTGTAAGAATTTTCGGGCAAAATATCTCGCTTCTTTATCATTGGCAAGTTGAACTCTCATATTTGTACTTAATTGTACTTTCTTTACTAGGCCAGAGAAATGATTGCTTCAAAAATGTTTTGATTACATCTGCTGGAGTTGTGAAGGCTCTTTGGAATCCCAAATGATTACGTTACACTGTTTTAGAAGTTCACCTCATCCAGATGCTCTTGATACATTACAAACTGGAAATTCTTGTTCTGCAACATTTAATAGCAGTTTCAAAGCAGAATGAGCAGATCGTTCTTGCATTAATGTTGTCACAATTCCAGATGATGCCAATGCAAGCGCGATCCCCGTTTTAACGCGTATTTCCGGTGCCTCCTGGTGCATCCAAATAGATTACTCCACCAATGATCCATGGTGAAATCATGAGCTTCATTGAATAGCTCTTCATTGAACTCGATATTTAATTCCGGATGAACTAGTTGCACCTGATGCAATACGTCATAGCTCATATTTGCTTAGAATTTCTTCTGACATGCTTCTCTGTGAAACATTCGGAGATAGAAGCAATCAGCGTTTTTTGGATGCACCGTGTACACTCATCCCAATGCGTCACTTTTGAAGATTCCTTCGTGACCTTCGACTGGCGCTCCTTCCTTTCTTCATTGAAAGATCCACTGCCTACTCTCTGTCTCTCTCTCTCTCTCTCTCTCTGTCTGCAGTTTCTCTTGTAAAATACATTCGTTGACTATTTTCTAAATGCACTGCCAAATGAACAACTGCCGGTTCTCGATCTTGTATTGGGAAACCCAATATTCGCCAAACCGCTTCATAACTATTTATATATCTGCCCATTTGATAAGTACTGAAGTATTTGTTTTCTCTAGTTATTGCGAATATAGCCACATCACTGCCTTTGTTAACCTATTTATTTGCACGCATTTGATTTCACTGAGTTACCAGTACTACACATTGTGCACAATGTTTGTGCTTGAAACATTTTTGAGAGAAGCGTATTGTATGGCACCACCCATTGATTATATACTTCTATCTCTTGGTTACTTCGCATTCGTATTTTGGCAGTGAAACCACCATTTTCCGAAGATATACACTTGCAAAATTTTATGAGATTCGTTTGGCAATGGTAACAATGATCCCACTTTATGATAGACTTGTCCTTTAATCGGAAATACGGTATTCAATTGACCTTTTTCACTGCTCGTCGAAGTAGCCCGAAATGTGTCCTTTGAAAGCAAGCATTGTACGCTCTCATATTTTCTAGAAAATGTTTTGATTCTGAAGTTTCTCCAGTCAAGTATGAAATAATTCTGGTGGAGGCACTTCCAATGGTGTTAATCGAATTTTTCCACTCGTGCAACAACACATTCCGGGTGTTTCTCTACTGAATTTTTTAGCAAAGCTTCGCCAAACTGTAATTTGTACATCTTCTGATTCGCACTTCTCGACTCGTACTCTAATTTTTGGTTCATTCGCTTGCGATCGTTGTCTTTCATGAAATTCACTCATTGTAACTCTGCTTAGTTCATTTCATAATCTTGTTTCTGCAGCAGTTTCTCTATGTCTGCTTGCTGCTTGCTATGTTTCATTTCTTCGCTGTCCTATCTGTTTCGAACTTTTCGATTCACCACTGGCAAGATCTTGTTTTCTTAGTGAGTGATCTTCCAGTCCATACTGGATGGTGTTTGGATTTACTTCCGATTCATGATTAAAATTGGGCACCACATATTGGTTAAGAGCTCTTTTCAACAAACTTTGTCCGTCTCTAATGACAGTGACCCGAATTCAGACCGAATACTAGCACTGTGATTGAGAAAGATTTCATGTAAATTTAATGCATCACTTACTAATTCTTCAGTGAAGTTGTCAGGATCGTGTCCTATATCGTACCGATGGACGTTTGACCGCTGGTTTTATGCTTTTTCGTACGTAGCCACACTATCATGCAATAAATTCAAAACCTTGGGGATTTTGTGCTTGGGTATTTTATTAATGGATATTTTATACCCTACAGAAAAATATAAAACCAAACAAACAAAAAAAAAAATCTCGGGATTTGACAAAAGACCGGGATCCCAAGATTTCAACGGGATTTCGGGGTTGACAAAAAGACTGAGATCAAGGGATTTGAAAAAAAATCCCGGATTCCGGGGTTGCACTCCCTACTTCCAACCTGTCGGAAAACAGGTTTTGCTTACTTCGATACTGGAAACATTCATAAAATAAAAACACGATTTCCAGTTGTCGAATTAACAGAGTGTATAAGAAATCGATTTGGTATAGCTGCTTGGAAGTATTTATCAAAATGATTTGAGAACTCAGTACCTGAAAAATCAGACACGGCAGTCCGCTGGCTTTTTGAAAGACTATATTTTTGGAAATTCCTCCATAAAATCCTATGGGGTGGGTCCACATTAAACACATTACTTTTAAAATACTGGAGTTTAGCTACTTTAACCATTTCATTAACCTTATTCCTGTACTTCTTATAATGACTAAATGAAATGAGATTTTTATTTGGTCTCCATGTTTCATGAAGAAAACCTCTAATAAATATAAATTAATCCAAAATAATTTCGCGGATCTCGGAAAATCTCAAATATTGAAGAAAAATGTCATTTTTATAATTCAACACTCTCCAAACTTTCTAAACTGTAAGTACATTAACGCTTTGTAAATCTGGAAATTTTAAAGAAAAGCTCGATAAATCATTAATTTTGTAATAAGATACAACTAGACCCCATGCAAATTTCGAGAAGCACGAGTAATCTCGAAAAGCTCGTATAATCTTAGAATTCTAGAATAATCTCGAAATTCACAAAAAATTTCGAAATATTTCAAAAAACACTATAAACTTAAAACCGTAAAATAATCTTAGAAAATCATGGAATCTCGAATAATCTCGAAACATCAAAAGTAATTTATTCAAAGTAATGTTCATCGCTGCTAGATACACATTTCCTCCATCTTTCGAATAATTTGTAAATACCATCCCAATAAAACTTTTTTCTTTTGAGAAAACCATTTAGAGACCAAATTTTACAATTCATCGTACGATTTGAAGTGCTACTCAGCAAGTGTGTTTGCCGTCGATCGAAATAAGTGGTAATCTACTGGAGCAAGATCCGGTGAATACGGCGGGTGGGATAAAATTTCCCAGGCAAGATCCTTTAACGTGTCTTTAACTGTTTTTGAAGTGTGTGGTGGTTCATTGATTATTTGGTGAAAGCGTGGTTCAAATTGATTATTTGTTGTCGGTAGCATTTGGGCCAGTGACAATTCTACAAAAAAGACTTTCTTTTATAACGTTGAACCAACATTACACAGATGATTTTTCGGTTTTCCATTTGTCTTTCGTTCAGTTGATGTGGCATCCATTTTTCTTCCTTTATCTTTCCAATTGCAAGTAAGCGATCGGCAATTAGCAGTTGTTGGTTTTCAAACCTTTCCGGTTGATCTGCGGGCGTTCTTTGTCTCTCACTTGAAAATCACTACTTTTGAAGCGTTTAAACCAGCGTTCACAAGTATCTTGTGATGAGGCGTGTTTACCATAAGCTTCTCGAAGAATACGATAACTTTCAGCAACGTTTTTCTTTAATTTGAAATAATGAATTAAATCTTCTCGCAAATGCTGTTTTTGTGGCACGAAATTTGACATTTTCAGCGCAAACATATCTGTAATATGAACACCTCACAAAAATTTGGCAGATGAAGCCTTAAAGCTGGCTGTCAATGAAACAAAATGACAGTCGATTCGCATATATGTATATCAACACATGTGTAACTCCATCTAATGAAAATAAAATTCCGCATAAGTAACCAGTAAACCTAATATATTTCAATCCAAAATTCCAAAATAAACTCTAATAATATTAGAAAATCTACAAAATCTCGAATAATGTCTAAATACATAACACTGATCGGATGACAAACCTCTAAGTTTAGAAACCTTGAAAAATCACTAGAACCTTGAAACCTCCTATGTACCTGTTGTAAGTCGGTAACATAACGTTAGGTTAGGTTATAGTGGCTGTTCTAAGGACCGGCATAGACCCAAAAATGGTCGGTCCGTAGCCATACCACATAACAAATTTTCGTCCATCTTATTGAGTTCCGCTAGGTCGCTGAGGAGGAACTCTCTAAAAATTCCCATCTGCTCGTAATCAATCGAGGATGCTCCTAATCTCCGCGCATGTTCACCTATAAGATAGGGTCCCGTAACAACCCCCGCGATCACACTAATATGGCAACGCCAAAGTGTTAACAGCTGTCCAGTTCTTGCCTGATCTTAGTTTGGCCAAAACTGCCTAGTTATAACACACGCGGAACCATTGGACCATCTATAGCTCGTTGCTCTCCTACCTTCTTCCCGAAACAAAAGGCGAGTGGAATTTCAACATCTATCCTACTTGGTAAAGTGAGGCAATTTGTACCTTGCCGAGCGAATTCATCTGCCTTTTCATTAATCGCAACACGGAAGTGCCCTGGAACCCACGTTAACTGGATGTTGAACTGATCTGCCATCTCGTTAAGAGATAAAAAACAACTCTGGGTTACCTTCGACGTAAGGAATAAAATCGTGGTGTTTTTTAATAACGGCCTGACAGTCCGTAAAAATGCGAATATCCCTTATAGATACTAAATTAAACATACCTCAACCAATCTATGGCCTCCATTATCGCGATTAATTCAGCCTGAAAAACGTTGGAATAATCCGGGAGACGAAATGAGCGGTTCACATTTAGTTCTTCTCTTCTTCCGCTGGCGCTACATCCCATGAAGTGATTTGACCGCCTCAACGATGCTCCTCCAAATAATTCGATCCGCCGCAAGAGAACGCCAGACACGGTGACCGAGTATGTAGGTCCCTTTTAACATCGTTCATCCATCGGGTAGGTGGATTTCCACAAGGTCCCACTTTCGTTGGTGCCGTTCAAGCCATCTTAGCCTTGACGATTTTATGAATCCGATGATGTTGACTTTATCGAGATTATTTCTGATTCGTGATTCATTCGCATTCTGTTCGTGGCTCCCTCTTTAATGGGACCGAGAATTCTTTTTATGATCTTACGCTCAGTTACAGCGATTTTTTGGATGTTTTGCGCTGTTAGTGTCCAAGACTCGCAACCAAAGGTGATAACTGGTTTTATCATCGCCTTGTAGATGTCTAATTTTATTTTGCGCGACATATGAGGGGTCTTTAATATTTTGATATTGGCGTAAAATGCTCGGTAGCCTGCTGCGATCCTCGATGAAATGTCCACAGAAACGGAGTTTTGCTCAGTGATCAGTGATCCTAGGTATTTGAACTCATTCACCTTTTAATATTGAGTATTTCCTGAAGTGAAGCCCACACGAGTCTGCCTTCTCGCGGTCGCCATGTATTTGGGTTTCGCTTCATTGATCTGAAGGCCTATTTGTTGGGCTGTTAATTCCAATGGGAGGAGGACCTCTTTCAGAGATATGATATTGCGACCCAGAATGCAAATATCGTCAGCGTATGCTAATAGCTGGGTTGATTTATAACACAGGCAGCTATGCCGCGCCATATTAAGCTAATGATTGACTTACTCCAATGATAGGTTGAAAAGAATTTGAGCAATTGGGTCTCCTTGCCGCACTCCAGATGTTATCTCAAAGGCATCCGAAATTTTGCCTTCTATTAGCACCTTACATATTGAGCTATCCATTAAAAGCTGGCAGATTAAAACCAATTTTGACGGTATGCCCAGGTAGGAAAATACGTTCAATATCGTATTCCTCTTAATGCTGTCGTACGCCTGTTGAAAGTCTATGATTAGACTGTGCACAGGGATGTCCTTTCCATAGCATTTCTCCAGCACAATCCTCAGCACCCAAGTTCCTCTCGCTATAAGTTGATAACTTTGCTGCGACTATGTTGGTCAAAATCTTGTAGCCTGTGTTCATCAAAGCTATACCGCGATAGTTGTTGCAGTTCAATCGATCTTTCTTTTTATGAAGTGAACAAATAAGAGCCGTCTTCCACTCTACTGGGATTTCTTCTCTAGACCAAATTGTTGATATTAGCTCAAACATGCGGTAGAGTAGAACAGATAATCACAGCCATATTTGAGCATTTCGTTGCAGATACCATCCTCGCCAGGTGTCTTGTAATTTTTCATCTGCGATATCACGTTCCGCACTTCATCATATGATGGAGGAGGTGGTGGTGTCACTAAATGGATACTAAAACCGTCCTCGAAGTGTGGCGAAATTATTTCTCATCACTTTTAAATAAACAGGTACCACCTTCCGAGCGACAATCCCTCTTCACATTTAGTTTCTCACACAAAACATCACAACCAACCCTACTATCCATTTTTGAACCGTAGCGTTAATAATCGGAAAACTTGAATAATCCCTATATGAATACAAAATAGTCTATTGTATAAAATTAAACTTTATCTAAAACAAAAAACTGTAAAACCATCCAAATTCGGAAATCGAGATGTCTGGGGGTCGTTTATATAAAGATTATACGAGTTTCCAGAATTTTTTCGAAATGGCGATAAAACGTGGTTATACAAAGCGTACATAACCGCCTTTCTTGAAAATTGCGACAGTGTGAATTGTGAGTTCTCGAAAATCGGGAAGTGAAACTCGAAATACGAGAGATACATGCTCGACAGGCCGGCGTTACTCTAGCAGGTCAATTTGAAATGTGGATGAATTACTATTAACTACAACTTTCTGTGCAATTGAAGTGCAGGTACTTTCTTTCCCATCGTTACCTGGCGAATACCATTTTCAATGTTTTGAGATCCTTAAGACAAATCCTTTCAAATAGTACCTCACATGACCGAACAAAATATTTTTTTATTGAAGGTACCAACCCCCCTCTAACAAACGGTGGAACAAACATGGGGTAAATAATCCTACATACAGAGCATTCACAATGCACTTTTTACGTTTTACTTACAGGTTTGTATGATTTCCGCAACAAGTTTTGCTCGTTATGTTGGAAATTCATACAAACCTGTAAGTCAAAAGTAAAAAGTTTTTTCACTGTGGAGTGGACGCTCACTTAGTTAATCGACAAATCTCAAAGGTCCGAAGATGCACGTCCAAAACCGAATTTGAATAAAAATGTGGTGGGTAACGTTATTGAGAGAAATAATCACAAAATGTGAAACTCAAATTGAAAAGAACTAGAAGATAACCGCGCCACTGACCTTAATCCGTTTAAATTTGTGTGCATACTTTTATCTTTCATTATAAATTCGTTATCAAAAAGGTTCTAATCACAGCTTAGGTATTGTATATAAAAAAAGATAAAATTGAAAGTATGTATTTAAAAAAAAAATGAAACATTTCTTTCATCCCACCACAATCACCACCACCTCCAAAAGTTGAACAAAATTGTACCAGTATTTAACCTCAACCACATACGTTTACACACGGATCTTCTACATACTTACATACATAGATTAAATCTATTTTCTAAAACAATCAATTCGCTAATCCAGTTTTTTATCAGGTAGACAAAACCACACCTTTCAAATTCATTAAAAAAATTTTTAGTTTCTGTAAATAATTTAAAAGTTAATTTATTTACAAAAGTGGTTTCAAGTATTCTCGACTTTGTGTTACCTTTTGCACTTTTAATAATATTCGCAATCCCAAATTTTCTATTAATCCTTTCATAAAAATGTATGATATCACCTAAGATATAAAAAAATCATTCCTTATCAATTTTTCTTATCTCTAATCGAAGAACCATAAAAAAGGTACACCTTTTGCCCTTCTTGATTATGATGATGATGATGTTGATTTGATTATGTAATAGAGACTGATGTTTCCATGCTTCGGGCCTAAATATGTAATGCATAGACATATGACAAATATGAACAATTGAATTTTCAATTTTTTCAAAAAGGTTCCTAAATAATTTACAAAACAATCGAATAGTAAAAAAGGATTAAAATTTTGGGAAAAAGGAAATGGTCTCTGTAAAAAAACTTTTCTCATCCCTCTTTTGTTTGCAGCAATCGATTTTTTTGTTGTTTGATTAGAGAAGACGAAATATTTCACAGCGGATGTGTATTATTATACAAGGGCACGTGTTAATTGCATAATAAAATTGATTTTATGCGTATTTTAATCACATTTGTGCCTCGTGACTTGTGAACGGACATTCATAAACTATCAGTGCAAAATATTTATCAAAGTAATTATGATTTATATAGTAAATGTATTCGTGAATGTTGTTTTATTACCTATAATAGTAAAATGAATTCCAAAAATTCAAAAATGTAAAAAAAAAAATCGGTTTTGGTAAACTATATACCTTTAGTTAGCTAAGGTGAAGTCGCTGCTCCATTATACAATTATTTTGTCACCAACCGATGATCCACACAAAGGCCGGTACGCAGCCCGAGCTAATCTAAAATCTCTATATAAATTTGACGTAAAATTTAGCTAGCTAAAGTGAAAATAAAAAATTTCGCTCACGCTTCGCTAACCGGTACGGAATTCACGCGTAAAATTTTATTAAAATAATATCTTGCGGATTGTAATATAGATGTCACCACTATAAAGACTCCACAATTTTTCGCCGCAAATTAAATGCACGGAACATTAATTGTACGCTAAATTTTGACATTTATCAATTTCAAAGTGATCATTTATGCTGTAATTTGATTAATAATAGACCTGTGATCAATATCAAGTGGCCAAAGCACAAAATACAAAAATAATACAAAACTCTCTATTAATTAACACACAAAAAACATAAAACTCTTAATTAATTAAAAAAACATCAACATTTTATAAACAATTATTTGGTATTCAAAAACTAAGTAAGCGCCATTACAAAAAAAAAAAAAAACAAATTGGAGAAGTGTCAAAATTTATCTCTACACATTTTGTTTAGCTCGTTTTTTATCTGTATCTTTTTGGAGACCGCAGTAAAATTTAGCTGCGTACTGACCTATACTTATTAACTGAACGATTTTAAATTCAAATGTTTTAATCTAGTATTCAGTTTAAATATCATAGTTAAACATAATGCTTGCTAAAGAAGGACAGATTGTGATTTTTAAACATATAAGCCTATAGGTAGTACGCTGTTCAAGTGAAATGAAATTTTCACTGGTCTCCAAAAATAGTTAAATATTTTAACTCAAGTATGTATATTGATTTTCACATTCAAATACAATAAAATTCACTTCGATAGTTGATTATCCTCAAAATTCAAAAACAAATGAAACTGTAAAAATTTGTCTTCACATTATCGTTCGGATAGATAAAAATGAAGTGAAAAATGTGTAAAGATAAAATAGAGACATCTGTATTCTAATACGAAAACTCCCATTTCGCTAGCTAAACTGCGTGAAATTCAAAGTGAAATTCAGCGGTAAAACTTTCATTTTCGTTTTCGCTTGTGTCAATTTTATATGAAAAATTTCATTTCACTTCTGCAGCGTACCGGCCTTTATAACAAAACTATGAAGTGAAAAACGAATCTTCCAAAATAAATATTTCTAGATATAACGAATTGTATTCACTGTGTATTCCGGCCCTGTTATAAAATATTAGGGTAAAAACTGACAAGTTCAAAAACGACTAAACCTGGACGAGATCTAAAAAAGTTGTTAGTGTCAAAATATTTATGAAAACCCTAAAATGGCATTCTTAAAATCGGATTACGAAAATTTTCATAATTAAGCGTTAGTCTTGATTTCAGGAAAATTCATTTAAGGGGTCCTCCAGTGGAGCACGGGTTCTATTTTGTTTTAAAAAAAATCCAATTATTGTGGTTGCGTTGAGTTTTATTGCTTTCTTGTTTTGTAACTTTTTTTATCAATGGGATTTCTGCAAAATAGCCTAATTAGATCTGGAAAATGGCCAGTTTGAATGGAACTAAGCTATTTCTCAACCGATTTGGATCAGACTCGGTTTGTATGATGAAAATGACATGGCAAAATAAGTTCCGGTTCCGGTTGGTTCCGTTACCGATTGGTATGAAACTTGAATTTGTATAATGTAACTGGAATTCCAATATGAGCTCCAAATATAGTTCTGGAAACTGGCTTATTTTGTTTTGTTTCTATGATTAAAATTTGATTTCAATATGAAGATCGAATGTGGTTCTAATAATTGGAAGTAACTCAGTTCGTCACAGATAGGCACGAAACTCGTTCTAGAAATTAACTTATCAATTTATGACTTGTAATGGCAATTTCGATGGAGTTAAGAAATCCAGACGTGAATTGGAGCGCTCCTTCTGGCTGATCTTTGACTGAATCAAAGCTTTTATATACGTTGGAATCTCCAGACTGTTGGTCGATAATTTCAACATTGATCTTACGTACGTCTTTATTCAGTGGCGCTATACTAGCACTCCGAACACTTCGTTAATTAGATTGCCGTTAGACAGGAGATCCTCCGATAATTTTATTTCATCAAACTGGTTCATCGGAAGTTTTCCGTCTCCCAATTGCAACAAATAATTTGCGAATTTTATCTGTTCGACATCGATACGAATTATATCCACCAGTGAAAATGAAGTGAAGTGTCTCCAGATGTTACTTTGTTTAATTGATAGATCCTGTAGCACACTTTGGTTGGCTCGTGGCTGAACGGTCATCCATTGACGAAAATCACCTCCTAGGATCATAATCTTTCTTCCAAATGGCATATTAGAATTTCAAATTTTCCAGTCCATATTTTGGAGAGCATGTGCGCTTCATCCATTAAAAAACATGAACTTTGGCAAGTTTGGCTACCCTAACTGATCTAGGTTTCATGCTTGAGATCGATGTTAATGGTACTTTGAGTCCAAAGGTCTTATGTGTAATTCGTCCATTCGGTAGCAAAATCGATGCAATTCCTGTACAGGCCATACACTTGACGATATAATTTTGACCCTGCAGGATTTGGTAGTGTCTTATAGATAAAAGTCTTACCTGTGCCAGCAGGTCCACTAGTAAAGAAACACTTGGGGCTAAGGTTCGTATTTATTACTGCGTGTCGATAAAGCGGTTAACTCCGGCGTAATTGCCGCTGAGAAGCTTTTTTTGATTGAACTTGATCCACTGCATGCGGTCACGTTCCATTCTAATATACGTATCGACGAGGTATTGTTGGAAAGGGCGTCCACCAAAATGTAAAGAGTTGATCCTGACTTCGCGTAGATCAGGGCCCAATATATCTGTTTCCGGTGGAAGGAGCGTGATAAATTCCGGCCGAAAAAAACGGTGTATTGCCAATTCAAGCCGCATAAGTTATTGATGGCTGACATAAGGTTTATGTAATTTGATATTTGTAAAAATCCGTACGTTACTTTCGGGTAAAACAACGGATAAATGTTCACAAGCGTTTTACAAAGTGGATGAGCTACCATTTCGTTCGCTGGAAAACTTTGACCGGTGTGTAGGAACGTTAAATCTTCTATAATCGGCACCTTCTAGTAATGTAGACAGCAGCCGAATATGTGGAGGCGAGATTCCGGTGGTATTGGCCAGCTAGTAAACTTCTTGCTCTACATCTCGCACCATCATAAAACCTTGCACTAAACTGTTTTGAGATCTAATGATCTGCTCCAGCAATTCAATTGAAACTTGACTGATTTCATGGTTAAGCGGATGTCCAAGTCGCTCGGCGACCTGGATCGGGTTCCAGGAAGTACATTTGGCCGTATTGTGATCGGATGAACTGCCATATTCTTTTTATGATAAACTTGTTCGCTTACGATAAAACTGTAGATACGATGACGTCTAAAAAAGGGCGCATTAATTCATTAGAAAACATCGATGTGTCCAGTTTGATTTTGCCGTGCAAACAGCAATCACTAAAAGAGTTGCGGTTAGTTTGATTGAATACAAGTTCTTCGGGGAAATGAATAGCTCCATAGTGAATGCACGCGACATTAACAGGTCCCAAACTTTGGTAAGTGACGTGGGCATTAACAGCTTCCTGATATGTCTGCAATTGATTCTGGTTCAGGGCTCTTTGGTATCTAACATTACGGCGTCCTTGTTCTTCCAGGTACTGATCACGTTCCTCATTGGTTTCGTCTGCTCTTCGCTGTGAAGTCGGATTTGTTCCAAGCGCTAATCATGTTCCTCACTAAATTTCATAACAATATCGACGTTTAAATGAATACCAAAAAAAATTTTTATGAGTGAAAAAAAACAAAATGGCGGCGCTAGAGGTGTTTGAACTTGGCTTCTGGGCTCGTATTTTTAAACAAGGATAAATTAACGGATTAATCCACACTTTTCGAAAATCCACTGATTTAGCCGAGGTTACTTTTGGTAATTTTAAACGTCGTGGAGGTTTTCCCTTAAAGACCACAACATCAGCGCAATGCCAAGCCGTTACAGAAACACCATCCAAGGGAAAACTGCAAGCACTTTTAGAACACACAGCAAAGCGTATCTTAAAAATGCTAAGTGAAGTTTTTCTCGATGGTCTAAGAAACTTGGAGCTCGATTTATTCAACAAATGGAGCTGTGTTGAATCATCACATTGGAAGCTTCAGATTCAGACATGTTTATGGTTTCAATCGTACCTCTAAGGTTGCAATATCAAAATCAAACCATTTGGCAAGAAATCTGGAGAAACAGTCCACCAAATTCGATTCAGTTTTGTAGATCTATGAAATTTAATTACAGGGTGGACCATCTGTTAGTCCTTTTTCTATTTGTAAATAAAACACGCATTTTGGGATGAAAAGTCTAAAATTTTTTATTGATAATGAAAGGCCATTTATGGCTTATTCATATTTTTACCACAATATCGTTCATATGCCCACCACGGCTTCGTCTATAGGCCTGCATCCGAACATTAATATTTTCGATGACTTTTTCCAATAAAAGCGGATCAATGACCTCAATTTCAGCTCGAATGTTGTTTTTAAGTTGTTGAATTGTTTGTGGATGATTAGTAGGGCTGTGATTTTTAGGTAAAAACCTTTTCGTGCTGGAGCCAGGTTTACGTGTTTTGGTTACATGGAAACTTGATTCATAAAATTTCCTTTCATATGGCATCGGTTTGTTAGCACCTTTTGTCACCTTTTCCGTGGTTTGAAACCTTTTTAACCTAAATAAACATTTTTGAACCTTTTGTCGCCTAAATTGAATAGTATTCAAAATCATTTCCAAAATAATCATGAAATGTCCGCATTTTACATCAAATTGGTATCGTATATTTTTCGTCTTTGGAAATAAATTTTAAGACAAGGGACAAATGTGAACGCGACATAAAAAATTTCCGCAGTTAAAAAATATGAATACGAAAACACATTTGCCTATAAATGATGAAACTATTCTACAAGTAAAAAGTGCGATAAAATATGAAAATATACGGGTGACTATAAACGAAACCTGAAAGGTGTTTTAAATAGGGATGAAGATGAAAACCGCAAAAAAATTTTATTGAATACTGCTATATGTATTGACAAAGCCAATAGTTTCACAGTAGCTAGACTTTTCGACGATTCCGTTAAAATTGTAGCGAAAATTTTAATGTTTTTATCAGATGCACGGGATTACATCGAGTCGCCGAAACTATAAGATCAATACATCCTGATGTAGAGAGATGACTGATTACGCCAAAAATTTATTTTTAAAAGCGCCTCGAGAGTCCAAATTTTTAGAGAATTTGAACTAGGTTTGGAGCTTCCACCAAAGCAAATAGCCAATACTTTTTATTTATGAATTTTACTGTGATGAAATAAGCAACACATTTAAGTTAATAAATTAATTAAAAGCAGCATTATTACTCAAATAATTTTAATTTTTGGAACCTTTTTACCACCTTTTTTTAATTTTATAGAGCATATTTTAGATACCTAAAATGCTTTTTTTAGCACCTAAAATTCACAGCCCTAATGATTAGCATAAACTTTACCTTTCAAGTAACCTCACAAAATGAGCTTCAACGCTAAAGATTATTTTTGATGAAAACCTGTATTTCGTTCAAGCATACAATTAACAAAACGACGACGATTTAAATAGTCTGGTGGTCTGAATTTTTGAGTTAGATGAATTTTGTATGGGTGCAAATGAAGATCAACAAGCAAAATGCGTTGGAATGTGGTTCATGAAATGTTTAGATTTTGTGAACGATGCCTGGTTTATGTGCTTGGTTTATTACGAAAACTTTCACTAACATCTGCCACTACATCAGGAGTATGAACTGGATGAACATGTTGATACGGTCTACGATCTTCCACTGAACCAGTTTTTTTGAAAACGATCAATAATTTTGCCAATTGCACGCTCAGTAGGACGTCCATGTCGACCAAAATTCTCACGTAATTTATGAAATTTTGTTGTTTTTGAACGATTATTTTCATAATAAATTTGAAAAATCAAAATGCGTTGTTGTGTTGTTACCGACTTCATGATGATAAATGGCATATTTTTGACTGTTCATATGTCAAAGAATTTTTTAGAACAGATAACATTCACCCCTATTATGATTGTCGAGTCGATCGACAATCGACACGACTCTGTATTGCGTTTTCTTTTTTTCATTTGATAAAAACATTACGAAAAAGGAAAAAGCAACACAGAGTCGTGTCGATTGTCGATCGACTCGACAATCATAATAGGGGTGATTAAGTACTAAAATTCATTAATTGAAAAAAAGACCAACAGATGGCCCAACCTGTAGGGAAATATTTCTGGAACACAAATAATTTTTAACAATGATTGTTGGAAAAGTTACGGAGACAAGTTCTACGAAATTGTGTCCTTTGTACAATGCAACCCAAAACCAATTTCAAGGCACCAACAATTTTACTAGAAAATTTTGGCAATAAGAGCTTGTACCACTACAAGCTCGAATTCGTTTTATTCGAATATTATTTATATTTATCTCGATTACATAAAAATCCCACTAAAGTTGGGAATAAGAAAATGGGATGAAGAAAGCAACGAAAAATTGAAATTCAAAAAAAATTTAGAGAAGAAACTGGAGAAAACAACATTTTGGCGCGATTTTTTTGATGATCCAGAAATAACAGCAAAAATATTACCGGCATTAATCGTGATGTAATAATTAAACGCAGCTTAGTTTGTGTTATGCTTTGTCATAGAAAGCAAATAATTATGCATCATATTTTGCCAGTTGGAAAATCTAGGAATCTAAAAATAAAGACTATAAAAGATATACATAGAAGTAAAAATACCAGCAAAGTTTCGCGTGAACGACAAACTAGAGATTTTTGCAGAATGTTTGTGGTGTCATCCGATCCATTTATTAATAACAAAATTTATTAAAAAAAATTTTAAAAATTTTTATTTATTTTATTTTCCCTCCGTATAGTGAAAAAAAAATTTTTTCTTGTCTTTATTTTAACAAGATCGATTTCGGTAGTGCATGCTACCATCCTCAGTTGTATGCTTCTGAAACATTGCTTAGAGTCAGGGGTAAATGATTAAAACTTGCTTAGAGTCAGGGGTAAATGATTACAAAATAACTGTTGACGCTTATTTGTGTTCTCTGCTATTATCGACAATAGCAACAAATATTATAAGCTTACGCTACACTGCCATATAAATATTTCTTTATATGGAAGCAATATTGCCGGCTATACCTCGGCTATAGAATTACAGCAACCCATTTCGATCAAATGTGGCTCGCATAACTAGACCTTTAGTTGCTGTGGACTCTGTTGCAATCAAACAATTTTACGCCTCACTTGTCTGCGACTTAAAGCGCCCTAGTACAAGTAAAAGCACCAACAAAAAAGCTTATATTATGTATTTGGCTATATGATATCGGTTAATCGGTAATCCGAAAAATTCAAACCATTGTTTATACATGGTCTCAAGCTATATTTGTCGTGCTATTGTTTTATATTTTCCCAAGAGTTAATTATATGATTTAAAACGAATTTTGAATCACGGTTGGCTGACCGCTCTCCGAGATTTAGTTAACATTATACATTAACAGTTTAGTTAAGGTCACACAGTTTCTTAAATTTAAATAATTAAATTCAGAGACAGACAACATTATCATCATCACACATAATTTTTCAATTACTATCATAATAAAAACTTACATACACATCAGTTACTTTTCATGTTCAATGTTCATATACCAACAACAAAAAAAAATACATGGCATTATGAATTTCAATTTTACATTAAAAACATAAAAACAAAAAAAAAAAAATGAATAAAATGACGTACAAAATTGTTGGAACAGATGTGGCATAAATTTAAAATTGCAAAATCTACCTTCTCCGCTCACTTCATATAGCCATCATAGCCCTATATTATTATGGATGTGTGTACACAATGTATTTATGCATCGTACGTATATCTACTTAGTAGTTGGCTTTTATTTTAGTGTAGTTAATAATTTATCGCCCCACATAATAATAATAATAATGATATAACAAACGTAATATGGATGGCACAGCAACAAATTATTATCTATCTGTGTGTACATTTACACAGCATTTTTTGTACAATAAATGCATAAATATAAAAGCTTCAGTATCAACAAGAGAATACACTTGTTGAAACAGAAAAATGCAAATAACATGGTAATTGAATGTTTATTTTTATTTTGGAAGCTGTGTGGATTTAATCATCAGCTTCATCAGCATACAACACAAGATTTGGTTTTTATAAAAAAAAAAATTTGTTGATAATTATATTTTATACACTGCTGCTACCTGCCCGAAATGTGTTTCATCTGATGAGTCATTAGTGTGATGACGACTCGGCTCTCTGGCGAAAAAAAGTTTTGTACAAGCGATATTAAAATTGAATTAAGTGAACCGATAAGTACATTTAAAAAAAAATGAAATTACATACGAAATTTTTCACTATTGTCATACATTGTTTGATTTTGGTAAGGTAAAAGTACCAACTACTGTCAGGCTAAAAGTTGCTCACCAATGCAATAATACTTCAGTATATGGCATAAACAAACCTTTAATACGTATAGTAGTATTTTCATTTGAATTCGTTTTTAAAAATTGTATTAACTCCTCGAATTTTCCCTAAATGTGTTCATTTCTCAACAATACCTTATCTCCTATTTGGTATTGAACATTATTAGCGCTTCGATCGTAATACAACTTTGACCTTTCTTTTTGTTTTATTAATTATTGCGAGCTATCTCATAGGAATTTGCAAGTTTGGTCCATAAATTTTGAATGTAATCTTCCTGATTGTAATAAATTCTGGTTGCTTAAAACTGGTCGGTATGTTTGATTTAAAACCATGTATAATTTCAAAAGGCATAATATTTGTAGACGAATGAGGAGTAGAGTAGTATGTGAACATAACAAAAGGTAACCATTTGTTCCAATCGTTTGAATTTTTATCTGTATAATTACGAAGGTATTCTACTAAAGTTCGATGCCATCTTTCTAGCGCTCCATTAGTCTGCGGGTGGTAAGCAGTAGTTTGGATTTTCTTTATTTTTAGTATTTTGCAGCGATTTTTAATTAGTTTACTCAAAAAGTTTGTCCTTGGTCAGTTAATATTCAAAGCGGTACGCCGAAGTTCTCTACAAACGCTTCCGCGATGATTTCAGATACCTGATTTTCTAATGGGACAGCCAAGGAATACTTGACAAATCATCCTGAATTGTTAAAATAAATCGACTGTTATTGTAAGAAGGATTTAAAGGTCCAACGATATCTAAAAATATTCTGTCAAATATTCTGTCTGATTCGCGTTTGGATATAAATTTTCGAATTGTGCACCACATTTTTGGAAAATAATAATATGATTTTATTCTTTTATATGTTTTTTCAATGCCTTGATGTCCACCTAAAGACGAGACATGAAAGTCTGCAGTAATTCTTTCTATATCCAAGATATTTTGCAGTTTTATGATTGGATTTTCAATATTAGAATTTTGTTGAATTAAGAGACTAGATGATTCATGTACAGAAGTTATTATATTTTTAGTTGGCTGATTCAAATTTGTCTCAATATTTATTTTGGACTTGGATCGAGTAATGGCGTTGACGTTACTTTGATCGACAGAATAATTCTGCTCAAAGTATCCACGTTTACATTGTACTTTCCAGCCTTATATCATAGACAATCATAATAGATCTCTCATTTGACTAAAAACAGAAAATAAAAACAAAAATTTTCCATTCAAATATTATCGGTGTATTGCATATACGTATTATATTTGCAACGCATTCTAAAATCATTGCCTTATAAAATACACAACACAACGATACATTGGAATTATCAGAAGTTTTTGTTTTTTTCCTTTAGTTACTATGAAATGAGAAATCTAGTATGAATGTCTGTGCTTATATGTTACGTCGTAATCAAATTCATCCAACTCTATTCTCCAGTGCATAAGATGAGATGACAGGTTTTTTTATTAGTTTGTGATCGGTGATTATACTAAATTTTACTCCGTAAAGGTACGGTCGGAAACGTTTGGCAGCAAAAACAATTACCAGCAGTTCTTTTTCCATAGTTGAATAACTGAATCGTTTAGTATTGAAAGGGCTCACGTTCACTTTTTGTCAAAATTAGTATTATGACGGTTTTGTATCACAGACATGTTTATAGTTTTTATGACAAAACAACATTACCATATGGTTAATGGAATGGCACCCACCTTGCAAAAAAATGCAAAAAAAAAAAAAAAACATTCAGCCATTCATTGCAACAAAATCAATCAATTGCTGTTCAATCAAAAGGAAGAAAAGCAAAAAAAATTATCATAAATTTAAAGTTTCTGAATTGTCACATTTTGAAATGACCCGCGAGCAGCGACGGAAATTTGGAAGCCCGGGAATTTATTGATAATTTGGAAAATTTTACTCTTAAACTTCTACGGTTTAATACTATACCGAAATTATGAAGAAGCTAAGATTACCTTCTCAAAGAGCGTTTGATACTGTAAACGTAATAAATATTAAAAAAATATGTGACCTGCAAAAAGTCCTAAAGTACATACCTGCTCAGTGTCTGTATTTTTACGATGAAATTATGCAATAGCCAACTGGAGTGGAATATAATAGTGAGGACAGTGACCACTGAAGTCTTATTTTTTTACTTTTTTAAGGTTATGTAATTTGTTTTAATCCTAATGAAATTTAATAAATGAAATTGAAATATGTTTTTTGTGTTTATTATTGAAAGGGCTCATGTTCATGCTTTAAAAATGAGTATACCAGCTGAAATAATTGAAAAATAACCCCAAAATTCAGCTTAAAATTTCAAAGCGACTCTCATTTTCATCAACAAAATCAAATTCCCTCCTAAACTTATTTTTGCTGACAATATAAAGTTTTTTTATTTCCTGAATAATTTGAAAAAATGGACATGAGCCCTTTCAAGACTAAACGATTCAATTACGCTCAGCCTTATTCAGGACCCGGCTTGCATAAGCTACGGGCAGATTATGATCGCTTATCCTGTGTGAAAGAACAGCTCCTAGTCGTCACATAAAATCGTTTGGTAAAATTTGGGTACTGTAAAATTGGAGAAGTTTTAAGATTTCGAAAATATTTTGGCAAAAGGCATTCCAAATAAAGGGTGCATTAAGAGGTTGAAAAAGTTTGGCAAATTTTTTTATAAATCGACGATAGTAGTCAATAAGGCCAATTAAGGATTTTACTTGTTTTGGTGTTTTAGGAACCGGAAAATCTTGTATTGCGTTTATTTTTGAAGCATCTGGTTTTAATCCATAATTTGTGATTATGTGTCCTATAAAAAATGGCATTTCGTCGGTTGAAGCTTTAAATTATATTCCCCTAAACATTGAAACACATCAGCAAGTTTTCTATTGTGATCGGCAAGGTTGTATCCATAGACGACCACATCATCCAGGTACACAAAACACTTTAAGCCATGTAGTCCGATAATATATGTACATTATTCATAATTGTTTGAAATGTCGCGGGTGCCCCTTTCAATCCAAATGGCATTCTCGTAAAGTGACTGAATGCTGTTTTTGATCTGGCATCTTCGCGGAGGGCAAACTGATGGTAACCATCTGCCAGGCCCAAGGTAGTGAAATATACTGCGTCCAGTTGGTCTAATATATCGACAATAATTGGAAGAGGGAAAATATCAGCCAGGGTTATTTCATTTAGACGACGGAAGTCCATAACCACACGCCATTGTTTATTGCCATTGTTGGATTTTTTCGGGACCTCAAGTAAAGGAGAATTAAAACATCTATTGGTATTTTCTACTATACCCTATTCAAGCATTTCATTCACTTGAGCATTGATTTCGGCTTTAATTGACTGTGAAAGTCTATATGGCTTTACGTTCACGGGTTGCGATACCGGTTTTAAGAGGAATACGGTGACATCCAGTATTTGTAGTGGTTAGTTGGTCACCACGTATGTAGATGAAACATGTAATTATATTCAAGGCAAATTTTAATCTTCGGTGTTCATATGAGCTACTTGTATTTCATCTTATAAAATGGTTAAACGGTTTTCCAATTTGTCTGTCCAATTTTCTAATCGAAGAAGGTGATACTCATTTAATGATTCCGGTTCAACATAAACATCTTTTAATTCAACTGGAAAATCATTCGTATTTATTATGCTTCCAGTTGCGAATGAATTCTTAACTTGAATAATTAAATTGGTAATATATACAACAGGCTTAACTAATTGTGACGGGCAAAGACATTCATTGTCGTGGTTTGTTTTAAACCGCATTTTTACGTTTTTTTCTGATCTATGCTAGGTATAATTATTAGTGGATTATTCGTTGAAAGATTTAGTGACAATGTTTGGTTTTCTATCCTTGTTCGGTTTATGGTTATCCTGTTACGAGAGTATAGTCAATGCTACAATGATTAGATCGAAGAAAATCGTTACCAATTATCCCTGCACAATTTATTGGAAAGTTTGATTGCACAATGTGAAAATTATGTGGTATTGAAATATTGTTGGATAGGTATATTTTTGATGGACACAATGCCATGGTTTATAATGATTCTGGGCTTATCCCTTTTATAAATTCTCTTTTTATGAGGCTTATGTATGCACCGGTATCGACTAAGAAAAATTGAGGTTCTGTTAAAATATCTAAAGAAAGACTAACGAATTTCAAATCATCATTATGAAACTTGAAGAGGAACATAAATCGTTTGGTTTGAAGTCATAATAACGAGTTAGAAACTTTAATGTCAGAACTAGTATTTTGAATGGGATGTAGATTTACATGTCCTGAACCCGAACCGCTACATCCTTTGATTCTCGATTAGATTCAGTTGAATTTTCCGTGGTTTCTAAATTAGGTTGCTGTAGATTATTTTTTTGTTCGTTAACACTTTTCTAGAACGACATACACTAATGTGGTGACCCAATTTCTTTCCAGTAAACGCATATGATAAGAAACTGTGATTGATTCGTGAGGTATTACCTGTTTGAATCGTATTTGGTCTAAAGTATGAATTACGATTTGGTTCACTTGTATTGTTAGAATGATTGATATAACCCGAAGTCGAAGGAGTTGGATTTCGACTGTAGCAAGTTTTTGCACTATGGCCTAATTTTGTTTGTATTGATTCTGAGGAGTTATTTCATGTCTGACATTTTTAGTTTTGTTTGTTAAACTCAAATTCTCTTTCTTCTTCAATGGCTTTGGCGATAGCGTCTTTTAAATTGTCAAATCTACAAGCTTTTATTATTAACCTGACTGGATCTCTAAGACCGTCTTCAAAAGACCTCAAAGCCGTTTTGGAATTAAGAAGTTGAATATTTATATCTAGCTGACCTGCACCATCAATAACAAACAATTTTTCAATTTTAATCGTAAAGTTTTTTATGGATTCATTATACCGTTGTTGAGCTTGAACCAGTTCTACTTGTACATGTTCAAAAGCTCTAACAGTATAAAATTTTGATTTTAGGTCGATCTGTAAATCTTTCCATGTAGAATATGTGTTAGCTAATATAGTTTTATTGTACGCTTCTGCCACTAGTTTCACTTGCACTAATTCCATGAATGTTGGAATTTCTTTGTTTTCTGTTATTTAGTAATTTTGGTGTTAATATTTTTGAGACATTTTGTAATGGGTTACCGAAAATGGTGATGGGTTTTAGTTTTGATTCTTGTTCATGAATTACATTTTGAAAGACCATCTGTGTTGTGTATCCTTCGTAGTTAATGGTTACATAATCTCCTTTATTACGGTTCTTGCCTCGCTGAGAAACACCATATAAATCTAATCACATTTCTGTTGTTGCTATTGGGAAGGCGAGAATCGAAATGAGGGATTTTTTCTTGCATTTAGGGACTTATAGCTCTTTTATTCTGTCTACCGAATTATGACTGGGAAGAGGGGAGGTTCATTTGTTCATATTTTCTTCATCCCTCATTTTATTCCAAAAATCGTACAAACTGAATGGCATTTAAAAATAATGCAACTAAAATTATTTTAAATGTACGTACTACCGATTATTACACCCATTACAGTTCCTTTAATTTCATTTGAGTTTTTATATGTTGCCGGATATATGATAATAAAAAACTTTTAGTATGCCACACTTATAGATTTTAGTTTGAAGTGTGAAACATAAACTATTCTCGGTTTGTGCCCTATAGCCTTTTACCGTGACAGGAAGTTTACTGTCACCGATATAAAGTTGTTGCCATATTATATGAAAGAAAAAAAAAATTTGCTAAAGAAACAATAATACGGTGATTTCCAATATCCAAAACTCACACAATATTTCGATATAACATAGAAATTTCGTAAAAGGTGTGGATGTTATTGATATTAGTGATCATACCAAGGGCAAGGGGCAAGTTTAGGGGCCCAAATTATATACTTAAAAGTGCAAAAATCATGAAATTTGTGAGCTTTCAGAGCTCGTTCGTATAATGCCCGTATTCCCGCCCAGGCGTTATCTCCTAAAAAACGGCCTAATAGCAACTGGAAACACACATTGTTTCATTTGCCTATAGAAAAGAAACTTGACTAAACCATTAGTTCAATTGTGGAAAAGTTTAATGAGACCGTGCGCTGTGATTCGACAGTTATTGTTCATCAACATTAGGATTCCCTGACGGATCGAACCCTCAACATTTTCAAAAGCCGTTTGCAAGTTAATATTATACTTTTGCTATCTATCTTTCAATATATGCTTGATTTCCAAGCTAAGACAAAATCCAATTTCTTTTAAACAACTGATGAGCATCAAAGCGAAATGCTAACCAATTTGTATTGGACGACTAAAAGAGAGATATCAACTGACCGGCAAACGCGATTTGAATAATCATTAGACTTACTCTTTCCTTGAATTATTTAAATCTTTTTTCATGTGACAACGTCTTACAACTCAGCCCCTCATATTCGGAAAAGTCAGCTACTCGAAAATTGACATTTTGTCGCAATTAGTTACCCTTAAAATAGTATTACATTTAATTTGAAACAATTGCATTGGGCGGTAATTTGAGGCGGCGGGAAAAGCCGAGCCGCGAACCTCTCATTCCAATGATTTACAATGCTTGAGCCTTGAAACCACTGAGGGAGATGAGGCATCATCTAATCGGTGCTAATTCTGGTGCTGAATTTTGCCCAGTGGCGGTTAATTAATTTTAAATTAAAATAATTTATCTACACATTAATTTTAATTTTAATTACAAACTACAAAACTTGGGATTACTTTAACATGGGATTTATACTTTAATTTGCTGCCAATTATTATCTCTAATTATTTGTATTCCATTACTCTGTCAAATTTAATGCAGCGATCACGACAATTTTCTTTCATCCTTTCGAGACACGATGGGATACTACAAAATTAGGTAAAATGGCTTCATATTTATCTCTAATATCAAATTTCATAACCTTTTTGATGAACTTTAAACGATTTTCTGAATTTTTTAAGATTCTTATCAATAGCATTCAAAATATCATACATAGTTCTTCGTTTGTATGATAAAGCTGTATCGTCAGTAAATGCTATCAATTTACCGTTCAAATTTAAATAAAATCTAGACCAGTGAAGTTCTTGTTATTTGATTCAATAATGTAATTAAGAAGTTTGGCAGAAAGAAAATGTAAAATTCTCACCATATTTTAGCATTTCTTTAATTTCAGATTCTTCGAATGAAAAACTCATTAAAATTATTTGCAATATCCATTAATTGCAATTATTTGCTTTTACCCACTAAAATAAATAATTTTCCAGTGAGACCTCTGTAATCCAGTGAGAACTCATAATATTCGGATTTTGTTTTTATAAAATATATTTTTGGCAATTCTTACTTCATGCGAGAGAGATTGCTTCAGTTTAAGATAGTTTACTTTCAAATTATGGTTATTCGGATGCAGCTTTAGTTTGTTAATTACAGTTTAAAGCCTGTAGCAGTAGTATTTATAAATCCTGTAGGCTATAACGAGGTAAACCAAAATGATGACAATAAGCAAACATCATCATGTGATATATTGCAATCTTTCAAATGATCAATATTGATATCACCCAAGAGAATCAAATTATTTGTTCTTCACTTGCCCAGATAACTACAAGGTTCTTCAAGAAACTTATAAGCATTGTCCATAAAAACAGACAAGCTTATAGAAATCTTTACCAAACACAACATTAATTTCTGAACTATGTCATATTTAACTGAATTGTGGATATAGGCAGTAGCACCTGCATTTTTGTTGGAGTAATGGCAATTAACCATAATTTGCGATCTTATAAAGGTGTAGGTAATTCACAAACCTTAATAAAAATCTCTGAAAATAAAATTCTTCTCAATAAAATTGTTTAGAAGAATAATCCTGGAAAATGAAGAAATCTCTAAGAAGCAATGCAACAGTAAAAAAACTTTTTTCTCGAAAAAATTACTGGAAGACGTCGAATAATTTCGAAAGTATTGAATACTGTTGGTAATTTCTAATAACTTCGATCGCAAGTAACTTAACGCTAATCAAACCCGGAAATCTAGAATAATACATAACCCATTGAAAGATTAAACTCTAACTAACTTAGATACTATCAGTTATATATAACAATCAAAACAACGAAAATTTCGATGGGCTTGTGTATAGTTATGTAAGATATTTTAAGTTGTAATAATGCATTTATGACAAGGTATTCTTTTAATTGCGACTTTGTAAAACACGAGTTCTCGCATAACTAATAACTCCAAACATGAAAGATTCATAATCGTGTCGTCCTCACATCCAGAGATAGGATGAAAATTTACATGTTGATTCTACAATTCTTTCGTTATTTTTTCACAAAGTCGGATCGATTAACCGAAAAGTTTAATTTAATCGGTTACCCTTTAACCGGTTTTGATTTTCTTACCAGTAATACTTGCGGCAGCTTTGGCGATTGGTGTGGCTCGAAAGCATCCATTAAATGAGTTTGTAAATAAGTTATACAAATATTTCGATCTATTGCATGTATCAACATTTTAGTCAGCAGCCGCCTCTGTTACTTGTTACATATCAAGGTGAAAATCCTAAATTTTAAATGATTATGAAATTTAATAGTTGTTAATTCTTCACAAAATTCAGAAATAAATGTTAAGAATAGAAATTGGGATTATAATCTTCATTTGTTAATTTTCTTAATTGTTGACAGCTAATAGTCTCTAGGTTTTTATTTTCTACCACTTATTTTGCGATCTCTGTTATTAGTATTCTCAAACATATGATTATACAAAAACTGAAAGTTTCTGTTGTATGTACTAGGTTGCACCTTTTAACTATACTATTCATAGAATTAGGTTTAATGAACGCTATTAAAATTAATAGAATTCGATTGACTATAACAAAATAAAAACTGCATTAGCTAAACAAAAATCGAAGGTTAAATTATAATAATATCCTATTATATGTACTCTTACTGGCTATTTGAATATCAAATTTGTGGTCGTTATTAAGATTCCGGTCCTTACATCCTAATAGGACATTGACGAGTCCCTCTTTGATTCAAGGAAACATATCAAAAAAGTTCTGCGATTTCATTGACATGCACAAGTAGATTTATAAAATCCATAATCGAATCTACAAGTTATTATATAAATAAATAAAATCATCCAAAAAATCAATATTTAATATATGTATAAAACCTTACGATGTGAATTGCGCCAAATACAATACATTTACTTCACAATGTCACCTTAATTTACATATCAAACGGTTCAAACATAAATCGAACCTTATGTTATGCTTTTTTTTTGCTTCTTTATAAATATTTAATTTTTACTTTCTGCCGCTTTTTTTTTTTTTTTTTTGTATATAAAAATGATAAGAGGTGCGTCTGACGAATCAAAATATTTATTAAAGATGATGGTATGTTCTTTGGAAATAAAATGTAGTTATATACAGTTATACGGTTAATGACATCAGTTTATCTGCAAACACAATAAACAGTAATCCGGTAGATGATTATTTTGAATTAGAATATTTGGTTTGGTGAATAAAGTTAATCTGATTAAAGAAACATTGCCGAAGCGTTTGTAAAAATTATTTAAAGTTTCCTCCTTGTGTGTGCGTAATGCCAAATGATTCATTGGTCAAAATTGTTTTTATTTTTCATTTACCTAGCTACTAACGATTTTAATGCAGCGTGGCTAGACTCGTTTTGAACCAATTTTGAAATTGATTTACCGGCTTCTCGCAGTCACGCTGTAGTTGTGGAATTATTTATTATTAAATTATCCACTTCTTTTGGTGTACGCTCGTTGTGAATGAGTTCATGCAAAAAAAAAGAGTGAGAGTCAAAATAGGGAGTGCCAGAAGCTATATTGTTATTAAGTAAATAAATAAATAAATCAAATTTTATTTGGTTAAATCGTCGCATTTAGTAACAAAATTGAATTAATCACCTCTATACGATTGTTATTTAATGTACATATACATAATGTATGTAAATAGTTTCGAGCACTGGATAAACCGCATATTGATGTTTCACTGCGACGCATATTATTTGTATTAGTTTCGAAGTTTTTAAATGCAAACGTTTAACAAATAATTATTCTAATACTAAAATAATGAGAAATCAAAATTTATGCTGACCATAAATGGGCATAAAGTGCACTATGTAAGATAGAAATGTGGAACGTCCTTAAACTGTATGATAAGACATTACGATTAAAGAAATCGTTTGATTTAAAAATTAGGAGTTATTCGAATATTTGAAAAGGTGTTTGAAGGTAAAATTAGTGCACCCTAAAATACTCTTCCATCAGAACAAGTCTTCCATCTTCATGCGTGAAAAAATTTTCATCGAATCAGAATGGCAGCACATTTTAATTTTTTTTATTAAGTATTGATGCTCCTTAAATTTACGAAAAATAGCAAATGCGGCAGCAAAGCGTTTAAAAAGGACGAAGAAATCGAGTGACACCGCGTATATAGTACGTAAGAGGATTTAAGGACAATGCAAGAAAGCTAATGCGATTTTTCCCGTCAAATCTAAAACCAAAGAACTGGTTGATGGTTGTAAAAGTAGAATAAATGGCGAATAATGAATAAAAACTGATTATTCACTCATTAGCTCATCATTCATCTTTCAGTGATTAATAAATCAATAATCGGTGAATAATGAGTGAAATTACTATTCATCAATGAATAAAGCGAGATAATCAGTGAATAATGGGTGAATTTGAGTGAATAATACACAAATAATGGGTAATTAACGAGAGAAATAATTTTCCAACAGTGAGTAAAGAGAATTCCCAGTGAATAATAAGAGAATACAGAGTGTAAACTGTGAAAAACGGATCAATAATAAGGGAATTGATCAGTGATTATAAGTGAATATGTACTTACAAAATCATGAGTGAATAAAGAGTGTCTTTCAAGTTATTAAAATTAGTTCAAGGTGGGAAAACGTTACCAAAACCGAGCAAGAATAAGCTCATGGAGAAGCTATTAATAAAGGGAGCGTATCGAAATCTTAATTCTTAAAACCTTACTTTGATCAAAATTTTACTTTTTAACGAATCTTACTTTCGCAGTCAAAAAATCTTATTTTTTTTGAAAAATATTACTTTTTCTGAAAATATATTAAAATGATTAAAAATATTCGAAGTCATTGATCCGTCCGAATGAAGTCATCCGAATCCATTGATCTTTTTAGTTTACTATAATACATCATAACTTCATTTGCTGGTACAAAAGCTAAATATTTAGCATTCGAATTTGTAAAGAAAAATTTTCGCCGTTCCCATATTTAGTAACAAAACCTTGCGCCTGAACCTTTCGCCAAATTATCTGTCCAAAATGGAACGAACAACCTTTAAATTGAGCCTTTGGGAAGAACATTTTTAAAGCCGATACGCTTGCCTTTTCGAAGCCCAATATTATAACTTTTGGCTTCAAATGTACGGTCCATCCGCCCAAAAGTCTCGAAATATGTGGCTTCAGTTTTCGAACTCATCACACAAAACAATAATGGCACAATTCCATGTTGAATTTTGCCATGAATGGTAAATAGTTGGCGCATAAATACTGGAACTACCTCGAACATCCCATCCATAAGCCAACACTCTGCTTCTCCCAGGAATTTAAGGGTTGATTGCGTTCCTAACAAAATAATTTTTTGATTATCGAACATCTTTTCCGAAAGTACAAATACTTCTCCTTCTAAATATTTTAAATTGTCCGTAATGCTTATGTTATATTAAAAATACCATCAGGCTGTTGCAGTAAACCTGGCTCTACTAATTTTTTGCTTTTAAGCCTGTCTGCTCGGCAAGTAAAGGCAGACTTCTGGTAAATATTTAATGACGTTATACCTTGAATAATTTGAGAAGGCAAATTAATTGAGTTTATTGCGTCATGCTTCACTTTTCTATTTGTCTTGAATACCGATTTCTCATAAGGAGAAATCCTTCTTATCTCTTTCTTATATCTCTTTCTTATATTATGTGAACCATTTGTAATCGAGGTCACCATTGTTGCCTTACATAATAGAGATTTTGTTTCGGCGCACATACGTTGGAAAGTATCGCCTTTTCTTTGTAAATGGTACGCATATCCGTCGATTTTTCATTTCACTTTCCCTTTATTTGTTTTCACAATGTGGATATTCATCATGAGAACAACTTCAATAACACTCACAAAACTTTTTGTCAATTAACCGACTTCAATAATATCTACCTATTATCACTTTACTACTATCACTGGTGTCCTTGGTTTATTTACTTATCACAAGCGAACAATTTAATAAACGATTAAATTTCGTCACTTAAGTGACTATTCACTTGACTATTCATATGTATTACCTCACCTGCAAGAAGTAAAAATGTGTTCATCTTGGGAATCCCCGACATTGAAATTATATATATTTATTGTTACAATAGGAATATTAATGCGTTGTAGATTTTACAAATTTTAATCTATCGATGGCTAAGATAGCTTTATATAACCTTTGTAATTGCTGCTCGCCCTCTATATCTCCGATCAAGTAACGGTCGTTACCTATAGGCTTAATGACTTCATAAGGCCCCTTGTACTTCCCTAATAGCTTGCTAGAATCTCCAAAAGGTGGTGGATTACTCCGCAACATCACGATATCTCCAGGTTGCGAAATATTCGGTTTGATCCTATGTTTGTTGAATTGGCGCTGCTGAATCTCACGGTTATGCTCCAATAAATCCGCAACATTAAAATCCTCCTTCTCTACTCCGACTTCTATATTGACTTCTTCAATCTCTTCAGTTAACGGGCTATCATTTGAGCTTCTGAAGTTATGTTTGAACACGAGCTCCACTGTTGTCTTCTTTGTCACTCTACTCAAACTGCTCTTTATCGCCATCTTCTCCTAATTTTTTGTCCCAATCAGCACATTCATTACCTGAACTAATCATTGCCAATTTTTCAGTAACTATACGATTTACTCGCTCGACTTGTCCATTCGCTCACGGACAACCACTTGCCACCATAATGTGTTGGATAAAATGAGTTTTACAAAACTCCTTGAATAATTTGGATTCAAACGCCGTACCTTGGTCTGTGATTATCTTTTTGGGTCGGCCGTAATTTGTGATGAAGAGCTTGAAAATCACTAACGTTGCTTCGGCTGTGACATCTCTTTGTGCTCCTAAGACTACGTACTTGCTATAGCCATTAACCAAAACGACTATGTACCGATTTTTTGTGTTAGTTGCTACATACGGTCCGATATGTTCAATGTGTACGGTTACGAAAGGTTCTACCCCCTTTTCCATTGGGCGTAAATATCCGGGTTTTTTGCCACTCGGCGATTTGTAATACATGCATTTAATACATCGGTTGATGTACTGCTCTACAAAATCCCTCATATTTGGAAAATAATAGGACTGTTTCAACTTTGCGAGTGTTTTTAATGAGCTACACACTCATGTGCGTCTCTAACGACGTCGTACTTTAAGCATTCAGGAACATATAGCCGCCATCTATATTTGGTATATTTGTATACGCGAGCGTTGTACTGGCTGCTACCCAGTCTGTGTTTATATTAATGCCAAAACATTGCCTTCTATCAATCTCGTCATCGCTAGCTTCGTGCACCGGATTTCGGCTAAGTGCATCAGCTACTTGATTAGCTTTTCCTGGCATGTACTCTACGTTGAAATCGAACTCGCGACTCTTGCTGACATCCCTTGCTTGTTCGCCAACAGGTTTAGGCTGTTACAGTCGGTCCATACTATGAAATGTTTGCCCAATACGTAGACCCGAAATTTTTCTACACCGGTCACTACCGCCAGAGCCTCTAATTCAATTGCTGAATACTTGGACTCTTCCCTGGATGTTTTTCGACTATAGTACATTACCGGCCTCAGGCTTTCGTCTTCTTGCTTTTGATATAACACAGCACTGGCATCCGTATGCCCCACGCAACTCAAATTTGGATTGTATATGGCAAAAATAGGTTTACTCACTAACCTTTTCTTTATTTCTAGGAAAGCTGCTCTTTCGTCTTCTCCCCAATGAAGCTTGTGAGTTGTGGTCTTCTTTCAATAAGTTGGTTAACGGCCTAGCTATAGTTGCAAAACTCCCGATAAACCTTCGAAAATAACTGCAGAGCCCAATAAAACTGCGCACCGCTCTTACAGCTGTTGGTTCAGAAAAACCTTCCACACCTTCGTAAAAAATATACATTTGCTCGAGTTAAGAGTTAGACCTGCGTCCTCAATCTGTTGCATAATTATATCCAAGTGTTTCATTCCTTCATCGACTGTAGTGGCTGGAATTATGATGTCGTCTAAATAAGCCATGGCGTATACCGGAACCTTCCCAATACGTTATTTATTAGCCGTTGGAATACCGCAGGGGCATTACATAGGCCGAAAAGCATCCCGCGAAACTGGTAATGACTATCTGGAGTTATGAAAGTCGTCTTTGCCTTCGACCCTTCCGCTGCTGGTACCTGGTAATATCCACTTGCTAAATCAAGGCTAGTAAAGTACACTTTCCTTGCAATCGATCCAACTGATCGTCAATAAGTGGTAAAGGGAAGTGGTCCTTGATTGTCTTGCTGTTGAGCCGCCTGTAATCGATAAACATTCAAACATCGCCATTCCTCTTTCGAATTAGTATTACTGGGCTCGCATATGGTGATGTGCTGTCTTCTAAAATATCGGCTTCCTTTAAATCTTCGACTAATTTCTTAACTGTATCCCGTTCTGTTTGAGCTAACCGGTAAGGCTTATAATAAATTGGTACGTCATCCTTCAATATTATATCTATCTCTGCTTTATTTGTTTTTTCGATTTGCATCACATCACTTGCAATCGAATGTCGATATCGATTGAGCAGATTCACCAGTTGATCCTGATCTTCGCCGCATAATTCGGTGTTGACTTTTTCTTTTGTTATTTAACTGTTCACTTCGTTTACAGACTTCTCCACGTGCCACGGTTTTATGTTTGTTGATGGTCATATCATTACCAGATATGTTCAATATAGGAATCCTTGCGTTCCCATCTCCATCCAACTTAATTAAGCATCTCGAAATCATTTCGCCCGTTTCACGTATACTTCCTTCTACACATACTTCCTGATTACTCACATCACCATGTACATTCAATGTAATTATCCAGTATATTAGTGTCTTGGATCGTCACCAAGGATACTTTCGAAGGCGGAGTATGTTCGGTATGACATAATTCTGTCATGGTAATCAATTCACTGCTATCGCTGATAATTCGTACATGTTCCTGTTCGGTGTATTGATTACCTACTAGTAGTGGCACTGTTTGCTCAGAATCCGGAACAACTAAAATGTCTACTTCTGCTTCGACGCCATCTATTTCCAGTTTCATAACCAATCACCCTATCACCATCTGTTGTCTTGTTCCAACGTATCTTTAATTCATTTGCCCGACTTATTTTTTCCGGAAATCACTGGTGGTAGGTACACCTATACACATTGCCTCGCCATATGCCCTTCTTTGTGACACATAAAACACGTACTTTTTTTTCTTATTGACATGCCCTTTTTCCCGACACTTATAACACGTTTTTATCGATTTTTGCGGCGACCTTTATGGATTTACCGCTATTTATTTGACTGACCGCTTTGTCAATGTAATCGGCTGCCTTGACTAACTCTGTTAGTAGTGTTGTTGGCGTGGCGTGCTATATTGTGACAATGGACCTATATAGTCACTGAACCTGTTGTTGTCTAACCCCATGACAATCCATTCCACCAACTCGTCAGACCTGAACTTTGCCTTGTTACACAAATCCAGCTTCTTATAAAAATAGTCAACCGTATTTTGTCCCGCTTTGCGCTTCGAGAGCACACTGTATTGTCGAACGAATGATTGAAAAATTAGCGTACAGTAGCTCCTTCCAATCATCCCAGTTTCTTTCTTCCCTAGGAAGACTATCTCGCCAGCATCCAGCATTGCCTTTCCATCTAGACAGTGTGTAATGAATAATAGCTACGTCATTCCAATTGTATAGATATCCGAATTCTTCCATTTTGTCGAAGAACTGCAATATATCGATACTACCAACCACTGGATCGAATATAGGGTGACTATCAGTAATATTCGCGAAATACCTCGAACTTGCATTTACTGGTTGATGAATCATAACCTCACTATTATGTTTATTAATACCGGCGTCATCACGTATTCTGGACATTTCTTCAACATGATTTTGATTTTTCGCACTTAATTCCTTGACTGTATTGTCCTGGTCCATCTCGCTGAATTTACATTGACTAATCTTTCCGCAATACTCGTCAAATCTTCCTGCAAGTCCCCCATCAGAACACACTATTTCACTTGAACCACGTGGAAAAACTTTTGCTAAATTTTCACGTTAAGTCTACGCCCAAATCAATCCCAAACTGAATCTCTTAAATCAGTCTTCATTTCAACCTGTAAAAACAATATTTCGCTCATTTGCTGCAAGAATGACATAACTCAAAATGGAAATTTTTGAGTTGTGTTTGGGTTATGGCCCCGCCAACATATTCCCCATTACATCTCTAAATTATATCCACCAAGTCATTACGATTAAACAGTTTTAAGTGTTTCTTCAAAACTGTCCATTTTTGAGTTGTGTCATTCTTGCAGCAAATGAGCGATCTGTGTAAAGTTTGGTTCAAATTGGTCAAGGCGTGTGGATTTTTTTAAATATCTTGCACATATACAGTTTTAGTACAATTTGACATCCGCGATAGAAATGGGATCCTTAAATGATTTTTGGATAAACTTAATATGGCCAAGTAAGATGAAACTTGCCTATTTCCCAACCGATTATTATGAAATTTGGCATGTGCGTTGGAAATGGAATTCTAAAATTATTTTTGGATCTGGAATATGGCCAATTAGACTAGAACTTGGCGGTTCCTTAATCGATTATGATGAAATTCAAGGTTTGCGATGGAAAGGTAATTCTAAAATGATGCTGCCAATTCCGAGACTCTACACTACCGTTAGTAGTTTTAATTTTTCAGCGAATGTTCGCCAAACACATCATTTTTTTAAGCATGGCAGCTCTAACAGTAAATACTCAGGAAAAACATACCCAACGTTTAAAGCGAACTTGAATATTATTTTGAAGATAATCTCGATCATTAAGCAATTGAAATAGACGTTTACGCTGCTTCAAAGAAACTTCAATAGCTGCATGATTTGCAGAAACCTCATCAGACAACAATTTAAAAGCTATATTGACATATTCTTCACAACCTCATTCAAAACTAATTTGTTTGTTACATTTTCTTCTGTTAGTTGGAAACCTCAAAATTCATCATAATCGGTTTAAAATAGCTAAAGTACATCCTAATTGCCCATATTCTAGGATTTAATCTTAAAATCATTTAAGAATGCAGTTTCCAACCCATTTGTCGAATTTCCTCCAAATCGGTTAAGAAATAGGGAAGTTCCATCATAATTGGCCATATTCCAGAATTACTTCGGTCTAAAAAGACCAAAGTATTGAAATCCTGTCAAAAATGACGAAAAATTTGGTTGGTCCAAAACCACTTTTCTCGACGTTTTGAAAGTCCCTGAGTCTGAAAAAGCAAAAAAAAAAAAATGTCCGTCCGTCTGTCTGGATGTCTGGATGTCTGGATGTCTGGACCCATGGTATCTCGAGAACGGCTTGTCCGATTTGGATTTTTTTTTCGCCAATCTGTTTCTATGGTCAAGGCGGAGATTTGAAAAGCTTTTGGAGACTGTACGTCAAGGGGGTGGGGTACCTGCCATACGAATTGACCCAAAATAACTGCTTTTATAAATATTTACGATTTTTTTATATATGCTTATTTGATTATTGAATTGGGCATTGAATTTGGCATTGAATTGGGAATTGATTTGATGATTAAATTAGGGGTCAATTTGCGCGTTGAGTTGAAGTTGAGTTGGAGTTGAGTTGGGGTTGGATTTGGATGTGGTGATTAGTTAACAAATTTTTTATATGATGGAACTTGCTTATTTATCAACCGATTACGATGAAATTCGACATTTGTATTGGAAATGGGATTCTAAAATGATTTATGGATGAAGTTCTGGGATTTTAAAACGATTTCTGGATGAAGTTCTGGAATATGGCCAAGTATGATGGAACTTGCCCATTTCTCAACCGATTACGATGAAATTCGACATTTGTGTTGGAAATGGGATTCTAAAATGATTTACGGATGAAGTTCTGGGATTTTAAAACGATTTCTGGATGAAGTTCTGGAATATGGCCAAGTATGATGGAACTTGCCTATTTATCAATCGATTATTATGAAATTTAATATGTGTGTTAGAAATGGGATTCTAAAATGAATTTTGGATGAAGTTCTGGAATATGGCCAAGTAGGATGGAACTTGCCCATTTCTCAACCGATTACGATGAAATTCGGCATTTCTATTGGAAATGGGATTCTAAAATGATTTATGGATGAAGTTCTGGGATTTTAAAACGATTTCTGGATGAAGTTCTGGAATATGGCCAAGTATGATGGAACTTCCTATTTATCAACCGATTATTATGAAATTTAATATGTGTGTTAGAAATGGGATCCTAAAATGAGTTTTGGATGAAGTTCTGGAATATGGCCAAGTAGGATGGAACTTGTCCATTTATCAACCGATTGCGATGAAATTCGACATTTGTATTGGAAATGGGATTCTAAAATGATTTTTGGATGAAGTTCTGGGATTTTAAAACGATTTCTGGATGAAGTTCTGGAATATGGCCAAGTATGATGGAACTTGCCTATTTATCAATCGATTATTATGAAATTTAATATGTGTGTTAGAAATGGGATTCTAAAATGAGTTTTGGATGAAGTTCTGGAATATGGCCAAGTAGGATGGAACTTGCCCATTTCTCAACCGATTACGATGAAATTCGACATTTTTATTGGAAATGGTATTCTAAAATGATTTATGGATGAAGTTCTGGGATTTTAAAACGATTTCTGGATGAAGTTCTGGAATATGACTAAGTATGATGGAACTTGTCTATTTATCAACCGATTATTATGAAATTTGATTTGTGTGTTAGAGATGGGATTCTAAAATGAGTTTTGGATGAGGTTTTGGAATATGGCTAAGTATGATGGAACTTGCTCATTTCTCAACCGATTATAATGAAATTCGACATGTGTATTGGAAATGGGAGTCTGAAATGAGGTTTGGGCGATGTTCAGAAATATGGCCAAGTATGATGGAACTTGGCTATTTCTTAACCGATTATAATGAAATTTGATATGTGCGTTGGAAATGGCAATATTTGATATGTGTGGAATATGGCCAAGTAGGATGGAACTTGACTATGCCTTAACCGCGGGTATCATTGTGTTAGACATGTGCGTTGTAAATGGGATTCTAAAATGAGTTTTCGGATAAATTTCTGGAATATGGTCAGTAAACGGTTAGAAGTATCAGTATAATTTGTTATACTACTTTCGGTATAAAGTTCTAGAATACGATTTTTCGTTTTAAATTGGATGCCTGTACCCATGTTGAAGCTTTTGACCTGTTTGGCTGTTGTTGTATAAGTAAATATATATTGGTTAAAATAGAAATCAATAATGTCAAAACAGTCACACCAACTTTATGATATTATTGAAGATACCAAAGACCGAAGTTCTGATCATCTCGTGAGGTTTCAGCCCTTTATATTTTTATCTAGAAATCATTTTAAAATCCCATTTCCAAGGCGTATATCCAATCGACCAGCATAACTAAAACTGGGGCCTTACCACCGACTCCGCCAGCGTTCGTTGCTGATTCGCTTTTGCAATTTTTGTACTATATAAAACGCGAAGCGAAAATATGATCGCTTTTAGGCGTTAATTAAACATAATTTTGATACCACAAGAATCGAACGCGCTACCTTTGTTTCGATGATAAGCGGATGTATTTTATGGCGAACAACAAAGGGGAAAAAACTATTTACTACAAAAATGTAATTAGCGTTGTTAAAATTTATTTTTGACAAATAATTGTAATTTGAGTAAACGAATGTTCGCTTATAGCGTTGCGTTGTTTGTGGTTGGGTGTCAATAAACGCAGCGAAAAAATAAAAGCGAATAACAACGAACGCCGGCGGAGTCGGTGGTAAGGCTCCTGAGCGTGAGTCGTGTTCTGTCAAATGAATTTTTGGTTTCGTCTCTCTTTATTTTCAATTTTTTTTTTTAATATTTCCATAGTCGTACGAAAAAAAAAATACATTTTTAAGGTACTTATATGAAGTTAGATTAACAAGTTATGGAATATTTCTGTTGTAAAAATTTGTTATGAAATATATTGCAAATGGGATTAAAAACTATTACACATGTTTTATATTCACTTTATTGTATTTACAGATAAATTTAATTGAATATAAACATTTTATCAACTTACCTCCCCTATTTGTTTGAGCTATAAGTGAACTAATTGAACTATATTGCCTTCGAGATAATTAATGCACTCAGAGCAATGAGGTGTTTTGCGTTTAACCTGAAAACTATGAATCCAGCCACATATTCTACAAAAATTCCGAAACATCTGGATTTTGAAATAATTCGGAATTTTCAGATAGAAAGACAGTTTCTTCGTCTGAAAGAACATCGGAATTGCCCATATTAGAATTTTGATGAAGTAAAATATTTTTGACAGTTATCAAATTTATCGCATTTATAGGATTTAATATGTTTAATTCTTCTAAAGGTAAACAATTCCCTGAACCTGATTCTGCTATTTGTGTATGAACTAAGAGCCTTTGTAAGCTGCAGTAAATTGTCGCACTGTGGGATTATTATTAGAGCCTAAACAGGCCCTAATACTACCAAAGAAAAGTTCAAGGTGGTCTTGATTTAGTTTGTAGAATGACACGAACTTAAGAAGTTTAGTTTTAACGAATTTTTCAAATATAAAATTAACGCTTTTTAAAGTTAGAATCATACCAACAAAGCCAGTTTTCCGGGGTGACATAACGACAGGCTGATAATTACAAACAAACAAATATCAGAATTTGCTCTATATTCGCCGCACAAATAGGTTGTTTGATTCCTCTTAAGAACTTTTTCCAAAATTTAGAACATCAAAGACATTGTTAATGATTTCAATAAATCGCACCGTCGCTAGGCATCCTTGGAATTGCGGTAGATTTAACTGATTTCTACAAAACTCGAGAGCATCCGCAATAGAAGTATTTAATGCTTGGGTAGCAAGTCGAACATTCATTTTCTGATTTTTGAAAAAAACATGGGCATTTCGCAATTTATTTCCTAAATTTAATGTAGCTGCTCGGTATGTTGTAGCTGTAATAATAAATCTAAATAAAGGTGGATTTACATATCCGACGATTTTTCTGCGCCGAACATCATGTGACACATTCAACCAATTAGAAACAACTGCTTCGCCGAATTTTCGGCACGTTGTTACATGACCAAAAGTTATCTTTTCGGCGCGACGACACAGTGTACATACATTTTTTTTAGCATCCTCTGTTTTTTTTTTAGTTTTTCGATTTGTACTATTCCTACAAGTAGCTTGTGTTTTTATTTATAAATTATGTGTCAAAGTTTGTGTGAAAAAACTGCGCCGAAAATTCGTCGAATATGTAAATCATCGATAATACAGCATTCGCCGAATTTCCTGCGGCAGGCAGCCACGCCGAAAAATCGTCGGATATCTAAATCCACCTTAATGTCACGATATCTCTTCGCCGTATTCATCTAATAGAGGACCTTTTTCAGCAAGTGTATTATCACAAATCAATATATACAGATCATTCATATTGAACAAAAAAATGAAACTTGATGGGGTGCTGCAACAGAATAGAAACAAACCTTTCAAAAATATAAATATTTTAGAAACAAACCAATTTAAAATCAGAAATACGCGCCTACTTGGATAAATAGCATTATTACATTGTTGAATGTATGTACATTTGTACTATTTTTTAGCCAAAATTGAATTGCTTCGCTTTTTCTGCTTACTAAGTTTTATAATTTTTTTAAATTACACTTGCTGAGAAAGAAAGAACAAACTGTACACACATTCTTTATATGTATGTATACATTCAACAATGTATTAATGCTATTTATCCAAGTAGGCGCGTATTTCTGATTTTAAATTGGTTTGTTTCTAAAATATTTATATTTTTGAAAGGTTTGTTTCTATTCTGTTGCAGCACCCCATCAGGTTTAATTTTTTGTTCAATATGAATGATCAGCTGTATATATTGATTTGTGGTATTATGAATTAATTTTAGCATGTGACGTGGATCGGGCAAAATAACCAAAGATTCAGTAAAAGACTCATCATTGTACATAAACACCGGATTTAAATAATCTGAATCTGTATAATGCCTTACATTTGTATAACATCCTAATGAATTTGCTAGGGAAAAATTTACTGAACATCCATCGAATGTAATTCCAATTATTTTAACCCCCGCGGCGTAAAGATTTTGAAGACAGAGCGACAATAAATTATTTTTCTGCTCGCTATTAAGAGAAGCAATAGAAAAATATCCTATTGGTATTTTCCATCTCTTGTTGATCGCTACAACCATAAACACCAGAACTTGAGTAGCTACTTCTTCACTTTCGAGATCATTCCCTATATATCTACACAACCAACTGTTTGTTTACCGTTCCATTCTATTTGACTGCGAATGCCAATTTCATCAAAAACTAAGTTACAGAAGACATCTTGATTATTTGCTCGTTCCATATCTACAAGAAATCTCAACATATGAAAAAATTATTCTGTGAAACCAGCCTTTTCCGTCTACACATTAGTACCACTAAGCAATTGTTTTTGAATGGGGCAGTAGAGATCTAAATATTTTTCGAACAAAGTCATACGTTTTTGGGAAATAAAAGTTGAGGGTTATTGCAAACTTTCTAATTTCAATCGGGAAACGTTTGGGTAATGATAAGCCCTTAGACTTAAGAAGCTGTCTTTAAAATTTCTTTAACCGGTCCCGACATTGATACCAAGTTAACGATGTGCTCTTCTTGTAGCAAGTTTTGACTTTTAAGAACTTGAAACCGCCTCTAAACTGTCTATTTAGGAATTGCGGCGAAAAACGGTTTGTTCTAAGCGATGATATCTTTTCGTTAGCTCACGATACGATTTCCTTAGAACATTCAATTTTATTTTACGTCAAATATTTTTCTTGGGTGACGAGGATTCCTCGGACGTTGATGTCTTAAGTGATCTTTTAAGTGTTACTTTTTTAAAGGCTTTAAAGAAAATGTTCTATTAGCATAAGGAAGCAATCATTAAAAATATATTGAAAACAATACCTTCACTATTTTAAGCACATCTTAATATTTTCTGAATAGGTGACGTCAATGTTTTCTATGGCTGTTGATCCATTTTTGGAACTCATTTCAGCTGACATCGATTTAAACATCAGAAATAATTTTATCAGATGAACTGACTAGAGTCCATAATCGCAACATCTTGAATGCATTGAACCGTCAAATTTTCATCCTGCTCAACTAAAGCGGCTCGCGATGCATTAACGAAGATGGTCGGAATGGCATTTAGGCATAATCTTTTACACGTTCCCCTGATATATTCATGAATTGGTTCTCAAAATGATCAGAAAAATTCAATCGTTACGGCCAAATTCCCAAGTAGCAAAATGAAACTGCGGTTTCAGCAAAACCATTGAAAAGTATTATTCAAGTTTTATTGAAATCGGTTTTTAAAAAACAGATCCTAAACCGTTTAAATTTTGAAAATGAAAAACGATTTTAACTAGTTTTCAAAAATCAATTGCAAAACAGCTTCGATTTTTCGAAATTGTTTCAAAGTAGATTTTCCAGAACTTTACAGGAAAGATTTGTTGAACCGAAATAATTTTTATGTAACGGTGACAGAATGTTATATTACTAGATTTGTTTGAAACCATAAAATTCTTTCAGAAATTATGCATACCGTACACAAACCGATTGGTAGATCGTGCGGTTTTTTGATACTATGGTAATTCTACAAATTATGTACATATTTTTATATTAACCAAAAATCCAAACTTTATTAAATTATCGCTAAATTATATTAATTCGTTAAGTATAGTGACCAGACCATAAATTTAAAAAATTAAAATAATTCATATAAATGTTATTTATTAAACTATAGACAGGTCCTGCATTTTAATTTAGTAAATTATATAAGTGTATGCTATAATTATTTGATTTGTATGAAATGGGATTTGTAAGTTTGTAGGTCGGTATTTTCCTAAACAGATAATTTATTGAAGTAGCCAAAATAATGATCGTATATGATTTTAAATTTTACGTTCGAAAGTGTCAAGAAATTAAAGGAAATAGTCAATGTCGAATTAAGCATCAAATCATATGAATTACGACCAACAGCTCAACCACATAGTCTATGCGGCTTCAACGTTTAAACAAAATTTTATAAAAAAAACACAACTCGTTTCTAATTTTTATTACATGTTATTCTCTCTCTCTCTCTCTCTCTCTCTCTCTCTCTCTCTCTCTCTCTCTCTCTCTTACTGACGGTAAGTATTAAAACAAAAAAGGAATTAGGTTGAGATTTTTGTCATTTTCTCTTTATTCCACACAATTATACAACAAAACCAAAAAACAAAAGAAGAAATAATTAATTTACACGTGCGTTGTCAATAGAAAAGTCTATGAAAATTGTGCTAACCGGCACAAAAAATGTTATATCAACGAATATTATATTATGTAGATTACAGTTTAAAAACGAATTCTATGTTAGTGTAAAAGTGGTTTTATGCATTGAAAGTTAGTGATTTTGTGTAAAAAAAATTAAAAATTTAATAATTATAAAAACACGCGTTTTGATTGATTACTGTGTTGGTGTATTCTTAAAATTATTGTGCTACATTTTAAAAAATTTTGTAGATAATTAATCAGTGCTTGGTAAGTGAAATACTTTAATATAATTCCAAAATACGTGAAATTATGTTGAATAAATTATTTTACATAACCTTACTTTTTCACAACGATGTCTGTGTACCCCATTTCATCAAATGGCTGTTTTATAATTACCAGTTACCATTAAAATTTTACAAAATATGAGAAAATATTTATTAATTCGTTTATTATTGTATTTGGTAAAAAAATATTCAATTTGAGTGCCAATTTTAGATTAATGGTAAAAAGTAATTATTAAATTTGTCCTTCGGTGAAATAGAGCGCTGATACATGTTATATCTAATTTATGTATTTCAATTCTCTGCTTAGGTGAATAAAGTTCCCGTAATTAAAAAGTATCATAGTTAAAGCGTCCAAAACATATTAAATAAAGCGTTTCTTTTAGACTGTCTAAAATGTCTAACAAACTAATTTTTAAACACGTTAACGCTCGAACTTATAAACGCAGAGTCCGCGCCATTTTTAATGAATATATGGAAAATACCGATACACCTCCCGAATTCGTTCCTAATGGTTTTTGTGAAGCACCTATAGTCGTAGAAAATATAAATTCCAATGAAATAAATGTTAGCACCGCACAAACCGAATTATTATTACAATCGGGTAGTTCTGTTGCATCTAATAGTCGAGTTCCATCGAATGACAATAGTGTTTCAAATTACGATAGTGATGTACTGGAAACTTATAGTATAAAGGACCATGCTAATGATGTTAATACGCCTATATTTTCTTTGACAGAAAATTTACAGCAATGGGCCATCGAGTATAAAATATCACATTGTGCTCTGAACGATTTACTAAAAATACTAAAAGATAATGGACATTCAGATCTTCCGCTTGATTCTCGCACTCTCCTCAAAACTTGTAAGGTTATAGGGTCAATTCGAACTGTAGAGCCTGGTTACTACTGGCATTTCGGAATAGAAAAAATTCTAACAACCTTATATTCGCCTGGATGGCCTCAAGAGCTGAACATTTTCTTCAACATAGATGGCCTTCCTATTAGCAAGAGCTCTAAAAGTCAATTTTGGCCCATTTTAGGTCTAGTTCCTTGTGTAAGCAAAACACCATTTGTTATTGGCGTCTTTAATGGTACTTCAAAGCCTAAGGATTGTAATTTATATTTAAAAGATTTTATAACTGAATTAAATGGGCTATTAGAAACAGGTATATCCGTAAATGATATGAATTATAAAATTAAAATTGCTGCTTTTGTATGTGACGTACCGGCGAAAGCCTACATCACATTTACCAAAGGTCACAATGCTTATTTCGGTTGCGAATATTGCGAAGTCGAAGGTGATTATTGCCATCAGAATCACCGTATGGGATATCCAACTCGATCCGCCCTGTTAAGAACCGATTTTTCATTTAGAAATCGAAATCAGGAAGAACATCATACTGGTGTATCTCCTTTAGAAAAATTACCAATTGATATGATACGATGTTTTCCTCAAGACTACATGCATGGCATTTGTCTGGGAGCCGTGAAAAAAACTATTTCAAGCTGGTTTAAGGATCGTTTTAATTATAAAGCTAGGCTACCTGCTGCTCAATTAAGTTTGATATCTAAACGGTTGTTAGAATACAAAACTACACAACCAAGTGAATTTAATCGAAAATTTAGGCCATTAGAGGATATTTCATATTGGAAAGCAACCGAATTTCGTAGTTTTTTATTATATGCTGTACCATTTGCCCTCCATGGGATTGTTAATGCAGCCGTGTACGAACACATGGTTGCCTTTCACTGCGCTACAATTTTACTACTAAATGAAAAGTATTCCAGAAATTGGACTATAGCTAAACTTCTTCTCGAGTTTTTCGTGGAGCAGTATTCGGTAATTTATGGGGTCGACTCTATCTCCCACAATATTCATAATTTGATACACTTATACGATGACGTAGTCCGCTTTGGTCCACTTGACAACTTTAGTGCTTTCAGTTTTGAAAGTAAACTTGGAGTTCTCAAAAGTTTGTTAAGATCTGGCTTCAAGCCACTAGAACAGTTGGCCAAACGTATTTCCGAGCAAATTCAAGTTCCCAAAAAAGACGATTTAGGTATCAATGCAAATAACAGCTTATTGAAAAAACCAATCCTTAATACTAACAATTATAAAGAAATAATTCTAAATGATTTTGTGTTAAACGATTCATTTGCAAATAAGTGGTTTTTGTCTACCGAAAAGGATATAGTTGCTATGGAATATGCTACTATAAATACTAGCAACAAAATACAAATATTCGGCAAAAAATTGAAAAATAAAACTGATGTTTACGAAAAACCTCTAAAATCGTCTCATCTGGATATTTATAAATCTAATTTAGAGTTTGATTCGTCGGATTGTTGGTTAGTTGAAAGTGTTCAATGTAAAATGTTTTCAATGAAATTATATAATGAAACATACGTATTTTGCCCTCTTATTCATTCCAACAACTAAAATTTGCTCAATATTAATTTGACTATCATAGTTTAAATTTTATTTCTTATATAACCTATAAAATATTGAAAATGTACTGCGTGGTGGAGACGATTGAGGACGAGGAAAAAAATTGCATGGCGGTTCCAAAATGTTGGGTAGTAAATATGCAGCTGTTCTACCCTCTACACAGTAAAGAAGTATCGAGCGCTAGAAAAAAATGTATTTCACCACAGAAGGATTGGCTGGTGATGCCGTGTAGAATACTACGAGATAATATTGGTAATTAAAATTTCGTTAGGATTATATTTGTTTCTTATAAATAATTGTTTAATGATATATGTATGTAATTATTTTGCAGATTCACTTAAAAACGCGCTTGAGCAGGAACGGGAATCCACACTCTTTACTTATAGTGAAAGTGAAAGTGGGAATACGCATCAGCGCAAAAATCAAAAACTTCCAGATGTCAACGCTCTATTCCAGAATCAAGGCATACTTTTACAGAATAATCAAGGTAAATGTCATGTCTTTTTAGAGCAAATCTAATAGGGGCCAATGCCTTGAATTCTAGGCAAAATCGATAACGTTTAATATTTCTTTACGTTTAATATTTTTTTAATGTTTAGTTAAAGAAATATTAAACTTTAACGAAAATTGAATGGGAAAATAACAACTCAAAACAAAATTTCAATTAGCCTTTTAGGTTTGCAAAATAATAAAACACCTTTGTAAGTATACTCCTGCTCTTGTCGAGATAATACAATTTATATTGACGATACAGTTGTTGTTCTTTTTCTAAAAAAAAAATCGTTACTATTAACAATTTTCTGTGCAGAAGGTATATAACAGTTTATACTGACAGTAAAATTGCAGTAACTTTTCATTATAAATTTTGTTTCAGTAAATTAATTTCCGTTTACATTTCATTATTCTATTCCTGAAATCTGCAAAAAATATCATTAACTTATACAAAATTTATTAAAAATCAACTTCAAATGTAGGGACAATATACATTTTAAATTAATTTTTTCCTCTACAACAAGATGAAAACGGACTCGAATTGACTGTAGAATTGCGGTTTTCTAGTAGATCCAAACAATAAAACTACTTGCTTGGTCATTTAGAAAATTAGCAGTTTGCTGGTCGAATAACTCAAATCGATTTTCCATACAAATCGATTAGTTTAAATGAGATCCAAGAAATTGGCATAAGAAAATTTGGTTTTGTTCGATTCACAATGAAATACAATGCTGATTTAGAACATCACCGATAAGATTGCGTGAATTGAACTCTAATAGCATTAATCTTTTTAATCAATAGATAATATTATTGACGAGATCAACGAATCAGCAAGGGCAGAGGCAATTAGTCATATTGTTGTGCCACGTGAAATGAGCAACTTTAATTATAATGGTATTAAAAAACTAAGTTTATGTTGCAACCTAACTTGCAAAAGTAATTTCTAATTTTTTTCTAATAAAATGTAGATTCAGATAATCATCCGGAACCTGCTGTAAGTAACACAGAGCCCAACAAAAGCAATGGTAGTGACTATGATTTTCCGTCAAAAGGCAGTATGCCATTTCAAAATGAAGATACAAATAGGATAACTGTTACTGACCCTCATCTGCTTGATTTAACTTCTTCTCCAGTGACGAAGCATCTAGAATTAGAAAGAAGATTTGATGAAAACTTTAATCACAGTCGGAATCTTGAAATACCACCGTCGCCTTACAGCTATACTGTAGAAACCCGAAAGCAACATGGGGATATTTTGGAATTGCGCAATTCAACAAATGGATATTCGTGTCCTGGATCTACACAATTTACAAATGGTAAGCATAAATAAAAATCTTAATATTATACGTTAACTAATTTTATTTATTTTGCAGGTTTTGATTATAATACTAATTCTGATGAACAGTCATTAAAATACAAAATAGACCGACTCTCAGAAACGCTTACAGGCAAAATCAATCAAATAATTAAAAATCAGGCGGATTTAAAAGCGACCCTTAACGTCATAATTGGAAAAATTCCTACTATCCAACTTAACAAAGATTCCCACAGCAAACCCGATATTGAACTTCCTATTAGCACCATAAACGAGTTGGAGAATATAGAGTGGAAATTAAAATCGAATCTGGATTTCAAAAATCAAATGGTTAGTTTTCATAATAATGAATACAATGTTGATGACTGGAGACTTTTCTGGCTTGCTAGTAATATTCCTTACAGAATCTAATTTAGACATTTTTACCAGATAGTTCATAATATAATTTTATAATTGTTGAGTGGAAATGAACCACTCATCATTTAAAAAGATTGTAAGGCAGTGTGCCTAACGAAGTCATTAATTTTCTCGCCTTAAAATTATATGTATTCAATTTCGTAAGGCTTCTTACTGACTGCTGGTCCAACTTTAGGTATCCAGAGTATTTCCTACCAATTTTTTAATTTATATGTTTTTTTGTTGTTTCATAAATTAATTATTAATCTCTATCTTTAACTTGATTATACAAACCAATTGAAAAACTGTTTATTTTAAAAAAATTGGCCGAGTTTTCGATTTTTTAATGATCTTCAGTGTCATTGTTTATTACAAAAATAATGCTTCAAAAAATTGTGATTAAAAATTATTTCAAATTATTTTTTTAATTTAGCATCTAAAAGGAATATTGTCTTTTTTTGGTAACTTCTATTGTCATTAATTTTGTATTAAATAATGACTGGTGAACAATCCGTTTTAAAATTTCGGCCAAAAAGTTTTCAATCGGTCAATAATTAGGTTATAGACACCAATTAACATATGTATAAGTCGTGGTCTTAGTGTAATTTAGCAGTTTTATTTAAACGATCCTACTATAAGTGTTCACGTGGAGCGTAGTGTTGCAAATCGATCATAGCACAACTGTTGGCGAAAACTTTATCAATTTCGCAATCACCTTCCATTATTATTTAATTTTTATTGTTATTTGTCACCAAAACTTAAGAAAATGTTAATTTCGTTTGGTGTTTTTTAATAGCACTTCGTCCAACTTAGTTGTTTGATAAAAATAAACTAAATAATTATGTTTATTTTTATCAAACAACTAAGTTGGACGAAGTGCAATGAAACAATATCAAACGAAAACAACGTTTGAATTTTTTAATGTATATGAAAAACACATAAATTTGTCAACATACAATTTAAAAATGAAACATAATTTTAATAGATATTTACAAAAATTAAATAAATAAATAAATTAAAATAAGTTACAACTTTCTTATAGTGATATATAATTTTTTCGATTTTAATACCGGTTTCGGACCTTCGTCCTTTTTCAGTTCTTTCGAAATGATCATTACGAAAGAACTGAAGAAGGACGAAGGTCCGAAACCGGTGTTAAAATCGAAAAAATTATATATCACTATAAGAAAGTTGTAACTTATTTTAATTTCTTTATTTATTTAATTTTTGTAAATAAATGTTTAATTTTAAATTGTATTTTAACAAATTTATGTGTTTTTCATATACATTATTAATCAATGATATAAGCCACAGTTCAAATTTTATTAAAAATGGAATATTTCCATCTTTATAATAATTATTTAGTTTTTTATTTAAAAATGTGAACTTATCCCCATTTCATAGTATATTACAAAATTAAACAAAACAAAATAAACAAAATCAACGTATAAAGTTTAATTATTCTATAGCTTAAATTAAAATAATAGAAAACCTAAACCTACATTTATGTATGTACCATATATCGAAAAAAATGGTTTTGCACAAATGCTTAGAATTTCTTTGTATTTCATTTTATAGAATAATTTTGTTTTAAATAGTTTACTTACAAAATAATCATGATCTAATTAATATAATATATTTTTTTGTATCTTGCTAGATTTCATACTTGTCCACGTTCGGTGGACCAAATCCAAACGGATGTGCCCGCAATATTATGAAGAAATTGTTATCAGATTCAGTGCTCGTATTGTACTCTTGGGGAGGTACGAATATAAAAAAACCGTTCCTTCCGTTTTACGAAGTTCAAAATATATTAATGATGGCCGTGAAAAAAAAATTTAACGATTTTACTAACCACGACACCAAAACATTTTTAAAAGATTACATAAAATCTTCAAGTACCAGGTTAACCAGAGCTGCAGAAAAAAATATAAAAATTTAAAACTTTAAAACTTTATAAAGATACAAATAACCCAATAATAGTAATAGTGTATCACTTTTTACTTAAAGACTTAAGGCACATTGAGAACGAGCGACAAAAACGATTATTCTTTTTTCAGCAAATTGTTAAAATAATAAAAAGCGTTTGCATTTAATTAACGATAGCTAAGATGTCGTGCATTTACTAAAAATATAATTTAAAATTTTAACAGTTTTAATACAAAATTTCAATTTATGGTTGATAATTTTTAATTTAAGACGATAAATTGAAAATTTGTATTAAAAGTGTTAAAATTTAACTTTTTAATTTTAGTAAATACACGATCTTTTAGCTACTGTTAATTAAAAGCAAACGCTTTTTATTGTTTTAATAATTTGCTTAAATAATTAGCTGAAAAAGGAAAAATCGTTCTCGTCGCTGGTTCTCAATGTGTAAAGGCCTTTAGGGGGTTAAGAATTCAGCCGCTGCGCAGTTTCAGCAGAACAAAAAAAAAATCGAAAAGCAAGCAAAAAAGCCGGCTGTATTTGTAAACGACCGTCAGCCTGATGCAAGTTTATAGACATTTATCATTTAACAATTTTTATAATTTCCTGCGATTTCGAATAATTCAAAGAAATCGTGTTTTTTTGATTGCACTGCTTTGGCTGCAAAACTAAATTTTTCACCAACTTACAGTGGCTGAATTCTTGTCCGCAGCCTAATACTAATACATAAATAACATATGTAAAATAATTTTGAAATTCATTTAAACAAATAAATTATTATTTCTAAAAAAATATAAAATTAAGCGTTCTAATTTATGATTATTGAAATTCCGTTTGGCAATTAATAAAAAGTTTGGTTTCCATAAAGCAGTTCTACTGTAACATGT